>NIVC01000527.1:0-65000 GCA_002269645.1 Macrostomum lignano | reverse complement strand
GTAACATAATTTCAATATATATATATGCGACTTTTGGGGGTGCGCTGAGCAGTGTTGAGTAAAGATGTGTACGTATAATTAGTTAAAAACGTGAGTTGAAGCACGCTGATTGGTTAAAGATTGGCAGCTTAAAGCCTTGCACAAAAAATAATAAAGATGTTAGGTGCTATAGAAAAACAGATTTAGAGCGTAGAAGTGTATGACTAAGCATCTTGAAAAGTTCAACAAATAAGTTATTTACGCCCGTAGAATTGAGAACAAATATTAAATTAAAACAGAGCACTGAGAACTTTTCAAAAAGAAGTGCAAGTAAATAGATGTTAATACATAAACAGTAAATAAATTGAGTCGCCAGGCAGGCCACTAGTTGCAGTTGGCGGCGTCTGGTCACAGATCGCCGCCTGCACAGCCCCTGGTCACAGGCGACTGGGCACTGCAGATCAGTTGAAGCTAGATTATCAGTAGTAGTAGCACTAGTAGTTGCAGTAGTAGCTCGTAGTAGTAGTAATGGAAGTAGTAGTAGTACAAGTATTAGTAGAGTAGTAGTAGAGCAGTCGTAGGCGTATAGTCGTAGTAGAGACGTACTGGTAAGCAGTTATTTGAAGTAGCCAGGCAGGCCACTAGTCGCAGTTGGCGGCGTCTGGTCACAGATCGCCGCCTGCACAGCCCCTGGTCACAGGCGACTGGGCACTGCGGATCAGTTGAGGCTAGATTATCAGTAGTAGTAGCACTAGTAGTTGCAGTAGTAGCTCGAAGCAGTAGTAGTAGTAGTCGTAGTAGTAGTAGTAGAGTAGTAGTAGAGTATTAGTAGAGCAGTCGTAGGCGTAGTCGTAGTAGAGACGTATTGGTAAGCAGTTATTTGAAGTAGCCAGGCAGGCCACTAGTCGCAGTTGGCGGCGTCTGGTCACAGATCGCCGCCTGCACAGCCCCTGGTCACAGGCGACTGGGCACTGCGGATCAGTTGAAGCTAGATTTTCAGTAGTAGTAGCACTAGTAGTTGCAGTAGTAGTAGTAGTGGTAGTAGAGTAGTAGTAGTACAGTCGTAGTCGTAGCCGTAGTCGTAGTAGTCGTACTATCTAGATAGATAGATAGATAGATAGATAGATAGATAGATAGATAGATAGATAGATAGATAGATAGATAGATAGATAGATAGATAGATAGATAGATAGATAGATAGATAGATAGATAGATAGATAGATAGATAGATAGATAGATAGATAGATAGATAGATAGATAGATAGATAGATAGATAGATAGATAGATAGATAGATAGATAGATAGATAGATAGATAGATAGATAGATAGATAGATAGATAGATAGATAGATAGATAGATAGATAGATAGATAGATAGATAGATAGATAGATAGATAGATAGATAGATAGATAGATAGATAGATAGATAGATAGATAGATAGATAGATAGATAGATAGATAGATAGATAGATAGATAGATAGATAGATAGATAGATAGATAGATAGATAGATAGATAGATAGATAGATAGATAGATAGATAGATAGATAGATAGATAGATAGATAGATAGATAGATAGATAGATAGATAGATAGATAGATAGATAGATAGATAGATAGATAGATAGATAGATAGATAGATAGATAGATAGATAGATAGATAGATAGATAGATAGATAGATAGATAGATAGATAGATAGATAGATAGATAGATAGATAGATAGATAGATAGATAGATAGATAGATAGATAGATAGATAGATAGATAGATAGATAGATAGATAGATAGATAGATAGATAGATAGATAGATAGATAGATAGATAGATAGATAGATAGATAGATAGATAGATAGATAGATAGATAGATAGATAGATAGATAGATAGATAGATAGATAGATAGATAGATAGATAGATAGATAGATAGATAGATAGATAGATAGATAGATAGATAGATAGATAGATAGATAGATAGATAGATAGATAGATAGATAGATAGATAGATAGATAGATAGATAGATAGATAGATAGATAGATAGATAGATAGATAGATAGATAGATAGATAGATAGATAGATAGATAGATAGATAGATAGATAGATAGATAGATAGATAGATAGATAGATAGATAGATAGATAGATAGATAGATAGATAGATAGATAGATAGATAGATAGATAGATAGATAGATAGATAGATAGATAGATAGATAGATAGATAGATAGATAGATAGATAGATAGATAGATAGATAGATAGATAGATAGATAGATAGATAGATAGATAGATAGATAGATAGATAGATAGATAGATAGATAGATAGATAGATAGATAGATAGATAGATAGATAGATAGATAGATAGATAGATAGATAGATAGATAGATAGATAGATAGATAGATAGATAGATAGATAGATAGATAGATAGATACAGACGGATACGAAGATACGAACAGACAGGCAATAAATTTCCTGTACCATTCTCCCCCAAACGCGCAGACGCCTGACCACCATCAACCGCTGGCTCGAATCGAATGGCTACGACTTGCAGAAAATCTGGGCTGACATCGACGACGCCATTATCAAGACGGTGCTGTCAGCGCACTCAGTGCTGAAGCACAATTATCGCACTTGCTTTCCGACTCACATGCGCGGCTCGGCCTGCTTCGAAATCCTCGGCTTCGACGTCATTCTGGACAGGCGAATGAAACCCTTCGTGCTGGAGGTCAACCACAGCCCGTCATTCGCCACGGACTCCAGGCTCGACCGGGAGATTAAAGAGGCTCTAATCACTGACACTTTTGGCCTCATTAACCTGGGCGCGGTGGATCGGCGGAAAATTCTGGAAGAAGAACGGCGACGCGTTCGCGACAGATTGACCCAGCGAAACAACAAGAAAGAGTCCCGGTGAGTTTACATACAGTCTGTCTATTAGTGTGCTGCTCAGACGCAGAAACAATAAGCTGCAGACTGACAGTGTTCATTTTATTAAACTTAATTAAACTAGTACCTTAGCGTCTGTGCGTGTCTAAAAAGCGACTTATGCATTGTTTATTTGTAGTGTAGTCTTCTTATTCCTTAATTTTAGTGTCCTTGGTGTGTATGGCTGTGTCTGCCTGTGTGTCTTAGTGTCTATCTGCATGGGCCTGAGCAATTCGTCATCGCCAGTGAGGATCAGGAGCGGGAGGCGGCCAAATTCGCCGAGTCACAGGAGCGCTACGAGCTGCAGCACCTGGGCAATTATCGGCGCATCTACCCGGGCCCGGACACGGACGCGCGATACCAGCCCTACCTGGCCCAGGCGGCCAGTCTGTACCAGGAGACCACGGCCACCAAGGCCAGAGCCGAGTGCGCGAAGCAGCAGCGCGAGAAGCTGACGAAGAAGCAGGAGAAGCCGCTCGGTGCGCCCGCAACAGCTGCTGGTGGAGTCCGACGGCCGCAGAGGGCGCGTGCTCGAGTTCCAGGAGTGCAGGGTGGCGACTCCCGGACGCCAGTCGGAGGCGGTCAGGTGAATATTGATGATGATATGAAAGCATTTTTAACTCCGCCTTTGATCAGTTAAATCAACTAAGTGGCAAGAAATATATACTAGTACAAGTAGTGCGATCACACATAAAATGGCTTTGTTCAATGGCAGTTTAAACGAGTCTTTTGTCTGAGTCAGGTACCAAAATAATGTAATATAAAGCTTACTTCTTCCATTTCCCCTAGGTCACTTCTTTCTCACATTCAACTGCATGTCTCAAACTACAATTCGAATGAATAAAAACATTTGAACCAACCCAAAAAAGCAATTGCTTGACTTCGCTCAAGCAAGGGGGCTCCGGGCATCCGGGTACAGCGTGGAGGTACCCACACCCACTCCGCTAACCCCTGGCGACCACGGGCAGCTAATGCTGCGGTTACCTTAAGGGACAGTTAGGGGTGCAGAACGAGACAATGAGAAAAACAGTTCAATATTCTATTAAACTCCCCAGCAGACATCACCGGCATCCGAAGAGTTGGTAGTTGGTAGTGGCAGCGGCTGGGAGCCGGAGTCAATTACTGACTCCGAGGAAATCGAACGGCTCTCCGGGCTACTTCAGCGGGACAGCCTGGTCCGCGGCCTCGGCGTGGCCGATCAGCTCAGACGCCTGCTGCTTCTGCGACAGCAGTCTTCTTCTTTTAATAGATCCGCCACCCGAGATGATGAAGATGATGGAGGTGCGTCGGGAGTCTGGGGACGCCGATACCTGGACGAACTGTCCGTGCGGCTGGGCGCCGCAGCAATTACCAATGGGCCGCAGCTCAGGCAATCGAAAAAGCAGCAATCTCAAACTGGGTTCCGGAAGCAGAGTCAGCAAGGTCGTGGATTCGAATCCGCTGAGCAGCTCCGATTCGCATCGGCTTTTGTGCAGCCGCTGCCAACGCAGCAGGTTCTACAGCAGACTGGGAGCCGACGCGGAGGTGGTGAGTTGTTGAAATACGATTTTTAATCCTATATACTAAAACATTGATGAATCAATACTAATAGAATCATAGAATATCGCCACTGAAGATCTATTCAAGACGGATTAAGTGATTTACAGCTGTAGATTACAGTGTGCTCAATGACCGTTTCTGTTCATAACATAATTCATGTATTCATCAAATGAGATTCTTTTTCCTAGAAAATTCACTTGAAAATAAACTGGCTAACACTTACACCGCTCAAAAAGGCTTCTCCTCCTTGATTCAGGCGTAGGCAAATATTCAACGAATTCAAGACCGCCTCTGCCGCCACCGCCGCCGTCGGAGTTTCAATGGCAATTGGAAGCGTCGCCACCTGGACTTTCAATTATTTCAGCGCCAATACTCCATGGGAGTCAGAAACGAAAGCAGCAGCAACAGCAGCAGAGAGGCCGTCGAAGTTCCAACAGTCCGACTATTGATAGAGGCCAAATATATTTTGGTTAGCCAGTTTCTTCAATAACTTGTCAAATGGGTTGAGAGAATCGAATCATCCTTTCAGTTTCAGCTAGTCACTGCAAACAGGCATGCTAGAATAATTTCTTTGAAGCAATCCATTTGGATTGGAATAAAGACTGAATAAAGATTACCTCCTAATTGCAGAATGATAACTAAGGGCGGGGCGCTTTCGCAACACCAAAATTTCAAAAACATTGAAAATCCAAAAGTCAGCTGCATAGGGAGTACTTCACAATGCCGAAATTTCACATCGAATTTGTGACATCTCATATACACGCTCGTAACTAGAGTGCAATTCGGCGTGAAAATCCGGTGTTTTTGATAAAGGCTTATCATTTTTTTCGTCGGCAATCAAGCCCGCCAATCACCCTCTCCAATTTCGTGGCGCTGTTATAGCTAGCGACTTCCAATCAACCTTCCGCGCGGGTAAGAGATGGTTTAGCTTATCTATTGTCTCATCGACCGTCAACCCCACCAGCCACCCCCCTCAAATTGAGTGGCGCTGTTAGCTAGCGACTTTCAATCAACCTTCCGCGCGGGTAAGAGATGGTTTAGCTTATCTATTGTCTCATCGACCGTCAACCCCACCAGCCACCCCCCTCAAATTGAGTGGCGCTGTTAGCTAGCGACTTTCAATCAACCCTTCTGCGCGGGTAAGAGATGGTTGAAGCTTATCGATTTTAGTGGCGCTGTTAGCTAGCGACTTTCAGCCAACCCTTCTGCGCGGGTAAGAGATGGTTGAAGCTTATCGATTTTAGTGGCGCTGTTAGCTAGCGACTTTCAGCCAACCCTTCTGCGCGGGTAAGAGATGGTTGAAGCTTATCGATTTTAGTGGCGCTGTTAGCTAGCGACTTTCAGCCAACCCTTCTGCGCGGGTAAGAGATGGTTGAAGCTTATCGATTTTAGTGGCGCTGTTAGCTAGCGACTTTCAGCCAACCCTTCTGCGCGGGTAAGAGATGGTTGAAGCTTATCGATTTTAGTGGCGCTGTTAGCTAGCGACTTTCAGCCAACCCTTCTGCGCGGGTAAGAGATGGTTGAAGCTTATTGATTTTTTCGTCGGCGTCAACCCCAACCCTCTATTTTTTGCAAACGCCGCTAACCCATACTTAATTACCCATCGGTTTTGCTGGACAAAAGACGCATGGTGGATTCGCCTTATCTATTTTAAAGGCTAAGCTCTATACGAGTTTTCCTACCCCTGACGATCCCTGGAACTAATGCGATGCCTGTCCCTGCCAAAATATATTTGAGATTGAGACTAGGAGCGAATAATACTTCTAAGAGTATGCATAGCAGGGCGCATGATTTTATCTCTGGCAGATTTGCAATGGTTTTTGTTGTTGGAATGAGTCAGAAATGTACTACAAATTGACTGTTCATATTATGCTTGAATATACATGCTACGTGAAAAGAAAATCGAATACTTGTCTCATGGTTGTTTTGTAACTAAATGCTTTATACTTCTAACTCGCTACGTTTTCTCATGTAGCACTGTAGCATTGGTTGTAGCTCGTAATTTTATTAAACAAAAAAATAGCAACGTAACGCAACACAACGTAATGCGCCACTGTAAAATATGTTGGACTTCATTTCACCAATACCTTTTCAATGGATGTTTGAAATGACTAACGTTTACTGTTGTTGCTCTTTCACTTTTGCAATGTAAATGCTGATTAGTTGGTTCAGTGTATTCTTATGCAGAATTTTTTCAATCAAAAATAATAATACAGGAATCAAGAAACATAAACGCCTAAAATTATTAATATCAAAAAATTTCTGAAAATTCTGAAACAAAATAAGGAAGGTTGCATAAGGGTTGTTATTCATTTTGTCTATGGCTTTAAACTGATAGCAGGGCTCTATTAAAAATGACGTTGTGCTCAAGCCGCTACTATGAGAGACTCGGCTCTTTTTCTATTTGTGAAAATAAAAAACGGCGTTATAGAAGATATACGACGTAGATAAAGAAAGCAGAAAGCATGAGCTATCCCCACAGCCTTGCTACAGGCGACTTCGGACCAGTCAAAGAACCTGGCAACGACGTGGAACAGTTCGACGGACGTATTGAGGTGGCAGCATTTGTGTTCACCTGCCTAGTCATGGCCTTAGTGTTCGGCCTTGTGTACTGGAATCGAGCCCGGCAGACTGCGCGAACAACTCTTCCAATTGGCCTTTGATTGGCCTGTACGTAAGCCTTGAGCCATGGAGCGTTGTTTTGTCAATTTAATCTTGCGTTGGCTCATTACTGTACATTTAATATACGCTCGTACAGAGTTGAACTTTATCTCACTTCAAACTATGTTGTTAATCCAGGAAACTGTGCCATATGCCTTACCTATAGTTCTGGAGAAATGCATTTAATCCGTGACAATTTTTTCCGCGAACCTGCATGTATATGAAGCAACGCATGCAAGTGAATGAAGTTCAATAATAGCGGTGCCTTGCTGAGGCTTTTGCCAGAGCGATATTGCGATGCTTGCCTGAAGTTAAAGATCTTTAGATATCTGCTTTTTGTTGCTATTGGAGATGTATATTTATCACAATGTCCCCAAAAACTACCAACAACAGACGCAGTCCAAAAGGGTCTGAAAGTTCAAGGGAAATTCGGCCTCATCTGGTGGTGTCGGTATGAAAAAATCTAAAAATAAATTCATCCAACGGCTAATAAACTCTGTGATGCTATTAAACAAACTACAAACTCGTATATATGATGCTGGTACATGCATAAAAACTGTTGTTCCTTAGCGACGATTCAATTCAAATTGAATAACACAGAGCCCAAGCACATGACTAATTTGAATGCGGAACAGTGACGCTTTCAGCTGTTATTGATAAAGCGTGCCGAAATACTGCGGAACAGGATTAAATCAGATACACAACAAAAGTGTATTTTGCAATCCGATTTATTCAAGAAGTTTACAACAGATCACAAATACGAGAATAACTACATGGGCCACTCAGCACATTTGCATGCAAGCTACTTTCAGTTCAGTAGTAAGGTAAACAGAAGCATTTTATGCATTTTTAAAACCAACTTGGCTCTTACCCCAGCTTAAACCCTCCAACTGCTCCTTTCCATTCTACCCCCGCCCCCCGCCTGCCCCAATTTTTATTGCCTTTCTCGGAATTCCAGCATAAAGCTGCTATATACATTTCAGTGGACTGGCTAATGTACATTACTCCTGAACCAATTAGCAAGTTGTTTACGCCTGCAAGCTTGGCTTCTAAACCTATCAAAGTCATTTCAGCTGCCTTTCTTATATATTTTTATAAAATAGCTTATGCATTCTTATTTGCTACTGAACTGAAAGTAGAAAGCTGTTTTACTAAGCATATATGCCTGTGCGGCCCATCTAGTCATTTTTGTATCTGTACAACAGATAAAACATTTGACAATTAGACACAAGCAAAGAGGAAAAGGGGATAGATTGAAAACGGTATCTAAAAGCTTTAGGTTTGACACACTCAAAGACAGATTTAGTAGTTCAAGCCAGTACACTAATGAGAATAAGTTCGACTAGCTGTTTATTACGGTACGAGCGTAAAGACAAAATCTCACAAATGCGTTTTTTAAATTGCAGTATTTTTATGAGAAATCTAAATTGCGAAAATATGAAACACAATAAACACTGAATTATTTGGATTGTGGATTTTGATATTTTGTAAACCTTTGGACCAGAGAAATTTTCGAATGAATTTATCGGTTATAACTAATTTATCTTGAGACAAACAATAGTAAAACAACAACTATTGGATATTGAATAGAAAGCGAAACATCAAATAAAACAATTAGAAAACTTAAGGGCGCGACTCCCCTTTATTTGTGTTATTTAACGCTGATAAGAAGACGTCGCAGATGCTCGTCAATCACTCAATCAGGGGCCAGTTTGTTGGGAATTCTGAAATTCAAATTTACAAATTGCTTTTTCGGTAGATCAGGAGTCGGAAAACTTTATTTACCCCGAGGGCCAGATAGGGAAGCTAGCGCATGACTGCAGGCTAGAGGAGGGGAAAAGAGGAGAGGGAATAAAGGAGAAGAGAGGAGTGGAAAGATAAATAAGAGAGGAGAAGGGAGAAAAGGGAGAGGAGAGAAGAGAGGAAAGGAGAGAAGAGGAGAGGAGAGAGGAAAGGGGAGAAGAGGAGAGGAGAGAGGAAAGGGGAGAAGAGGAGAGGAGAGAGGAAAGGGGAGAAGAGGAGAGGAGAGAAAAAAGGAGGAGAGGAGAGAAGAGGAGAGAGGAAAGGAAAGAAGAGGAGAGAGGAAAGGAGAGAAGAGGAGGAAAAGAAAGGAGAGAAGAGGAGGAGAGAGGAAAGGAGAGAAGAGGAGAGGAGAGAGGAAAGGGGAGAAGAGGAAAGGAGAGAAAAAAGGAGGAAAGGAGAGAAGAGGAGAGAGGAAAGGAGAGAAGAGGAGGAGAGAGGAAAGGAGAGGAGGAGGAGAGAGGAAAGGAGAGAAGAGGAGGAGAGAGGAAAGGAGAGAAGAGGAGGAGAGAGGAAAGGAGAGAAGAGGAGGAGAGGAAAGGAGAGGAGGAGGAGAGAGGAAAGGAGAGAAGAGGAGGAGAGAGGAAAGGAGAGAAGAGGAGGAGAGAGGAAAGGAGAGAAGAGGAGGAGAGGAAAGGAGAGAAGAGGAGAGGAGAGAGGAAAGGAGAGAAGAGGAGAGGAGAGAGGAAAGGAGAGAAGAGGAGAGGAGAGAGGAAAGGAGAGAAGAGGAGAGGAGAGAGAAAGGAGGAGAGGAGAGAAGAGGAGAGAGGAAAGAAGAGAGGAGATTCGACTAGGGAGCTGAGAAGAGACACCAACCTCGAGCGGGCCGGATTGCTATTGTGAAGTTTAAAATAACCCGAGAGCCGGATGGAGAGGCTTCGCGTAGATCAACATCAACCTCAATAAAGAATACTCAAAACACCCTTAGTCTGGAGCACTTTAGTTAACAACTTTAAATCAACAATTATAGCTATATTACATGCTGCTTAATAACTATTAATTGTCACGACAGCATTAAACTAAGCAAGTAACCATGCATTCGACAGCTTCAACTCACATCGATGCCTTCATCCGGGTGCTCCCTGTTGTACTGCTCCTCGAACTGTCTGAGCTCTTCCTCGTTGAACGGCTTGTCTTCATCACTCTCTTCCGCAGTCTGTTGATTAACAAGGGCATTGGTGCGGTTTTATATAGTTTGATTCGGGATAGTTTCGGTTTTAGATCGTTGGATTCGGGATAGTTTCGGTTTCAGATAAACAGATTGGGATAGTTTTGGTTTATATTAATCAGATTCGGGATAGTTTCGGTTTCAGATCATCAGATTCGGAATGGTTTCGGTTTCATATCATCAGGTTGGGGATGGTTTCGGTTTCAGATCATCAGGTTGGGGATAGTTTCGGTTTTAGATCATCAGATTTTGGGATATTTTTGGTTTCATATCATCCGATTGGGGATAGTTTCGGTTTCAAATCATTGGATTCGGGACGATTTTAGGGTAAAAATATTGAAAATCTGCAGCACAAAGGCTCTCAGACTCACCTTCCATTCTTCATCTTTGTTCGCCTCTTGGCTGCTAATCCAGGCATTAAACTCCTCCCAACTGACCATCCTATCCTTGTTCTTGTCCAGTCTCATGAGCACAGCCCGGCGCATCCGCTCCATCTCGTGCTGCCGTTCCACCCGATCAACCGTTGTGTCATTCTCCTTGCTGTACACTTTGTCCAGCTGTAGGGTCGAAAAATGATTTAGCAGAGTGAATTTTATCTCTATATCTATCTAATCTATCTACCTCAGCTCCCTCCTTCTATCTACCTCAGTTCCCTCCTTCTATCTACCTCAGCTCCCTTCCTCTATCGACCTCAGCTCCCTCCTTCTATCTACATCAGTTCCCTTCATCTATCTACCTCAGTTCCCTTCCTCTATCTACCTCAGTTCCCTCCCTCTATCTACCTCAGCTCCCTTCCTCTATCTACCCCAGTTCCCTTCCTCTATCTACCTCAGCTCCCTCCTTCTATCTACCTCAGCTCCCTCCCTCTATCTACCTCAGCTCCCTCCTTCTATCTACCTCAGTTCCCTCCTTCTATCTACCTCAGCTCCCTCCTTCTATCTACCTCAGCTCCCTTCCTCTATCGACCTCAGCTCCCTCCTTCTATCTACATCAGTTCCCTTCATCTATCTACCTCAGTTCCCTTCCTCTATCTACCTCAGCTCCCTTCCTCTATCTACCTCAGCTCCCTCCTTCTATCTACCTCAGTTCCCTCCCTCTATCTACCTCAGTTCCCTCCCTCTATCTACCTCAGCTCCCTCCCTCTATTTACCTCAGTTCCCTCCCTCTATCTACCTCAGTTCCCTCCTTCTATCTACCTCAGCTCCCTCCTTCTATCTACCTCAGCTCCCTCCTTCTATCTACCTCAGCTCCCTCCTTCTATCTACCTCAGCTCCCTTCCTCTATCGACCTCAGCTCCCTCCTTCTATCTACATCAGTTCCCTTCATCTATCTACCTCAGTTCCCTTCCTCTATCTACCTCAGCTCCCTTCCTCTATCTACCTCAGCTCCCTCCTTCTATCTACCTCAGTTCCCTCCCTCTATCTACCTCAGTTCCCTCCCTCTATCTACCTCAGCTCCCTCCCTCTATCTACCTCAGTTCCCTCCCTCTATCTACCTCAGTTCCCTCCCTCTATCTACCTCAGCTCCCTCCTTCTATCTACCTCAGCTCCCTCCTTCTATCTACCTCAGCTCCCTCCTTCTATCTACCTCAGTTCCCTCCTTCTATCTACCTCAGCTCCCTCCTTCTATCTATCTCAGCTCCCTTCCTCTATCTACCTCAGCTCCCTCCTTCTATCTACCTCAGCTCCCTTCCTCTATCGACCTCAGCTCCCTCCTTCTATCTACATCAGTTCCCTTCATCTATCTACCTCAGTTCCCTTCCTCTATCTACCTCAGCTCCCTTCCTCTATCTACCTCAGCTCCCTCCTTCTATCTACCTCAGTTCCCTCCCTCTATCTACCTCAGTTCCCTCCCTCTATCTACCTCAGCTCCCTCCCTCTATTTACCTCAGTTCCCTCCCTCTATCTACCTCAGTTCCCTCCCTCTATCTACCTCAGCTCCCTCCTTCTATCTACCTCAGTTCCCTCCTTCTATCTACCTCAGCTCCCTCCTTCTATCTACCTCAGCTCCCTCCTTCTATCTACCTCAGCTCCCTCCTTCTATCTACCTCAGCTCCCTCCTTCTATCTACCTCAGCTCCCTCCTTCTATCTACCTCAGTTCCCTCCTTCTATCTATTTCAGCTCCCTCCTTCTATCTACCTCAGCTCCCTTCCTCTATCGACCTCAGCTCCCTCCTTCTATCTACATCAGTTCCCTTCATCTATCTACCTCAGTTCCCTTCCTCTATCTACCTCAGCTCCCTTCCTCTACGAGTATCTACCTCAGCTCCCTCCCTCTATCTACCTCAGTTCCCTCCTTCTATCTACCTCACTTCCCTCCCTCTATCTACCTCAGTTCCCTCCTTCTATCTACCTCAGCTCCCTCCCTCTATCTACCTCAGTTCCCTCCTTCTATCTACCTCAGCTCCCTCCCTCTATCTACCTCAGTTCCCTCCTTCTATCTACCTCAGTTCCCTCCTTCTATCTACCTCAGCTCCCTCCCTCTATCTACCTCAGTTCCCTCCTTCTATCTACCTCAGCTCCCTCCTCTATCTACCTCAGCTCCCTCCTTCTATCTACCTCAGCTCCCTCCCTCTATCTACCTCAGTTCCCTCCTTCTATCTACCTCACTTCCCTCCCTCTATCTACCTCAGTTCCCTCCTTCTATCTACCTCAGTTCCCTCCTTCTATCTACCTCAGCTCCCTCCCTCTATCTACCTCAGTTCCCTCCTTCTATCTACCTCAGCTCCCTCCCTCTATCTACCTCAGTTCCCTCCTTCTATCTACCTCAGTTCCCTCCTTCTATCTACCTCAGCTCCCTCCCTCTATCTACCTCAGTTCCCTCCTTCTATCTACCTCAGCTCCCTCCTCTATCTACCTCAGCTCCCTCCTTCTATCTACCTCAGCTCCCTCCCTCTATCTACCTCAGTTCCCTCCTTCTATCTACCTCACTTCCCTCCCTCTATCTACCTCAGTTCCCTCCTTCTATCTACCTCAGTTCCCTCCTTCTATCTACCTCAGTTCCCTCCTTCTATCTACCTCAGTTCCCTCCTTCTATCTACCTCAGTTCCCTCCTTCTATCTACCTCACTTCCCTCCCTCTATCTACCTCAGTTCCCTCCTTCTATCTACCTCACTTCCCTCCCTCTATCTACCTCAGTTCCCTCCTTCTATCTACCCCAGTTCCCTCCTTCTATCTACCTCAGCTCCCTCCCTCTATCTACCTCAGTTCCCTCCTTCTATCTACCTCACTTCCCTCCCTCTATCTACATCAGTTCCCTCCTTCTATCTACCTCAGTTCCCTCCTTCTATCTACCTCAGCTCCCTCCTTCTATCTACCTCAGCTCCCTCCTTCTATCTACCTCAGCTCCCTCCTTCTATCTACCTCAGCTCCCTCCTTCTATCTATTTCAGCTCCCTCCTTCTATCTACCTCAGCTCTCTTCCTCTATCGACCTCAGCTCCCTCCTTCTATCTACATCAGTTCCCTTCATCTATCTACCTCAGTTCCCTTCCTCTATCTACCTCAGCTCCCTTCCTCTACGAGTATCTACCTCAGCTCCCTCCCTCTATCTATCTCAGTTCCCTCCTTCTATCTACCTCACTTCCCTCCCTCTATCTACCTCAGTTCCCTCCTTCTATCTACCTCAGTTCCCTCCTTCTATCTACCTCAGCTCCCTCCTTCTATCTACCTCAGTTCCCTCCTTCTATCTACCTCAGCTCCCTCCCTCTATCTACCTCAGTTCATTCCTTCTATTTACATCAGTTCCCTCCCTCTATCTACATCAGTTCCCTCCTTCTATCTACCTCAGTTCCCTCCTTCTATCTACCTCACTTCCCTCCCTCTATCTACCTCAGTTCCCTCCTTCTATCTACCTCACTTCCCTGCCTCTATCTACCTCAGTTCCCTCCTTCTATCTACCCCAGTTCCCTCCTTCTATCTACCTCAGCTCCCTCCCTCTATCTACCTCAGCTCCCTCCTTCTATCTACCTCACTTCCCTCCCTCTATCTACCTCAGTTCCCTCCTTCTATCTACCTCAGTTCCCTCCTTCTATCTACCTCAGCTCCCTCCTTCTATCTACCTCAGCTCCCTCCTTCTATCTACCTCAGCTCCCTCCTTCTATCTACCTCAGTTCCCTCCTTCTATCTATTTCAGCTCCCTCCTTCTATCTACCTCAGCTCTCTTCCTCTATCGACCTCAGCTCCCTCCTTCTATCTACATCAGTTCCCTTCATCTATCTACCTCAGTTCCCTTCCTCTATCTACCTCAGCTCCCTTCCTCTACGAGTATCTACCTCAGCTCCCTCCCTCTATCTACCTCAGTTCCCTCCTTCTATCTACCTCACTTCCCTCCCTCTATCTACCTCAGTTCCCTCCTTCTATCTACCTCAGTTCCCTCCTTCTATCTACCTCAGCTCCCTCCTTCTATCTACCTCAGCTCCCTCCTTCTATCTACCTCAGCTCCCTCCCTCTATCTACCTCAGTTCCCTCCTTCTATCTACCTCACTTCCCTCCCTCTATCTACCTCAGTTCCCTCCTTCTATCTACCTCAGTTCCCTCCTTCTATCTACCTCAGCTCCCTCCTTCTATCTACCTCAGCTCCCTCCTTCTATCTACCTCAGTTCCCTCCTTCTATCTACCTCAGCTCCCTCCTTCTATCTACCTCAGCTCCCTCCTTCTATCTACCTCAGCTCCCTCCTTCTATCTACCTCAGCTCCCTCCTTCTATCTACCTCAGTTCCCTTCCTCTATCTACCTCAGTTCTCTCCTTCTATCTACCTCAGTTCCCTTCCTCTATCTACCTCAGCTCCCTTCCTCTATCTACATCGACGAGGCCAACCTCTTTCCAAAACAAGGCTTCGATTTCGTTCACATCCATGTGTCCATCGCCATTGATATCTGTAAGAGATCGAAAGACAGATTTAAGTTAAAATAGTTGGTGAATTGGCAATAAGCTTCAAATTTAATAATCAGTTTGGGTGCTATTGACTAACCGTGTAGCATAAAGAACGCCTTTGGATCAAAGGAGTCTCGATCCATTCGATCGCCCTTCTCCCAGGCTTCTTTTAGTTGTTCGCGACTGCCCTGAAATTTATGAATATGGATAGTAAAAATAAGAATGTGAGCGCTATCATTTTTGACAAAGATAGAGTCAAATTCATGGAGGAAAGAATAGAATGGAGTGCTAATCTGAGCCAGTTATTTCTGTCTCATTTGATCTTCACTTTTCGGATCCCTTCCCCCCCCCGTTCCTTCCTATTGGCTCGTAACTGTCATAGACAACCCCCCGTTCCTTCCTATTGGCTCGTGACTGTCATAGACAACCCCCCGTTCCTTCCTATTGGCTCGTGACTGTCATAGACAACCCCCCGTTCCTTCCTATTGGCTCGTGACTGTCATAGACAACCCCCGTTCCTTCCTATTGGCTCGTGACTGTCATAGACAACCCCCCGTTCCTTCCTATTGGCTCGTGACTGTCATAGACAACCCCCGTTCCTTCCTATTGGCTCGTGACTGTCATAGACAACCCCCCGTTCCTTCCTATTGGCTCGTGACTGTCATAGACAAAGTCATTTTCGTTTTCGCCCCCGTCTGAAAGGTCTGTCCCTGCCATAGATCTTATATTTCCTAGATAGGCCACTCTCAATGAATTCAATTGGAAAAGACCGATCACGCAAATTGCAAGAAAATCTATTTAAGCCGACAGCGCCTGAGACAAGTCTGAGGTCAATAGCTTAAGGGACATGTATTTCATTTGCATGTTTAACTGTTTTGTTTGAATAACAATTTTCCATTCGTTGGCTTAAGTGAAATATACATCATTTGCAGGCATTATACTGAAAATAGCTAAATATGCCTTTAAAAAACTCTTGATACTCGCACAAGCTACTGACCTGGTACCGTGGTCGCAAAAACTGTCAAGAAATACAATTCGGCCCTATATGGGCATGCTTGTGGTCGCTGAGTGGCTTATCTAGGGAATATATGATCTATGGTCCCAGCATAGTACGAGCTTACATCAAAATATGCTTTCAGCCAATAGGAAGGACCGGGGGAAATGGATGCTAAAAGTGAAGAACGAGCGAGACAAAAATAACTGGCTCAGATTAGCACTCCATTCTATTCTTTCCTTCATGGTCAAATTCCACTCCAGACACTATTCGATCAGAGCTTCACTGCTCACCGGTTGATGCACCCGCTCGTGCCTGCGGTGCCGTTCCCTCTCAGCCCGCATCTGCTGTTCGGCCGCTTCCCGCGCTTTCTTATCCTTGATGCGGCGCAGTCTGGCCCGCCGGCTGTGCTCCTTGCCCATCTCGTAGCGTTTGTACTCGGCCTCGCGCGCCTGGTCCACCTGGTCAATGTCCTGCGTCACCTGGTTAATTAGCTTCTGCAGGTCGGCTATTTCGAATGTGTGCGGATTCGAATGGTCCAGATGAGCCCGTTTGATTGTAGCCTCGTCCAGGCTCTGCAGCCCAAAGCGGAACTTGGCGCGGGACGCTTTGCCTGGGTTGGCCTGAGAGCGCAAGCGATGTTGAGAGACTTGGCAATTGCTTGTGAGCAGAGAGGAGATTGAGAAACAAGAGAGAAATTAAAACTTGCTATTAGCCCAATGAAAACAATACCTTGGCCAAGAAGCCTCCCAGAGTCACGTGCGTCGCCCAGGGTCGTTTCAGAATCGTTGCAGATTACACAGGTAAAATTAGGAAACCCGTTGAAAACGTTAACGTGACAAGGATCGCTAAAAAAGTCGTTACAAACAACTCACTGGTGACTCTAGCGACTTTTGGACAACTCTAGTGACTTTTTAACGACTCAAACGCATCTAATGCGACTGTTGCGTCACAAGCGTGTCACGTGAGTTTTAGAATTGTAAAAGAGTCGCGAAAGAGTCGTCCAAGAATCGTTGTGTTCGCGCTTTTCTTCTTTTTCTATTTTACCTGTGTTACCTGCAACGACTCTGAAATGACTCTGGCCGGACGATCCCGTTTTTATCGGGAAAGAATTGGCTTTAAACGACTCTAAAACGACGAGATGTTACGGCACAAGTGGCCTGAAAGTCGTCAAAGAGTGAAGCGTTTTGTTGTCTGCGACTATGAAACGATTCTGGGGCGACGGTATAACGACTCTGGGGTCCGTAGAGTCGCAATTGAGGCATGTTAGAAACGCTGTAGAGTCACCGAGTTGTGTTTGAAGCGCATTCACATCGCTTGATTAACCAGAGTCACATCTCTAGAGAAAGTCAGCGCCAACACATCGATTCTTGGACGACTCTTTCGCGACTCTTTTACGATTCTACAACTTACGTGACGCGCTTGTGACGCAACAGTCGCCTCTCCGTCACATTAGACGCGTTTGAGTTGTTAAAAAGTCACAAGAGTCGCCTCAAAGTCGCAACAGTCACTAGACAGTTGTTTCCAAAGACTTTTTAGCGATTCTTGTCACGGTAACGTTTTCAACGGGTGGACAGAGGTCAGCTGGAGGATGGTGATAAATGTGACTAAAAATAGTTAAGAACTGCTCAAAACGTAAGCGATTCAATTACTGAAGTCCAAGAAGTTCAGGCTAGTTGAATATCGAGTAAACAAAACAGAAATAAATTCACACCTTTAAGGCCAGTTTGTCTTCAAGCGCTTTTTCAAGCTCATTGAGTCGTTCCACCTCCTGTCGTTTGATCTCGTCAAGGCGGTTGCGCACGGAGTGGCTGGCGAATTCAAGCTGGTTAGCCATTTCGTCGGACTGATGGATTGAGATTTAGGCAATACACACTGAAGCTGGTGAATTTAGTCATTTATTATACTGGTGTTAATTGAAAGTCCAAAAATCATTCCAACACTCACATCATTCATACTCCGAAGTCGATTGGCGAATTCTTTGTCGCTCTCCATGGCGCTAATCACTTCGGACAGATACTGTCTGTACGAGACATCCGGCTGAGATGAGTGTTAAATGGACAATTATGCTAGTTAGAATTTTATATGCTGGCTTTTATTTCAACTACATGTACATAAAATATAACTTACCAAAACATTATCAGGCAATCTTTCTGATTCAGCTTTCTTTTCCTCTTTCGAAACTGGGACACTGTGGGTGCAGCTAATTAGTAAGAAAGCGCTGGTCAGAAACAGTTTAATGGACGGTGTCATTTCAAGACATGAATGATATTTTTACAGGTAAGTATGTATGCTTATTATGATATTAAATCTTTTGAAAGCTATCAACAAAAAAAAATACACCTTTGCTTCACTAAAAGTAGAAAACTCTAACCCTTTAATGTTAGTCACGATTACAGATCTTACAAATTATTTAGGTCCTAGTATTGATTAATTAATAGAGACAGACAGTTTTTACTTAATATTTTTCGACTAAATTATTATATGATGCTCAGATGTTTAGATGACTCTATAGAAATATAGTAGTTAATTTTTTTAAATAATTTATTATATTTGACATACTTGTATACTAAATGTTCAATAAAATATAGCTTATAAAAATTTTAAGCAAGTCAAATATTTACAAAATATAAAAATACACTAAAAACTTATATGGTTGAGAATTTTTTGATTTTATATATTACATTAAGAACATTTACAGATGAAAATCATGATGAATTATTAGTTTTCTAACATTATAAAAAATAGAAAACTATAAGCTACAAGTATATATGCCCCAACTAAAATAAAGACAAGGTAGCTTGTATATAAATGTTGCTCTTCGACTCATGAAACAACTAATGCATATACCTTTGATTTAGTAAACTGATAAAACACGAAATGTCATAATTATATGAAATGAGATCAAGTGTGTAAATTGTGTCACCAGTTTTTACTTAATCAATGGTTAGCAAGCACTTTATTGAATAAATTAGGCAGAGGTATTGCACTATTAGTATTAATGTAATGTCAGTATCTACTGTCACCATATAGTAAACCAACATACATTAATATACACAGAAACTGGTGTCATGCACACAAAAACATAACAGAAATGGGACAGTGTGTTAATAAAAAGAAAATTTGAATAATATTACTAAAGTAAATATTGTTTACATTTGGCTTGGCTGTTGATGAAAAGCATCAGTAAAATAGTAAAATATTAATGATCGTGTGAACATGTTAATAAATTTAAAAAATAAACTTAATAATTAATATCAGAATCTTCACGAAAGCAAGACTAGTATGAACAGATCACTGAAAAAATCAAACGACATTATTCAAACTACGTATCTTAATATATGCCTTAATGATAACTACTGTAAAACTCGTTCAAGATTATAGGATACGATCTAAGTGTCAGTCCAACCAGGGATAGTACAGTGGTAAATGGTACTAGTTATGTACAGTACAGTGGTGGTCCACGTAGTTGAAATGTTAATATCAAGGACGACTTAAGTAGACTTAAGTCGTCCTTAGTTGATATATTATAGCGTTAACTAAAACTATTTTTTTAAAAATTAGCGCGAAATAGACCAATTTCACTCAGTATAACAAATTTCTGACTATCATAAAGATTTTTAAGAATACTTCTGCACAAAATAAACGAAGTTGCTTTTGTACATGTGTTTTTTGAACAGTAGCTGCTACTAAAAATAATTTCTGAAAACAGTGGTAATAAAGTACTCGTAATATCCTGCGCTACCTGATTTAAATTATTATAGAATTATTTTATTACATGATCGTGATAGAATTAAAAAGTCATGCTTTGACTTCAGTGAAAGAATAAAATTTATGCATAGTATAGCTATCATAGAGATCTGAAGAATGAGATCGGGTTTTAGTTTAAGAACTTAAGCTAGATTTGAGATTATTTGGGAAAAATGAGGGACAAACTGCATGATTGGGTTTTTATTCATTGAGTTTTCGTCTTGTTTGAAAAAATATCATTTCAAGAGGGCCAGCTATCGATAAGGGCACATTCAAAAAACCCACAAGGACCGCAGAACAGTCATGTCTGATGAATATATATGATATATATATATGATAAAATATATGAATATGAATATATAAATAGATGACAAGCACAATGTGGGGCGATGCTTGTGAACGAATCTTCTTCCAGTATACTGTTTAAAATTTTACTCTGTAGCCTCGTGGATCCAGATTGTATGATTGCTATATAAAGTATAAAATGATACTAGATACTACCCCGAAGAGTATGCAGAAAGCACTGACTGGAATTGTTGACTATGACAAAAAGCTAAAAAGTGGTCGATTTTGAAAAATCCATTTCGTGATTTTTGGTTGCATATAGTCCACTTATCGCTTGTACTAGAATAGGTCTTTAAAATTAAAATAATTGTCATCTTGCCGTGCACCTTATTTATAGCTATAAAATACCAACCAAACACGAAAAACAGCCACTAGCTGCACTAAACCCATGCTACACATAACAAAATATACTTTTTAAACCATTCTTGCTATTCAGTTTGACAAAAAATCGAAACTTCTGAATTAAAACAACAGCGACCTTATGCCTGTCTCTTTTAATACAGCAACATTTAATTAATTTTCCAATAACAAACACTTAAACACTTCTATTATAGCAAAGGTAAATACAAGGCAGTACATTCAATGACAAAATTCAGTCACTAAATAATAAGTAACGTGTCAGCACTCCACATGTAGAATAAAACTTTATTTTGTTTGAAAAAACTGGATATGAATTGCAGTTTGAATTAAATTTGATAGAGTTTCTGGGTTTATTACTCGTAACTTTGTCAGGTCAGAGCAGAAAAAAAATAAATATTCAAAAGCTGCAAATCCCAAACAGGCTGACTACAAACGGAAGTACATATGTAACAGCGATTATATTTAATTGACCAAGACCAGACCCAGGCCACGAAGCCGTCAGCATGCATACATTGTCCCCCCCCCCCAAGATAAACTTAGGCCTATGATCAAGACGGTTGTCAAGGTTGTCAAGACGGCCAGCTGTGACCCAAGTGGCCCATACCGGGTACTTTTACAAGCGTAAGAAGCTGAATCAAATAATCAAATAGTAATTTATTTTGTCATAATCTTTTCTTGAGTTAATTAATAGCAATAGAGATATTGGGGGGGGGGCAAAAAAATTAGCCACTTTATTGATCGTTACGCCATTAACTAATCGTCACACCTTAGTTGGCCTCTCCTTCCCATCACCATAAAATCCATCACAACGCCCCTGATAAGCTTAGACCCTTTTGAGTCGCTGCCTAATTCGAAAAATATCTAGACTAATTCGCGGAAGACTTCCTGCCTGCATAAATGCACAGAAAAAGTAAAACAAAAAAACACACTTTTTTTCACAACTGCCTAAGCAGCCAGGCGGTTAGTAAAACCAGTTGCCATAGTAACAGGCCGTGCTTGTCCGGACGGCTCTGATTAGCCAAGTTCTCGCCATCTTTCTGCTGATGCCCGCCAGGACGCGGCGGCTGCGGCGGCTGCGGCGGCTGCGGCGGCTGGACTGTCGAGCTGGGAATCGCCACCTCGCTGACCAGCGTCACTGTGGAGTTGACGGACCCGTCAGTGCCGGCGGCTGTCGCTGAGCAGGTGAGCCGCATTCTGCGATTCAGCATCTGCGACTGGTGGACGAGCAGCACCAGTCGGCTGGTGGGGCGCTGCTGAATGCCGATGGACGAAGCCGATTGAAAGCGCGGCGCGCCGGCCTGCTTCAACAGGTCATCCTGCCAGAGCCATCGAAGTGTCGGCGCGGGATCGCCGTCGGAGCTGCAGATGAGCTGGGCCGTGGACCCGGCTGGCAGCTGGTGCTGCTGCACATCCGAAAGTGGATCCGCCTGCAGGTTATTGAAGTTTTATCTTCACTAAAGTGGTGCCATTCGCCAGGGGTTAGCGAAATGGGCGGCAACGCCTCCTCGCTGTTTCCGGACGCACGGAGTCCCCTGCAGCTAAGTCAAGTAAGTCAAAGTGGTGCCATACTAATAGTAGATACCTAATGTGGGTGGCGCCCCGATACTTAATGTGGGTAGCTCCCTGATACCTAAATATGGGTGGCGCCCTGATACCTAATGGGTGGCGCCATCGATATCTAATGTGGTGGACCTAATGTGGCGCCCCGACACCTAAATTTGGGTGGCGCCCTGATACCTAATGGGTGGCGCCATCGATACCTTATGTGGGTGGAGCCATCGATACCTAATGGGTGGCGCCATCGATACCTAATGGGTGGCGCCATCGATACCTTATGTGGGTGGCGCCATCGATACCTTATGTGGGTGGAGCCATCGATACCTAATGGGTGGCGCCATCGATACCTTATGTGGGTGGCGCCATCGATACCTTATGTGGGTGGCGCCATCGATACCTTATGTGGGTGGCGCCATCGATACCTTATGTGGGTGGCGCCATCGATACCTAGTGTAGGTAGCGCCCCGATACCTAATGCGCGTGGCGCCATCGACTCCGCAAGTGGCGGAAGTAGATCTTGCAGAGATGTCAATGGCATTCGTTAATTACTACAAGGGAGGCAATATTCATATCATAGTGAACTCATTAAGCGAAATCTTTCAACAGCGTCAACTCCCTCTAGACTGATGTGCAATCAGTCTAAAGTTGGCAGGCTTACATGTAGGCCTCTGACTGCCAGCCTCTCCCACCACAGCCATTAAGGGAATTCCAGATCGTAGGGTTCATTTCCTCCAGTTTCCATCATCATTAAACCGAGAAAGAACTCGATTCGTCAAGAAAACGTGACCAGCTGTTGGCTGCATGATTCTCCGCCCTCTTAGCGCCATCATCGAGGCGCTCAGGGACCTCAAAGGCTGCAGCTACTGTTATACATAGTGCAGCATTATACTCTGGCATGACTGACTCACTGATGAAGATGATGAGTAGTGCTAGCTAAGGAAAAGTAGAAAGAGCTTGACTACAAGTAATTTTCTACGTTTTTATTCTCCGCATCTTTTCATCGTCGGAGCGGCCCGGCTCAGCCTCAAATCATCATCAACTCGAATATTCGCGTGCAAGCCTCAAGCCTCTTGGCCTGCCTCCATCATTTCGAGTGCCGAACTCCTAGCCTTTTAGCCTTAATGTTTCTTCTAAAATTATTCTCAATCCAGATTATGTCCGATCCGAGCTGAAAGCTGAAACTGAACTTAGAAATTATGGCTCACAAGCTCGAAATTATGGCTCACGAGCTCGAATTATGGCTGACTCTCCCACTGTCCTCTGACTCCCCCACTGTCCTCTGACTCCCCCACTGTCCTCTGACTCCCCCACTGTCCTCTGACTCCCCCACTGTCCTCTGACTCCCGCAATGTCCTTTGACTCCCCACTGTCCTTTGACCCCTCTCCCCACTGACCTCTGACTGATAAACTGCTCGAAATAAAGGCTCACAAGCTCGAAATTAAGGCTCACAAGCTCGAATTATTGCTCACAAGCTCGAATTATGGCTCACAAGCTCGAAATTAAGGCTCACAAGCTCGAACTTATGGCTCACAAGCTCGAATTATGGCTCACAAGCTCGAAATTAAGGCTCACAAGCTCGAACTTATGGCTCACAAGTTCGAATTATGGCTCACAAGCTCGAATTATGGCTCACAAGCTCGAAATTAAGGCTCACAAGCTCGAAATTTCACAAGCTCGAAATTAAGGCTCATAAGCTTGAATTAAGGCTCACAAGCTCGAATTATGGCTCACAAGCTCGAATTTAAGTTTAAAAGCTCGAAATTTCACAAGCTCGAAATTCTAAAAGTTCAAAATTTCATATCATCGAAAAGCCTTGATTAGCCACTTCCGTCAGCTAGCAGCGCGAACAATTTGAAAGTACACTCTGGGACTCTTCGCTAATGCAATTTTTCTATTTATTTTGCATAATATCCAATACACTAAAAATATCTTTCAAAAGCTATTGGTAGCATCTGACAAGAACGAATGACTTTCGGAAGCGCCAAGAAGCCCGGATTCCAGGCTCAGCTCAGCATGCTGAGAGAACCCATTCTTCTTCTTTAAATTTGCCTGGAATTACCCGATGAAGCGGGAGGGGAAGCTGGACGAAGCTTTTTCTTTTCCTCTACTCCGCAATTTCTCTCTTTTCCGGCCGGAGTACCCCCGTGTCAAATCAGCAGTGAGGATTCTTCTTAGATCCAGCCGCGGAGGGACTTCTATACTGTAGCTGACCGGCCAGTGTCTTCATCAATCTAACGATTCTGCTTCCGCAAAAACTTTACCTTTGTTGTCTTGGTTAATTTGGTGTCTTGCACTTTCATGCCCCATAGTTAAGATTTTCTAAATTATCGTAGACGGCAAGAGCAACTATACCTGTGTGTTAAAAGCAACATTCCTCGCCATCTAGTTAGTAAAACTTTAGACTGCATTTTGTCGTTGCTCACCCCATTGCCAACTGGTTGAAAGTTCAACATATCGAAGGTTGGCTTCTTCGACTTTGACACGGCGATGTGCACCTGGATGCCAGGCTTTGAGGGCGGCAGGCAGAGCAGCTGGTGCGGCTGCGCCCAAATCAGCAGCTTCCCGCCCAGCTCACCGCCGCTGGCGCACAGGACATTCTTCGGCAGGCTATTGTGCAGCACAGCGCTGTCAAATATCCAGCTCAGCTCGCAGTTGCAGTGCACCGGGTTGTCGGCCAGGTACACGTGGCCTTTGAATCTGTCCCGGTACAGCAGCGCTAGCATCGCCGGCTTCAGCTCGCTGCCCAGCCGGCGGATCTGATTGGAGCCGACATCCAGCTGGGTGAGGCGCTTCAGGGCCAGCAGCGGCTCGGCCGGCAGCTCCTTGATGACGTTGTTGGCCAGCAGCAGCTCCTGTAGCGCCGGGAAGGCGGTCTCAACGCCCAGAGGGAATCGCTGCAGGCCGGCGTGGTTCAACTCGAGCGCCTGCGGCCGCCAGTTCGGCCGCAACCCGGCGAAGCTGAGTTCGCCAGGCCAGCCAACCGGATTGTAGCTGAGCAGCAGCCGTGACGCGCTGACGCCTTCAAGGAAGCCGAAGTCTGTCAGCTGGTTGTTGGACAAGTTCAGCTCCTCCAGAGAGCTCGTGTTGTTGAAGGCGCCAGCCGGCAGGCGCAGCGGTCCTGCGAGGCTGGCGCGGTTGTTGAAGCTCAACTTGTGAAGGCGGCCTGCGATAGGCGCGATCAGGTCCAGCAGGCCGGCGCCGTCCAGGCCGGTGCCGGTCAGACGCAGGTCGGACACGATCGTGTTGGCCAGCGGCCGGCCAGACTGGCGGGAGTAGTGAGGAGTCTGGGTCAACCACAGCGTCCGCAGGCTGGGACTGTCGCGGAACAGGCGCGGCGGCAGGGTGGCGAAGGGCAGATTTCCTGCAGGCGGTGGATGGGGCAACTTTTAGTAGTAGTAGTAGCAGTAGTAGTAGTAGTAGTAGTAGTAGTAGTAGTGATAGGTAGTAGTAAGTAGAAGAATTTTGGTTAAAAATCGATCTTTGCAGCATACAAAAGGCAAACCCTGAGCAAATAAAACCTTAGCTAAAAAGTACAACTTCAACTTTGTCCTAGATAATATATACTATATACAGAATTCAGAACAATAAAAAAATAGAAATAGCCTACTGAGAATGACGCTGCTGAGCAGTGGCAGGTAGGCAAACAGTTCGTCTGGCAGCTCGACAATGGGGCAGTTGTGCACCGAAATCTCCCTGGCGTCCAACAGGTGGCGAAACGCGTCCGGCCTGAGTGACAATGGGATGGAGGAGCCTCGCTGCGGTGCGCATAGCACGACCAGGCTGGCGGTCCACAGGGGCACCTGTTTGACTGGCAGCGGCGGGATTGGTGGCTTGCCAGGCTGTTCTACAGACACTCAGTCACTCCACTGATCACTCAGTCACTTCACTGAATCACCCAGTCACACCACTGATCACTCAGTCACTCCACTGATCACTCAGTCACTCCACTGATCACTTAGTCACTCCACTGATCACTCAGTCACTTCACTGAATCATCCAGTCACTCCACTGATCACTCAGTCACTTCACTGATCACTCAGTCCCTTCACTGATCACTCAGTCACTTCACTGTATCATCATCCAGTCACTTCTCTGAATCACCCAGTCACTCCCCTGAATCACCCAGTCACTCCACTGATCACTCAGTCACTCCACTGATCACTCAGTCACTCCACTGATCACTCAGTCACTTCACTGAATCACCCAGTCACTCCCCTGAATCACTCAGTCACTTCACTGATCACTCAGTTACTTCACTGATCACCCAGTCACTCCCCTGAATCACCCAGTCACTCCCCTGAATCACTCAGTCACTCCACTGAATCACTCAGTCACTCCACTGAATCACTCATTTACTCACTAAAGCTGTTGAACTCCTGACCATTAGGATTGCACTGCACATGCTTGCTGTCCCAGGAACAGTAGCACTGGCTGGGACAGGGCGAGCTGTCTCCGGTTGTCAATGGCAACACCGTGTAGTTCAGAGCAGCAACCAAAGCCGGACAGGTGGCCAAAATCAGAGCAGTTGAGATGTGCCAGAAGCAGGACATTATCTGAGTAGATTTGAATATCATAAGCATGCTGAGTCACTTGAGGGGCGATTTGGGGGGTGATTTGAGGGGTGATTTGAGGGGTGATTTAAGGGGTGATTTGAGGGGTGATTTGATGGGTGATTTGAGGGGCGATTTGAGGGGTGATTTGAGGGATGATTCGAGGAGTGATTTAAGGGGTGATTTGAGGGGTGATTTGATGGGTGATTAGAGAGGTGATTTGATGGGTGATTTGAGGGGCGATTTGAGGGGTGATTAGAGAGGTGATTTGAGGGGTGATTTGAGGGGTGATTTGAGGGGTGATTTGAGGGGTGATTTGAGGGGCGATTTGAGGGGTGATTTGAGGGGCGATTTGAGGGGCGATTTGAGGGATGATTTGAGGGGTGATTTGAGGGGCGATTTGAAGGGCGATTTGAGGAGTGATTTGAGGGGTGATTTGAGGGATGATTTGAGGGGCGATTTGAGAGTTGATTTGAGGGGTGATTTGACGGACGATTTGAAGGTTGATTTAAGGGTTAATTTAAGGGGCGATTGGGTCTACGACGTTTGCCAGCCGACGTTTGCCTGCGGGACGTTTGCCAGCCGACGTTTGCCAGCCGACGTTTGCCTGCGGGACGTTTGCCAGCCGACGTTTGCCAGCCGACGTTTGCCAGCCGACATTTGCCTGCAAGAGTTTTGCCAGCCGATGTTTGCCAGCCGACGTTTGCCTGCGAGACTTTTGCCAGCCGACGTTTGCCAGCCGACGTTTGCCAGCCGACGTTTGCCAGCCGACGTTTGCCAGCCGACGTTTGCCAACCGACGTTTGCCAGCCGACATTTGCCAACCGACGTTTGCCAGCCGACATTTGCCTGCGAGAGTTTTGCCAGCCGATGTTTGCCAGCCGACGTTTGCCTGCGAGACTTTTGCCAGCCGACGTTTGCCAGCCGACGTTTGCCTGCGAGACTTTTGCCAGCCGACGTTTGCCAGCCGACATTTGCCTGCGAGACTTTTGCCAGCCGACGTTTGCCAGCCGACGTTTGCCTGCGAGACTTTTGCCAGCCGACGTTTGCCAACCGACGTTTGCCTGCCGGACATTTGCAGGCGGCAATTGGTTAAAGAAGTACGCCCTCTCTTGGCTTACATGTACTTGCATTTGAAAACTGTGGACACAGCACAGGACACAGGAATCTAATTCCAGCTCGCTCCCTACACTGCTATTAAATATACAGGTTACTAACAAACTACTGTTCAGGCTTATTGAAGTTGTTGCTCTTTTCTGCCTAAATAGGAAGGTAAAAATACAAAATAGGAGTTTCCATCGTCACAGTTGATGTCTATGAATGCCATGGAATGGCCCTTTCCATCTCAGTGGCCAACCAAGCTAAGTGTTTACAAGCTGAATGGGACTGAGACATCCATAATGGCATTGGCTTAGTCTCGCCTATATATACTTAACTCAAAAGCCAAACTCTGCTTAACGGAGTTTGGCGATGACAGCGTGCACTTGACAAGCTGCATTGGAATTAATTCGCTTACTTTTGGATCTCGTAATGAACTGGGAAATATATAAGCCAGAACTATCGTTCAGCAGGTCTTTTATTTGCTCAAAACTTGGCTCGCTGGAGATTGCCGTTTAAATTTGCGCGTCTTCCTTCGCAAATCAGAAATCAAACATCTCAAACTGGGAAAAGCGATACAAAGCCGTCAGAAGTAAACTTTATAATATTTTCACATTCAAAGAAATTGTTGTTAAACTGGATGCTAGATTGATGAACTGCATAATTTGTATAGATTTTGTTTTCGAACTTTTATATATGCGAATAACCGTCAAAAAGTTGGACTAAAAAAACATTTTTCAATCCGCTAAACTGCGAATATTTCAGTATCAAATTTTTCACTTACTGACTTAATGTTGGCTGGCAAACGTCGGCCGGCAAAAGTCTCGCAGGCAAATGTCGGCTGGCAAACGTCGGTTGGCAAATGTCGGCTGGCAAACGTCGGCTGGCAAACGTCGGCTGGCAAAAGTCTCGCAAGCAAATGTCGGCTGGCAAACGTCGGTTGGCAAATGTCGGCTGGCAAACGTCGGCTGGCAAACGTCGGCTGGCAAAAGTCTCGCAGGCAAATGTCGGCTGGCAAACGTCGGTTGGCAAATGTCGGCTGGCAAACGTCGGTTGGCAAACGTCGGCTGGCAAACGTCGGCTGGCAAACGTCGGCTGGCAAACGTCCCGCAGGCAAACGTCGGCTGGCAAACGTCGGCTGGCAAACGTCGGCTGGCAAACGTCGGCTGGCAAACGTCGGCTGGCAAACGTCGGCTGGCAAACGTCGGCTGGCAAACGTCGGCTGGCAAACGTCGGCTGGCAAACGTCCCGCAGGCAAACGTCGGCTGGCAAACGTCCCGCAGGCAAACGTCGGCTGGCAAACGTCGGCTGGCAACCGTCCCGCAGGCAAACGTCGGCTGGCAAAAGTCTCGCAGGCAAATGTCGGCTGGCAAACGTCGGTTGGCAAACGTCCCGCAGGCAAACGTCGGCTGGCAAACGTCGGCTGGCAAACGTCCCGCAGGCAAACGTCCCGCAGGCAAACGTCGGCTGGCAAACGTCCCGCTGGCAAACGTCGGCTGGCAAACGTCGCTATCCCGGGGCGATTTAAGGGGCTATTTGAGGGGTGATTTGATGGGTGATTTGAGGGGTGATTAGAGAGGTGATTTGAGGGGTGATTTGAGGGGGTGATTTGAGGAGGATCTGGGGGGTGATTTCACTGAGATAATGTTTAATAAATATTATTGCTTAGCATCAAGGTTCTAGAATTGGTAACGGAACCCGATGACTGCAAGCACGGCCGGACAGACAGCTACAGTGTTACGTAGATTGTTCAACAGCGGCTGAAAAAAAAACTGTTACAAAATTTTGACGCTATAGCGTGCGGTGTTCCTCTAAGCATGCGCACAGTTCAGCCAGTGCTGCTGTCTCTGCCCCTGTCATTAATCAATATTTAGCATTTTTACAGCTCAGTGTTAACTATACACAGACTGGAACACTGCAGGTTACCCACCCCCACCCCCTCTAGCGATCCGCTCTCTCTGACTCTGACCAACTCACAGGTCCGGGTGCCGACAAAGGCTTAGTTAGGGGAAGGGTAGCAAGGCGCTTCACCTCTCACGCGATCGGGCCCTTCAATGCGACTCACATTGGCATGATTGATAATTACCCTACGACTGCTCTTTGCTGAAATGCACCGGGCCGCCAGCCTCCGGGATCCTAAGTTGCTTGAGCCTTAGTTTGAGGGTTTGCAGAGGGGAGGAGGCAAGCAAGTCATGCTAATATTAGGAGGATGGACAATCAGAAAGTTCTCTATCACTTTCCTGATTAGAGACAAAAAATTAACACTGTTAATCGTCCTCTCAACAAAGTTCCCACGCAAAGTGACGCGCACTTGACCCCCTCGCAGCGAGTCTGGCGAATGAGCAGAGTGAGGGAGCTGCTCGAACCTCAGCTCGCGGCAGGCAGTTGTCATGGAGCAGTCGGATGGCCCTGATGACCTTGTCACGCCTCTTGTCCTTGATTGCTTCCTTCAGCTGGCGCAACGTATTGTAGCAACGTAGGACTCTCCCGTGACCCGTCTGCTTCTCAGGCAACCACTCGATCAGCAGCACCCTTTGATGATTCCAGAAGATGGTAACCATCCGATTCTTCATTGACGGCACGATTGCACGCTGAATCTCAGGATCGAGTTTTGGCACCCATCTGGCAAAAACCTTCGACATTCCCAGGATGGACCGTCAGGATGGACTACGCGCTGCCATAACTGATGCCACAGGCCTCTGCTTTCTCAGCAACAGTCACTCATTTGTCCTCGTTAAGGAGGTTCTATACATTGTCGATGACACTCTGGCTGGTGGAGGTCCTGGGTCTGCCACTGCGAGGTTCGTCTTCGAAGTCTCCTTTTGTGACACGACTTTGCTCATAATGGATGCACGAATGGCTTCGCTTGAAACTGACACAGTCGCTCAAGGGTGGTGAAGAAACAGCAATGCTGCAGATTCTCGTGTGCTCAATCAGATGTTATTACTGGTCAAGCTGCGCGGCAGGAAGCGCAGTGTGTGAGCCAACCATGGCTGCACTCTTGGCAACCGTGATTGACATCTACGCCTGACTCCGTGATTATCTGCAGTACCATGGAACCCCAGGTCCTCTGTGGATTGATTTGTCAAGTGGACTCTGAAGCTCCACTTGTCTAAATTAACCTGCTCTGCGTCTTAAATTCAATGCTCTGTGCCTGTGCCATAGATGGTGTTTTTACCATAGAAGAAAGTAAAAACATTGGTTGAATAGAATTTGGACAATCAAGACAGGACGCCATGGACATTCAAGCCAGGTCACAGACTCGGGCTGCTTGGGAATGCACAACCATAAAATGTAGAATGGACATTCAAAACGGGAATTTGTCCAATTTAATGTATTTTTTCTGGCAGTTTCTAGCATCTAGCAGTTCCGATAATTCCTTGAGCGTCAGGAAAGGATTTTCATCGAGTTTCTCAACCAATAATTCTCTCATTTCCTAGTCGGCCTTGCACAATCCTGTCTTTTCGACCACCGCGGGGAAGGGAGTCTGCACTCTGCCATCGAGTCGAAAGTTGGCAGCGATTCGGAATGCGGTTGTTTTCTTGATTTGCAAGATTCTTGCAGCTGCTGCGATGGATGACCCTTGTTCAATCATCGCATCAATCAGCCGCTGGCGATTTGCTGCAGGAATTGGTGGCGCCATTGAATGGGGTCGCTTTTAGGCCAGAGATGAGCAAACAGGGGAGGGAGGGACCGAGAGCGATAAAATCCCAGTCCAATTCCCGTTTTGAATGGCTTTTTCCCATATTGAATGTCCAAAGTTATAGTCTATGGCCAAGCCTCCCTTAGTAGACTTTGCTAAACTGCTTAAGTCCATGGGCCGTATGCAGAAAGCCTAGTCCAGACTAGCTAGTCCGGACTTGGGTAGTTCAGTCTATAGTCTATGGTCTAGCTACCCTAGTTCTGCTATAGTAGACTGGTCTAACTTTGTGTTTCTGCATACCAAATCCAAGTCTAGACTAGCTTTTCAAGACCGGACTACCCTGGACAGAGCTTTCTGCATACGGCCCATTGTGTGATCTGCGGCCTGCCTTGAATGTCTATATGACGTCCCGTTTTGACTATCTAAATTCCCATTTACTTTTTATCTGCAACGAGTTTTCTAAGAAGGTCACGAGAGCCACTTGCCACTTGCACTGCAAATATTGGTGTTTTTTCAATTACTGAACTTCATTCCAAGCGTTGAGAATTTCTCTAAGTAGATTCTGGAACTCACAGTTTGAGGAAGCAGAACTACTCCACAATCAGTATATTCTTTGCGCAGCTCGATAAGACGGAGTCAGTGAGCATAGAAGGCCTGTTACACGCCAGGGTAATAATTCGGGTGCATTTGTTCCGGTCTAGCGATAACAGCGATTCTATGACATTTGTTGCAGCGCAGGGAGATAAGAAGCTGTCCCAGCACTTTAACTACCACAGGGTTAAAAACAGCAAACTGTTTTTTTTAGCTAAACACTGTGCGCGTGCCTTGTCACAATGCGCCTGAGACAAAGGGAGATTTGATTGACTTAATTTTCTCCATCTAAATGACAGTCTCTGGCTCAAAATCCTGACAAGCTGAATCTTCCTGATCGGCAGGTGAACTAGCCATCTAAATGACAGTCTCTGGCTCAAAATCCTGACAAGCTGAATCTTCCTGATCGGCAGGTGAACTAGCCATCTAAATGACAGTCTTTGGCTCAAAATCCTGACAAGCTGAATCTTCCTGATCGGCAGGTGAACTAGCCATCTAAATGACAGTCTTTGGCTCAAAATCCTGACAAGCTGAATCTTCCTGATCGGCAGGTGAACTAGCCATCTAAATGACAGTCTTTGGCTCAAAATCCTGACAAGCTGAATCTTCCTGATCGGCAGGTGAACTAGCCATCTAAATGACAGTCTTTGGCTCAAAATCCAGACAAGCTGAATCTTCCTGATCGGCAGGTGAACTAGCCATCTAAATGACAGTCTTTGGCTCAAAATCCAGACAAGCTGAATCTTCCTGATCGGCAGGTGAACTAGCCATCTAAATGACAGTCTTTGGCTCAAAATCCAGACAAGCTGAATCTTCCTGATCGGCAGGTGAACTAGTCATCTAAATGACAGTCTTTGGCTCAAAATCCAGACAAGCTGAATCTTCCTGATCGGCAGGTGAACTAGCCATCTAAATGACAGTCTTTGGCTCAAAATCCAGACAAGCTGAATCTTCCTGATCGGCAGGTGAACTAGCCATCTAAATGACAGTCTTTGGCTCAAAATCCAGACAAGCTGAATCTTCCTGATCGGCAGGTGAACTAGCCATCTAAATGACAGTCTTTGGCTCAAAATCCAGACAAGCTGAATCTTCCTGATCGGCAGGTGAACTAGCCATCTAAATGACAGTCTTTGGCTCAAAATCCTGACAAACTGAATCTTCCTGATCGGCAGGTGAACTAGCCATCTAAATGACAGTTTTTGGCTCAAAATCCAGACAAGCTGAATCTTCCTGATCGGCAGGTGAACTAGCCATCTAAATGACAGTCTTTGGCTCAAAATCCAGACAAGCTGAATCTTCCTGATCGGCAGGTGAACTAGCCATCTAAATGACAGTCTTTGGCTCAAAATCCTGACAAACTGAATCTTCCTGATCGGCAGGTGAACTAGCCATCTAAATGACAGTCTTTGGCTCAAAATCCAGACAAGCTGAATCTTCCTGATCGGCAGGTGAACTAGCCATCTAAATGACAGTTTTTGGCTCAAAATCCTGACAAACTGAATCTTCCTGATCGGCAGGTGAACTAGCCATCTAAATGACAGTCTTTGGCTCAAAATCCAGACAAGCTGAATCTTCCTGATCGGCAGGTGAACTAGCCATCTAAATGACAGTCTTTGGCTCAAAATCCAGACAAGCTGAATCTTCCTGATCGGCAGGTGAACTAGCCATCTAAATGACAGTCTTTGGCTCAAAATCCAGACAAGCTGAATCTTCCTGATCGGCAGGTGAACTAGCCATCTAAATGACAGTCTTTGGCTCAAAATCCAGACAAGCTGAATCTTCCTGATCGGCAGGTGAACTAGTCATCTAAATGACAGTCTTTGGCTCAAAATCCAGACAAGCTGAATCTTCCTGATCGGCAGGTGAACTAGCCATCTAAATGACAGTCTTTGGCTCAAAATCCAGACAAGCTGAATCTTCCTGATCGGCAGGTGAACTAGCCATCTAAATGACAGTCTTTGGCTCAAAATCCTGACAAGCTGAATCTTCCTGATCGGCAGGTGAACTAGCCATCTAAATGACAGTCTTTGGCTCAAAATCCAGACAAGCTGAATCTTCCTGATCGGCAGGTGAACTAGCCATCTAAATGACAGTCTTTGGCTCAAAATCCAGACAAGCTGAATCTTCCTGATCGGCAGGTGAACTAGCCATCTAAATGACAGTCTTTGGCTCAAAATCCAGACAAGCTGAATCTTCCTGATCGGCAGGTGAACTAGCCATCTAAATGACAGTCTTTGGCTCAAAATCCAGACAAGCTGAATCTTCCTGATCGGCAGGTGAACTAGCCATCTAAATGACAGTCTTTGGCTCAAAATCCAGACAAGCTGAATCTTCCTGATCGGCAGGTGAACTAGCCATCTAAATGACAGTCTTTGGCTCAAAATCCAGACAAGCTGAATCTTCCTGATCGGCAGGTGAACTAGCCATCTAAATGACAGTCTTTGGCTCAAAATCCAGACAAGCTGAATCTTCCTGATCGGCAGGTGAACTAGCCATCTAAATGACAGTCTTTGGCTCAAAATCCAGACAAGCTGAATCTTCCTGATCGGCAGGTGAACTAGCCATCTAAATGACAGTCTTTGGCTCAAAATCCAGACAAGCTGAATCTTCCTGATCGGCAGGTGAACTAGCCATCTAAATGACAGTCTTTGGCTCAAAATCCAGACAAGCTGAATCTTCCTGATCGGCAGGTGAACTAGTCATCTAAATGACAGTCTTTGGCTCAAAATCCAGACAAGCTGAATCTTCCTGATCGGCAGGTGAACTAGTCATCTAAATGACAGTCTTTGGCTCAAAATCCAGACAAGCTGAATCTTCCTGATCGGCAGGTGAACTAGCCATCTAAATGACAGTCTTTGGCTCAAAATCCAGACAAGCTGAATCTTCCTGATCGGCAGGTGAACTAGCCATCTAAATGACAGTCTTTGGCTCAAAATCCAGACAAGCTGAATCTTCCTGATCGGCAGGTGAACTAGTCATCTAAATGACAGTCTTTGGCTCAAAATCCAGACAAGCTGAATCTTCCTGATCGGCAGGTGAACTAGCCATCTAAATGACAGTCTTTGGCTCAAAATCCAGACAAGCTGAATCTTCCTGATCGGCAGGTGAACTAGCCATCTAAATGACAGTCTTTGGCTCAAAATCCTGACAAGCTGAATCTTCCTGATCGGCAGGTGAACTAGCCATCTAAATGACAGTCTTTGGCTCAAAATCCAGACAAGCTGAATCTTCCTGATCGGCAGGTGAACTAGCCATCTAAATGACAGTCTTTGGCTCAAAATCCAGACAAGCTGAATCTTCCTGATCGGCAGGTGAACTAGCCATCTAAATGACAGTCTTTGGCTCAAAATCCAGACAAGCTGAATCTTCCTGATCGGCAGGTGAACTAGCCATCTAAATGACAGTCTTTGGCTCAAAATCCAGACAAGCTGAATCTTCCTGATCGGCAGGTGAACTAGCCATCTAAATGACAGTCTTTGGCTCAAAATCCAGACAAGCTGAATCTTCCTGATCGGCAGGTGAACTAGCCATCTAAATGACAGTCTTTGGCTCAAAATCCAGACAAGCTGAATCTTCCTGATCGGCAGGTGAACTAGCCATCTAAATGACAGTCTTTGGCTCAAAATCCAGACAAGCTGAATCTTCCTGATCGGCAGGTGAACTAGCCATCTAAATGACAGTCTTTGGCTCAAAATCCAGACAAGCTGAATCTTCCTGATCGGCAGGTGAACTAGCCATCTAAATGACAGTCTTTGGCTCAAAATCCAGACAAGCTGAATCTTCCTGATCGGCAGGTGAACTAGCCATCTAAATGACAGTCTTTGGCTCAAAATCCAGACAAGCTGAATCTTCCTGATCGGCAGGTGAACTAGTCATCTAAATGACAGTCTTTGGCTCAAAATCCAGACAAGCTGAATCTTCCTGATCGGCAGGTGAACTAGCCATCTAAATGACAGTCTTTGGCTCAAAATCCAGACAAGCTGAATCTTCCTGATCGGCAGGTGAACTAGCCATCTAAATGACAGTCTTTGGCTCAAAATCCAGACAAGCTGAATCTTCCTGATCGGCAGGTGAACTAGCCATCTAAATGACAGTCTTTGGCTCAAAATCCAGACAAGCTGAATCTTCCTGATCGGCAGGTGAACTAGCCATCTAAATGACAGTCTTTGGCTCAAAATCCAGACAAGCTGAATCTTCCTGATCGGCAGGTGAACTAGCCATCTAAATGACAGTCTTTGGCTCAAAATCCAGACAAGCTGAATCTTCCTGATCGGCAGGTGAACTAGCCATCTAAATGACAGTCTTTGGCTCAAAATCCAGACAAGCTGAATCTTCCTGATCGGCAGGTGAACTAGTCAATACTGCAGTATATACACTTGGGCTAGTTATTATTCAATACGAGTACCACTAGTGCAAACACACAAGGCTGTGCTGGTCGTACAGGACAAACACGATACCAGTGGGATCGCGGCTCACTTGTTTGCTCACCCCGGTGCAGTGGGGGACTTCGGCTGGCCAGGAGCTTGAGGGGGGGGCGCTTTTCAAATTGGCCGCAGATTTCCCGATCTCTGTTGAATCCGATTTTGAAGTGGGCCGCTTGTCTGCGCTGTAGTGTGAGAGAATTGCAGCTCAAGTCGTTCTCCCGTTTCTCTCTCTGAGTAGCGCGCTTTTCGTAGGAGAGAGAGAGAGAGAGAGAGAGAGACCTTCTGGACTCAACTGGATTTTATGGCGGCTCTGTGGCCAATCACAGGCCGGACAGCCTGTTAGCAAACAGGCACTCCTACGGGGGGGACACGCACTTGCAGCATGCGCCACTGCGTTAAATTTTATTTCCACTATCGCACTATTGAACAACTGTTTGTGACTTACTGAGTCCCTACATTGTCCCTTCAGTGTCCCTTCAGTGTCCGTTTGCAGCGTCCCTACAGTGTCCATTCAGTGTTCCTTCAGTGTCCCTTCAGTGTCCATTCAGTGTCCCTTACAGTGTCCCTTCAGTGTCCCTTACGTGTCCCTTCAGTGTCCCTTACAGTGTCCCTTCAGTGTCCCTTACAGTGTCCCTTCAGTGTCCCTTCAGTGTCCCTTCAGTGTCCCTTCAGTGTCCCTTCAGTGTCCCTTCAGTGTCCCTTCAGTGTCCCTTCAGTGTCCTTTCAGTGTCCCTTCAGTGTCCCTTCAGTGCTCCTTCAGTGTCCCTTCAGTGTCTCTTCAGTGTCCCTTCAGTGTTCCTTCAGTGTCCCTTCAGTGTCCTTTCAGTGTCCCCCCAGTGTCCCTTCAGTGTCCCTTCAGTGTTCCTTCAGTGTCCCTTCAGTGTCCTTTCAGTGTCCCCCCAGTGTCCCTTCAGTGTCCCTTCAGTGTCCCTTCAGTGTCCTTTCAGTGTCCCTCCAGTGTCCCTTCAGTGTCCCTTCAGTGTCCCTTCAGTGTCCCTTCAGTGTCCCTTCAGTGTCCCTTCAGTGTCCTTTCAGTGTCCCTTCAGTGTCCCTTCAGTGTCCCTTCAGTGTCCCTTCAGTGTCCCTTCAGTGCTCCTTCACTGTCCCTTCAGTGTCCCTTCAGTGTCCCTTCAGTGTCCCTTCAGTGTCCCTTCAGTGTCCCTTCAGTGTCCCTTCAGTGTCCTTTCAGTGACCCTTCAGTGTCCCTTCAGTTCCCTTCAGTGTCCCTTCAGTGTCCCTTCAGTGTCCCTTCAGTGTCCCTTCAGTGTCCCTTCAGTGTCCAATTGCAGCGTCCCCCAGGTGTGTCGCCACCTGGAGGGGACAGGGGGGACATGTCCCCGAAAGTAAAAGCAGCTATGGGGGGGGGACATGCGAATGTTTTGTCCCCCCATCTAACCTTGTGACCTGTTTTGGAAATCAATAATTTTGCTTCCAGGCGACAAAATATATAGCACCTGTGGCACTAAAACGAGTGCCTACGGCGCCAAAACGAGTGCTTGCGGCGCTAAAATGAGTGCCTGCGGCGCTAAAAATGAGTGCCTGCGGCGCTAAAAATGAGTGCCTGCGGCGCCAAAATGAGTGCCTGTGGCGCCAAAATGAGAGCTGCCAACACAGATTCTGAAAAAATGTACATGTAGAATTCTAGGCTTTGTCCCCCCATCATAAAATCCATGGCGACGCCCCTGGCGTCCCCTACAGTGTCTGGCAGTCTCTAAAATGTTTCTTTTATGTCCTCTCAGTCTCAGTGCCGTCCCCAGGAAGTTCCACACTCGGCAGTCGGCACCATCGTGTGATCATTAAACAGTAAAAAATTGCTGAAGAGCTGTGTAACTGCTTCCTAAGCGAGCGGCAGTCAATTCTCGATTATTCTTGACGATGTTTGTTAGCCAAAGACGAGGCTGAGAGAGTTTTGTTTGCCGCTATTTTTAAAGCAATTTTGTCGGTTTTCCAGCCATTCAGATGAAAATTGATGAACTTCCGGAAAAACGTCCGGTTCACTTTTTTTCAGGGGAGGGGATTCCTTCTGGCGGCTCAAGAAGAGCACTTTTATACTGGGATTTGATGGGAGCAGCAAACTTCCTTATAGTATGAGCTGAACTTCTCAACGCTTTACCGCACTCAAGGAGACAGGCTGCTAGCTTTTTAATATCGCTTACCATATTGAAACTGTCTGATCCCCCAGTCTGGCAGCCTCCAGATTCCTCATCCCAAATGGATTCCTCATCATTGGCATCATCAAATATCCTCAGTTGCTCAGCTGCCCAACGCTCTCTTCAATTCAGCACTCGCTTCCTCTCTCGTCACATCTTTTACCTCAAATTCAACAGCTGACACGTCAGGCCAGTCAATGGGATGCTGTGGAGAATTATACGGACATATTATGAGGGAATATTCTGTAGCGGGGTATTTTGAGGGAATATTCTGTAGCGGGGTATTTTGAGGGAAGATTCTGTAGCGGGGTATTTTGAGGGAATATTCTGTAGCGGGGTATTTTGAGGGAATATTCTGTAGCGGGGTATTTTGAGGGAATATTCTGCAGCGGGGTATTTTGAGGGAATATTCTGTAGCGGAGTATTTTGAGGGAATATTCTGTAGCGGGGTATTTTGAGGGAATATTCCGTAGCGGGGTATTTTGAGGGAATATTCTGTAGCGGGGTATTTTGAGGGAATATTCTGTAGCGGGGTATTTTGAGGGAATATTCTGTAGCGGGGTATTTTGAGGGAATATTCTGTAGCGGGATATTTTGAGGGAATATTCCGTAGCGGGGTATTTTGAGGGAATATTCCGTAGCGGGGTATTTTGAGGGAATATTCTGTAGCGGGGTATTTTGAGGGAATATTCTGTAGCGGGGTATTTTGAGGGAATATTCCGTAGCAGGGTATTTTGAGGGAATATTCCGTACCGGGGTATTTTGAGGGAATATTCTGTAGCGGGGTATTTTGAGGGAATATTCTTGAGTGGGGTATTATTAGGGACTATATCGAGTTGAAAAGTACCTTAGACTAATTTAGGCCTGACTAATTCGAGCAGAGAACGAACTGAGGGGTTGAGTGCAGCTTTCAGCACTCGAAGACCGCAGCTCGAAGTGGCGCACTGCCTCCTGGGAGTGAGGGGGTGCAGCAGACCTGTGTGGTGCTGATGACTGGCCACGGATGAGCTTGTTTGCACTGAGGGCTCTTGAAAGAAATTTTGTTTAAAGAAGAGGGAGAAAGTCAGCGTAACTTTTCTTCAAAGTCTAAGAAAAGATTTCTGCCCATCAAAGAGGAGTCGCATTGCCTGTAACACCCCATTCCCTCTTCTCATTCCCAAAATTCCCCAAAACTCACAATATTCAAACTTCACATTCCTAAATCTCACATTCCTTAAACCTCCCATTCCCCAAATCTCATATTCCCAAATCTCACATTCCCAAATCTCACATTTCCTAATCTCACATTTCCATATCTCACATTGCCTAATTTCACATTCCAAAATCTCACATTCCCAAATCTCACTCCCCAAATCTCACATTCTCCAAATCTTGAATTCCCAAACCTCACATTCCCAAATCTCACATTCCCAAATCTCACATTCCCAAATCTCACATTCCCAAATCTCACTCCCCAAATCTCACATTCTCCAAATCTCACATTCCCAAATCTCACATTCCCAAATCTCACATTCTCCAAATCTTGAATTCCCTAATCTCACATTCTCCAAATCTCACATTCCCAAATCTCACATTCCCAAATCTCACATTCCCAAATCTCACTCCCCAATTCTCACATTCTCCAAATCTTGAATTCCCAAACCTCACATTTCCTAATCTCACATTCCCAAATCTTACATTGCCTAATTTCACATTCCAAAATCTAAATCCACCAAATCTCACATTCCCAAATCTCACATTCCCAAATCTTGAATTCCCAAATCTCACATTCTCCAAATCTCACATTCCCAAACCTCACATTCCCAAATCTCACATTCCCAAACCTCACATTCCCAAACCTCACATTCCCAAACCTTACATTCCCAAATCTCACATTCCCAAATCTCACATTCCCAAACCTTACATTCCCAAATCTCACATTCCCAAATCTCACATTCCCAAACCTTACATTCCCAAATCTCACATTCCCAAATCTCACATTCCCAAATCTGACATCATTAAATATGATAATATTCCAAAATTACATATTCCTAAATCCCACTCTCGGTAATGATAATATAGTTTTTATGGAAAATCAAGTTTCCTACCATTCAAGTTCTTGTAACGATAAAAGTCATACACTACTGTAGTTAGCTCGTACTAATGGTAAGTAGTGTGCTATGAATTCGATAAGATTCCAAGGGCGCAGAAAAGAGAACTATAAGTACGAGAAGCATGCTAAGATCGCACATCTTGCAATTTTTTCTTCTCTGAAGGCCAGTTTTTGCTGCTGGAATGTGAGATTTGGGAATGTGAGATTTGGGAATTCAAGATTTGGGAATGTGAGATTTGGGAATGTGAGATTTGGGAATTCAAGATTTGGGAATGTGAGATTTGGGAATGTGAGATTTGGGAATGTGAGATTTGGGAATGTGAGATTTGGGAATTCAAGATTTGGGAATTCAAGATTTGGGAATGTGAGATTTGGGAATTCAAGATTTTGGAATTATGTGAGATTTGGGAATGTGAGATTTGGGAATGTGAGATTTGGGAATGTGAGATTTGGGAATTTGAGATTTGGGAATGTGAGATTTGGGAATATGAGATTTGGGAATGTGAGATTTGGGAATGTGAGATTTGGGAATGTGAGATTTGGGAATGTGAGATTTGGAGAATGTGAGGCTTGGGAATGTGAGATTTGGGAATGTGAGATTTGGGAATGTGAGATTTGGGAATGTGAGATTTGGGAATGTGAGATTTGGGAATGTGAGACTTGGGAATGTGAGATTTGGGAATGTGAGATTTGGCAATGTGAGATTTGGGAATGTGAGATTTGGGAATGTGAGATTTGGGAATGTGAGATTTGGGAATGTGAGATTTGGAGAATGTGAGGTTTGGGAATTCAAGATTTGGGAATGTGAGATTTGGGAATGTGAGATTTGGGAATGTGAGGTTTGGGAATTCAAGATTTGGAGAATGTGAGATTTGGGAATGTGAGATTTGGGAGTTCAAGATTTGGGAATGTGAGATTTGGGAATGTGAGATTTGGGAATGTGAGATTTGGGAATGTGAGACTTGGGAATGTGAGATTTGGCAATGTGAGATTTGGCAATGTGAGATTTGGCAATGTGAGATTTGGGAATGTGAGATTTGGGAATGTGAGATTTGGGAATGTGAGATTTGGGAATTCAAGATTTGGGAATGTGAGATTTGGAGAATGTGAGGTTTGGGAATGTGAGATTTGGGAATGTGAGATTTGGGAATGTGAGATTTGGGAATGTGAGGTTTGGGAATTCAAGATTTGGAGAATGTGAGATTTGGGAATGTGAGATTTGGGAATGTGAGATTGGGGAGTGTGAGGTTTGGGATTTCAAGATTTGGAGAATGTGAGATTTGGGAATGTGAGATTTGGGAATTCAAGATTTGGGAATGTGAGATTTGGGAATGTGAGATTTGGGAATGTGAGATTTGGGAATGTGAGATTTGGGAATGTGAGATTTGGGAATTCAAGATTTGGGAATGTGAGATTTGGGAATGTGAGATTTGGGAATGTGAGGTTTGGGAATATGAGATTTGGGAATTCAAGATTTGGGAATGTGAGGCTTGGGAATGTGAGATTTGGGAATGTGAGATTTGGGAATGTGAGATTTGGGAATGTGAGATTTGGGAATGTGAGATTTGGGAATGTGAGATTTGGGAATGTGAGATTTGGGAATGTGAGATTTGGGAATGTGAGATTTGGGAATTCAAGATTTGGGAATGTGAGATTTGGGAATGCAAGATTTGGGAATTCAAGATTTGGGAATGTAAGATTTGGAGTATGTGAGGTTTGGGAATTCAAGATTTGGGAATGTGAGATTTGGAATGTGAGGTTTGGGAATTCAAGATTTGGGAATGTGAGATTTGGAATGTGAGATTTGGGAATTAGATTTGGGAATGTGAGATTTGGGAATGTGAGATTTGGGAATGTGAGATTTGGGAATGTGAGATTTGGGAATGTGAGATTTGGGAATGTGAGATTTGGGAATGTGAGATTTGGGAATGAGAGATTTGGGAATGTGAGATTTGGGAATATGAGATTTGGGAATGTGAGGTTTGGGAATTCAAGATTTGGGAATGTGAGATTTGGGAATGTGAGATTTGGGAATGTGAGGTTTGGGAATGCAAGATTTGGAGAATGTGAGATTTGGGAATTCAAGATTTGGAGAATGTGAGATTTGGGAATTCAAGATTTGGGAATGTGAGATTTGGAGAATGTGAGGTTTGGGAATGTGAGATTTGGGAATGTGAGATTTGGGAATGTGAGATTTGGGAATGTGAGATTTGGGAATTCAAGATTTGGGAATGTGAGATTTGGGGAGTGAGATTTGGGAATATGAGATTTGGGAATGTGAGATTTGGGAATGTGAGATTTGGGAATGTGAGATTTGGGAATGTGAGATTTGGGAATGTGAGATTTGGGAATGTGAGATTTGGGAATGTGAGATTTGGGAATTCAAGATTTGGGAATGTGAGATTTGGAGAATGTGAGGTTTGGGAATGTGAGATTTGGGAATGTGAGATTTGGGAATGTGAGATTTGGGAATGTGAGATTTGGGAATTCAAGATTTGGGAATGTGAGATTTGAGAATGTGAGACTTGGGGAGTGAGATTTGGGAATATGAGATTTGGGAATGTGAGATTTGGGAATATGAGATTTGGGAATTCAAGATTTGGGAATGTGAGATTTGGGAATGTGAGATTTGGGAATGTGAGATTTGGGAATGTGAGATTTGGGAATGTGAGATTTGGGAATGTGAGATTTGGGAATGTGAGATTTGGGAATGTGAGACTTGGGAATGTGAGATTTGGGAATGTGAGATTTGGGAATGTGAGATTTGGGAATGTGAGATTTGGGAATGTGAGATTTGGGAATGTGAGATTTAGGAATGTGAGATTTGGGAATTCAAGGTTTGGGAATGTGAGATTTTGAGAATGTGAGATTTGGGAATGTGAGATTTGGGAATGTGAGATTTGGGAATTCAAGATTTGGGAATGTGAGGTTTGGGAATTCAAGATTTGGAGAATGTGAGATTTGGGAATGTGAGATTTGGGAATGTGAGATTTGGGAATGTGAGATTTGGGAATGTGAGATTTGGGAATGTGAGATTTGGGAATGTGAGATTTGGGAGTTCAAGATTTGGGAATGTGAGATTTGGGAATGTGAGATTTGGGAATGTGAGGTTTGGGAATTCAAGATTTGGAGAATGTGAGATTTGGGAATGTGAGATTTGGGAATGTGAGATTTGGGAATTCAAGATTTGGGAATGTGAGATTTGGGAATTCAAGATTTGGGAATGTGAGATTTGGGAATGTGAGGTTTGGGAATATGAGATTTGGGAATGTGAGGCTTGGGAATGTGAGGCTTGGGAATGTGAGATTTGGGAATGTGAGATTTGGGAATGTGAGATTTGGGAATGTGAGATTTGGGAATGTGAGATTTGGGAATGTGAGATTTGGGAATGTGAGATTTGGGAATTTGAGATTTGGGAATGTGAGATTTGGGAATTCAAGATTTGGGAATGTGAGATTTGGAGAATGTGAGGTTTGGGAATTCAAGATTTGGGAATGTGAAATTTGGGAATGTGAGGTTTGGGAATTCAAGATTTGGAGAATGTGAGATTTGGGAATGTGAGATTTGGGAATGTGAGATTTGGGAATGTGAGATTTGGGAATGTGAGATTTGGGAATGTGAGATTTGGGAATTCAAGATTTTGGAATTATGTGAGATTTGGAGAATGTGAGATTTGGGAATGTGAGATTTGGAGAATGTGAGATTTTGGAATATGAGATTTGGGAATGTGAGATTTGGGAATGTGAGATTTGGGAATGTGAGATTTGGGAATGTGAGATTTGGGAATGTGAGATTTGGAGAATGTGAGATTTTGGAATGTGAGATTTGGGAATGTGAGATTTGGGAATGTGAGATTTGGGAATGTGAGATTTGGGAATGTGAGATTTGGGAATGTGAGATTTGGGAATGTGAGGTTTGGGAATGTGAGATTTGGGAATGTGAGATTTGGGAATGTGAGATTTGGGAATGTGAGATTTGGGAATGTGAGATTTGGGAATGTGAGATTTGGGAATTCAAGATTTGGGAATGTGAGATTTGGGAATGTGAGATTTGGGAATGTGAGGTTTGGGAATTCAAGATTTGGGAATGTGAGATTTGGGAATATGAGATTTGGGAATTCAAGATTTGGGAATGTGAGGCTTGGGAATGTGAGATTTGGGAATGTGAGATTTGGGAATGTGAGATTTGGGAATGTGAGATTTGGGAATGTGAGACTTGGGAATGTGAGACTTGGGAATGTGAGATTTGGGAATGTGAGATTTGGCAATGTGAGATTTGGGAATGTGAGATTTGGGAATGTGAGATTTGGGAATGTGAGATTTGGGAATGTGAGATTTGGGAATTCAAGATTTGGGAATGTGAGATTTGGAGAATGTGAGGTTTGGGAATGTGAGATTTGGGAATGTGAGATTTGGGAATGTGAGATTTGGGAATGTGAGATTTGGGAATGTGAGGTTTGGGAATTCAAGATTTGGAGAATGTGAGATTTGGGAATGTGAGATTTGGGAATGTGAGATTTGGGAATGTGAGATTTGGGAATGTGAGATTTGGGAATGTGAGATTTGGGAATTCAAGATTTGGGAATGTGAGATTTGGGAATGTGAGATTTGGGAATGTGAGGTTTGGGAATTCAAGATTTGGAGAATGTGAGATTTGGGAATGTGAGATTTGGGAATGTGAGATTTGGGAATTCAAGATTTGGGAATGTGAGATTTGGGAATTCAAGATTTGGGAATGTGAGATTTGGGAATGTGAGATTTGGGAATGTGAGATTTGGGGAGTGAGATTTGGGAATATGAGATTTGGGAATGTGAGATTTGGGAATGTGAGATTTGGGAATGTGAGATTTGGGAATATGAGATTTGGGAATTCAAGATTTGGGAATGTGAGGTTTGGGAATGTGAGATTTGGGAATGTGAGATTTGGCAATGTGAGATTTGGCAATGTGAGATTTGGGAATGTGATATTTGGGAATGTGAGATTTGGGAATGTGAGATTTGGGAATTTGAGGTTTTGAGGAATGTTAGTTTTGGGGATTCTGAGGATTTTAAATTTTATTCAACGTTGAAATGCAGCGAGCATTAAAGAATGAAAATTTTGATTTAACATTTAATCCATGAATTTTAGCACTTTACGAGTACATTAAAGTGGTCATTCACAAGACTATTGGGATTAACGTAATGTACAGTGACATTGTGGCTGTGCGGGACCTGGTGGACTCAGATCTATGATCCATGCATGAGAATCTTGGCCTTCGCAAGGTCACTACCCTCTGTGCGCCTCACGCACTCCTACGACTGGCTAATATCGTAGATCCAAATCTGATATATTCTGCGGGAATAAAATCAAGTTCACAATGTCATTAGAACTGTCATCCATTCGCGTGTCAAACAGAGATTGCGTACCACTAGACTGTCACACAATGTCACACACGCCAGTGCCTGCCAACTTTCTTCACTGCCAACAAGCCAGCTAGAATCCGAGCTGAACTCTATGCACATTTTTGAGTCCAGACTCATGCAGCTCCCACTGCGCCCCAGCAACCATTTCTCATCAGCCTCCTTCATCCTTCAGTTTGCACTCATTCCACCCAATCTTCCCAAATCAGCTGCATCTCATTGGGAGGCCCGCGAGGACCGAGAAAGAAAGAGGAGATTCGATTTGGTGTTTCTGTTCTCTTCCGCCCCCGCCTCTGAGCTCTCTGCCTCTGAGCTCCCTGCCTCTGAGCTCTCCCGGTTGCCACGGGCAACTTGGCTACGTTTGATTACTAAGCCTTTCTCCCAGCAGCCTCCCCGTTCCCTGAATTTCACTCCCCATCTTTCGCAATGCCCTTTAGTTGACCGCGGGGATCCACAGCCCTCTCCAGCTGCCCCCCTTCACCGCAGTGCCCTGAAGTTGGGCCCGCACTCCAGCCCATGGAGTGCTAGACTGAGCTATCTGGAGTGGAGACTGACTGGTCAAGCCTATTCCCCAACACAGAGTGATGCTTGGGCGATTCTAAATTGAATCTAATATACTAAATAGGCTTTCCAATGTGCGCTTCTGACTGGTTTGTGGGATGGGGCGGCTGCAGCCTAGCGGTAAACGCGTTGACGTGACCATTATGACAGAGATTCATCCTAAAACAACGGTAGATTCATCCTTCAACAGTGGTAGATTCATCCTTTAACAATGGTAGATTCATCCTTTAACAATGGTAGATTCATCCTTTAACAATGGTAGATTCATCCTTTAACAATGGTGGATTCATCCTTCAACAATGGTAGATTCATCCTTTAACAATGGTAGATTCATCCTTTAACAATGGTAGATTCATCCTTTAACAATGGTACGAGGGGTGTCCCAAAAGTCGGTGCACTTTCTTCGCTACAGCCTTTTCTGACCGATCAGAAATATTTATTTTGTAGCAGTTAACAAGAGAATTATCTGCCCGTTAAAATGACTTTCTATTTATTTCTGTATCTGCTGGCATTCTTGAGATATGAGCACTTTTCTGCCCCAACCCCTATGCTACTTTTACAAATTGCCATAGACCAAAGCTTTGTACCTGATGCACGAAACAACGAAATATTCAACGAATCAATAAAACATCCGCAGCATGAAAGCTGAGGAAAGAACAGTTAAAAGTTAATCATCAACATTGTCCTGAGGCTTCTCCACATAGTCACCACTGCGCTGCACACTTCTGCCATCAGCTGTGCATGTCGTCAAGGGCATCAGCAATGGCATCGACAAATTCAGGAATTGCTTGACACCGATGCCAGACTGACAGTTCGTGAGATTGCGGACATGCTCGGCAGTCCAAAGTTCACTGTTCCACACCGCATGATGACTGCGGAGTTGGAACTGTCAAAGATATCGGCCCGCTGGGTACCGCGGCTCCGCACCTTCTGCACCATGACAACGCACGTCCCCACACGGCCAAGAATACAGAGGAGACGATCGAGCAGGCAACTTTTGAGCTGCTCTCACACCCACGCCCGTACGCCTTCTCTCTGGATTTGTCACCAGCTGACTTTTCCATCTTTCCAAAGATGAAGAAGCTGCTGCATGGACGAATCTTTGCTTGTTGTGGGAGCCTGGAAGCATTGACTCGCCAAGTTCTCCTTCATGAGATGCCGCGCTCAGATTTTGCTGATGCCCTTGACGACATGCACAGCCGATGGCAGAAGTGTACAGCGCAGTGGTGACTATGTGGAGAAGCCTCAGGACAATTTTGATGATTAACTTTTAACTGTTCTTTCCTCAGCTTTCATGCTGCGGATGTTTTATTGATTCGTTGAATATTTCGTTGTTTCGTGCATCAGGTACAAAGCTTTGGTCTATGGCAATTAGTAGAAGTAGCACAGGGGTTGGGGCAGAAAAGTGCTCATATCTATATAATGCCAGCAGATACAGAAATAAACAGAAAGTCATTTTAACGGGCAGATAATTCTCTTGTTAACTGCTACAAAATAAATATTTCTGATCGGTCAGAAAAGGCTGTAGCGAAGAAAGTGCACTGACTTTTGGGACACCCCTCGTAGATTCATCCTTCAACAATGGTAGATTCATCCTTCAACAACGGTAGATTCATCCTTTAACAGTGGTAGATTCATCCTTTAACAATGGTAGATTCATCCTTCAACAATGGTAGATTCATCCTTTAACAATGGTAGATTCATCCTTTAACAATGATAGATTCATCCTTTAACAATGGTAGATTCATCCTTCAACAATGGTAGATTCATCCTTTAACAATGGTAGATTCATCCTTTAACAATGGTAGATTCATCCTTTAACAATGGTAGATTCATCCTTCAACAATGGTAGATTCATCCTTCAACAACGGTAGATTCATCCTTTAACAGTGGTAGATTCATCCTTTAACAATGGTAGATTCATCCTTCAACAATGGTAGATTCATCCTTTAACAATGGTAGATTCATCCTTTAACAATGATAGATTCATCCTTTAACAATGGTAGATTCATCCTTTAACAGTGGTAGATTCATCCTTTAACAATGGTAGATTCATCCTTCAACAATGGTAGATTCATCCTTTAACAATGGTAGATTCATCCTTTAACAATGATAGATTCATCCTTCAACAATGGTAGATTCATCCTTCAACAATGGTAGATTCATCCTTCAACAATGGTAGATTCATCCTTGAATTCTTGAATCCTTCATCCAATGCAGTTCAAAATCAATATTTCGTGATTTGAAATCGGAACCTCTCTAGATGTGATTTTCTAGTACTCCGTGGCCCTGTCCCTGCTCATGCGCAGACAGACAGACACTGCCTATCCCCATTCAAAGCACTAATCGGGACTCTCAAAGGACGAAGCGATGCACTAAGGCTGGGCAACCTGCAGTTGGAATTCTTTGGGGGGGGGGTGGATGAGAATTGCAGAGCTTGTGGAGGGAAGGAGTGAAGGTTGGGAGGGAGGGTTACTGTGGGAAGAGTGCGGCTGCGTTGGGATGTACTCTGTGCGCACAGCGGCTCTCCTCTCTCCCCCCTCTCCCCCTCGCTCTATTTTATTCCAACACTTCCTGAACTGCAGTTTGGCAAAGCTGTTTGTCAACCAAATAAGGCTTCCACTGCCAAGCCGATCTTCCTTTTGGGATTAGTACTATATCGCCACGTAGAAATTTATACAGTTCAACTGACACTGTTTATACCGGTGCTTATTGACTAATTTGGCGTAAGTTTTGATTTATTGAAAAATTTCAGTAACGCGTGAGAAAGTTACCAAAACCAAGTTGTTCCTGTGTGTGTGTTGCACCGTTTTGCTGCACTATATTTCTCATGGCGTCCTTGATATCTCATGGCGTCCTTGATATCTCATGGCGTCCTTGATTTCTCATGGCGTCCTTGATATCTCATGGCGTCCTTGATATCTCATGGTGTCCTTGGCTTGATTTCTCATTGGCACGCTTGATTTTTCATGGGAATGCTTGATTTCTTATGGTGTCCTTGATATCTCATGGCGTCCTTGATTTCTCATGGCGTCCTTGATATTTCATGGCGTCCTTGATTTCTCATGGCGTCCTTGATATTTCATGGCATCCTTGATTTCTCATGGCGTCCTTGATATTTCATGGCGTCCTTGATTTCTCATGGCGTCCTTGATATCTCATGGTGTCCTTGGCTTGATTTCTCATTGGCACGCTTGATTTTTCATGGGAATGCTTGATTTCTTATGGTGTCCTTGATATCTCATGGCGTCCTTGATGTCTCATGGCGTCCTTGATATTTCATGGCATCCTTGATTTCTCATGGCGTCCTTGATATTTCATGGCGTCCTTGATTTCTCATGGCGTCCTTGATATTTCATGGCATCCTTGATTTCTTATGGTGTCCTTGATATTTCATGGCATCCTTGATTTCTTATGGTGTCCTTGATATCTCATGGCGTCCTTGATTTCTCATGGCGTCCTTGATATTTCATGGCATCCTTGATTTCTCATGGCGTCCTTGATATTTCATGGCGTCCTTGATTTCTCATGGCGTCCTTGATATCTCATGGTGTCCTTGGCTTGATTTCTCATTGGCACGCTTGATTTTTCATGGGAATGCTTGATTTCTTATGGTGTCCTTGATATCTCATGGCGTCCTTGATTTCTCATGGCGTCCTTGATATTTCATGGCGTCCTTGATTTCTCATGGCGTCCTTGATATTTCATGGCATCCTTGATTTCTCATGGCGTCCTTGATTTCTCATGGCGTCCTTGATATCTCATGGTGTCCTTGGCTTGATTTCTCATTGGCACGCTTGATTTTTCATGGGAATGCTTGATTTCTTATGGTGTCCTTGATATCTCATGGCGTCCTTGATTTCTCATGGCGTCCTTGATATTTCATGGCATCCTTGATTTCTCATGGCGTCCTTGATATTTCATAGCGTCCTTGATTTCTCATGGCGTCCTTGATTTCTCATGGCGTCCTTGATATTTCATGGCATCCTTGATTTCTCATGGCGTCCTTGATATTTCATGGCGTCCTTGATTTCTCATGGCGTCCTTGATATCTCATGGTGTCCTTGGCTTGATTTCTCATTGGCACGCTTGATTTTTCATGGGAATGCTTGATTTCTTATGGTGTCCTTGATATCTCATGGCGTCCTTGATTTCTCATGGCGTCCTTGATATTTCATGGCGTCCTTGATTTCTCATGGCGTCCTTGATATTTCATGGCATCCTTGATTTCTCATGGCGTCCTTGATATTTCATAGCGTCCTTGATTTCTCATGGCGTCCTTGATATCTCATGGTGTCCTTGGCTTGATTTCTCATTGGCACGCTTGATTTTTCATGGGAATTCTTGATTTCTTATGGTGTCCTTGATATCTCATGGCGTCCTTGATTTCTCATGGCGTCCTTGATATTTCATGGCGTCCTTGATTTCTCATGGCGTCCTTGATATTTCATGGCGTCCTTGATTTCTCATGGCGTCCTTGATATTTCATGGCGTCCTTGATATTTCATGGCGTCCTTGATATCTCATGGCGTCCTTGATTTCTCATGGCGTCCTTGATATCTCATGGCGTCCTTGATATCTCATGGCGTCCTTGATATCTCATGGCGTCCTTGATTTCTCATGGCGTCCTTGATTTCTCATGGCGTCCTTGATATCTCATGGTGTCCTTGGCTTGATTTCTCATTGGCACGCTTGATTTTTCATGGGAATGCTTGATTTCTTATGGTGTCCTTGATATCTCATGGCGTCCTTGATTTCTCATGGCGTCCTTGATATTTCATGGCGTCCTTGATTTCTCATGGCGTCCTTGATATTTCATGGCATCCTTGATTTCTCATGGCGTCCTTGATTTCTCATGGCGTCCTTGATATCTCATGGTGTCCTTGGCTTGATTTCTCATTGGCACGCTTGATTTTTCATGGGAATGCTTGATTTCTTATGGTGTCCTTGATTTCTCATGGTGTCCTTGATTTCTCATGGTGTCCTTGATTTCCCATGGTGTCCTTGGCTTGATTTCTCATGGGCATGCTTGATTTCTCATGGGCATGCTTGATTTCTCTTGGGCATGCTTGATTTCTCATTTCAGATTACCCACAAACCTTGTCTATATATGAAAATTTGTCTATTTGCATTGCGTACGGCTGTATACATTTTTAATCATAAATGCAGGATTTCGTTGGCGACTTCAATGACTCAACCAAAAATATGTTTCTTCTCTCATTTCACTCTAAAGTTCAAAAGAGTTGAAAATGATCGGACCCAGAAAATGTGCACTTTTGCCTCGAACTTAATGCGAGTTACCTTGGTTTGACCCACTCGCAGCTGTTTACATTGCGTTAGCTAGGTTATACTTTGTTTTACGGTCACGAGAATTGGTTGGCGAAGACAGACCGACAGTGACGGTGGCTGCACTGCGCACAGTGAGCCTTCTATAAATAGAAAGCCAAATGACGCACTGAGCTCAGACTAAACACACGCAGGCTGTATGCCTTACCCCTCTGACCCGCTGCATTCTACGAGTATATAGAGTTCCACACCCCACCAGTCCGCAGCAACTGCCAGTTTCTCTGTGAGATCGCAGCTCCCAGGGCGAGTAACAACAACAGCAGCAATTGACAATAGAAGAAAATAATGGCTCAGGCAGGCAGCAGCCAGCAGAGGCCGCCGCAGCAGCCGCCGCCGCAGTTCAAGGAGCGCAGCATCCAAATCAGCGTCAATCTGGTCGATGCGGCCATCCGACAGCTGGACTTCCTGGAGACGGTGAACGCCAGGCCGCTGCTATTCGATCCGACTGTGGCCGACCACGCCGTGTGCCGATACGAAAAATACTGGCTGCCGTTGGTGCAGAAGGAGGGCCAGGGCAAGGATCTGATGCCGCCGCTGGACGTCAGGTGGGCCATGCACTGCCACATGCTGTCCCCGCTGGCCTACAAGGAGGACGTCGTCCGCCTGACTGGCCGGTTCATCGACAACACTCTGCACCCGGACAAGGTGACGGCCCGGCTGCTGGCTCAGACTCGGGAGCTGTGGGAGCGCACCTATCCGGGAGTGAGTTTCGAGCTCGATCTGGAATGGGCCAGCCGGCAGCCCATCGAATATCAATCGGTGAGCCGTTTCGACATACGCGGTTCGATTAGCCGACAGAAGGCGTTCTACTATCAGGTGTCGCTGCCGCACTACCGCGACGGCGATTTTCTTAAATCCGCTCTGCTTCGGTACAAGAAGTATCTGTTTCTGAAGAAGAACAATCCGGGCGAGTTTCTGGTGCCGTGCTACGACATGGACCTGGTGTGGCACTCGCACATGCTGCACCCGGTGCTGTACGAGAAGGACACAACCGCCGTACTGGGTCGCGCGCTCAATCACGATGACAGCGTCAATGACCGAGGCGAAGGCTCCAAGCTGTTTAAATCCGATCTGCGTACGCGAGAGCTCTGGCGCCTGTTCTATAAGGAGGACTTCGCTAGGCAGGGGTGAGCGAAGAGGGGGCCTATTTGACGATAAATACATTGGGGCTGTTAATACGCTCGTATTGTACTTAGAATTGGTCTGTAGGGACTGTTGGAAGAGAGAGCGATCGATAAATGAAGTGGGGTGGTGTTTAGTGCTAGTTGAGGGTAGCAGTGGACTGGGGTGCACAGAGAGCGATCGATAAATAGAGCGGAGTGGGTGGTCCAGTTCTAGGTGAGGGTAGCAGTGGACTGGGGTGCACAGAGAGCGATCGATAAATAGAGCGGAGTGGGTGGTCCAGTGCTAGGTGAGGGTAGCAGTGGACTGGGGTGCACAGAGAGCGATCGATAAATGGAGTGTAGAGGGTGTCCAGTGCTAGATTTACGGTTGCAAGCTGCAAATATCGATGGCACAGCAAAGGAACTCTTAATATCGCGCTCGTATTTTGTCTCAACCGGTTGCACTTGAATGAAAAGGAGATATACACGATAGTTCATTATGATCAGGCACTATTCTTCCATAAATTTAAGCACATTTTAGAGAGAGTTAGAGATTTTCCGAACCGCATGTAGAGAGCTAGACGGCGAGTGTACGCATTGCTGTAAGTCTGCTGCACGCACTGGATCGCCATAAATTAATGGCGATCGTCCGGTCCCACGAGATTCCCATGAACTGCAATCGGTTGTCCGGGGAAAATTTGGAAGGGAAAGAAAACTGAAAAAGGGAGATTTCAGCTGCAAGTGTCCAACAGGGCGGCGGGGAGTAACTGAGAGGGGTAGGAGGGAGCAACGAACGCCCTGAGGCCTCTGTCGGCCATATGCCGTCCGTATATACCTTCTCTCCCGTTTCCCTCTGGCGGCCTTTTTTACGTCGTCCTCGGCATGCTAATGGGAAACCAAGCGCGTCGCAACTACAGACGCTTTATCGGTGCCTGTCTGCACTGCTGCAGGCCTGAACTAGACAGATCCGATGCGTGCTGACAGAGGCGTGCGGGGGGCGACCTAGAAATGAACCGTGCCTTAGCGGATAAGAGTGCAATCTCTTGTCCCGCTCTCTCTCTCTCTCTCTCTCTCTCTCTCTCTCTCTCTCGTTCTTTTCTATTTCATTCTCTCCCCAAGCTCCAGCAGCAAGCAGCCTTCTCTGGTTGCTCTCGCCTAAGGGAAGTAAAATGAGTAGGAAAAAATGAAGGCAGCGTTGAGAGAGAAAGCATTTAGATGAGGTAGAAGAAAGAGTCGAGCCTGCTTTAGATGGGGCAGAGAAGCTGGAATCCGGGGCGAGTGAGGGGGGAAGAGGGAACGGGGAGTCAGACGGGAGGGAAGCGGGATTTATCGATCCTCTGTCTCTCGCTCTCTCTCTCTTCCCTTCTCTAAGCTGAGTTGCTCGCGCCAATTCTTCGCAAAGCAGTTCTCAAGAAACGCCCACAGGATCCGGGTGGGGGTGGATCGAGAGCCATAGGAGAGACAGAGAGTGAGGAGGCTGCAGAAAATTGGAGCCGTGGCGACCGCGGATAATGATAATCAGAAGCACTCTCTCTCTCTCTCGGGCTGCTGGAGAATATGATGCCGCATAAATTTTGTAATCAGACAAGCAGCTTCATTCATTCAGTCTCCCTCAATCTCTCAGTCTCAGTCCATCTATCATCCCAGTCTAGTCAGTGTGCTTATCTCAGCCCTGCAATCTCCACTGTCTCCACAGCCTAGTTGTACTTGTGAAGCCGATCGCGTCTCCGTTTGTTTTTTTGCGATGAACTTTCAATTTTCTTCTTCTTGAAGCAGGTGGGAGGGGGAGAGAGCTGAGCCAGAAAAAGCAGAAGAACAGCGGGCAATGAGAGACAGTTTGTGTGCCAGCGGTTTGATTGAAAGAGATCGAAATTCGCAGCAAGTGCAGACTGCATACCTACGCTTAAGGTGGGATAAATATCCTCTCCTTCCCTGAGGGCAGGAATTTCCGCTATGGCACTAACCACCCACCCTGACCCCTGCCGGGCGAGGTTCGGGTTCGGGAAGAAAAAAGAGGAAATTTGTGCTAAAAGTGCAACACAAAAATGGAAGAAGAGACCCCCCTTGGATCAGCCATGACGCTCCTAGAACTGTAGTAATCTAGAGAGGAAATTACTTTTTCATAGATTCGACGTCTGATTCCACTCCAGATTCTAGGTTTAAAACTTCATGGTTTCAATGGGAGCTTCCACTCCAGATTCTAGGTTTAAAACTTTACGCTAAATTTAGATTTTCCCGTTTGCAGACTTCACAGGTTCGGCTAGCGAATCTTTTTCCATTTGCAGTAAAGAAAATAGTTTGCAAAAAACGCGCACAAACTACTGATTAGTAGGTATACAAAATATCCCCCCGCCAATTCAAACAGGTGCATGTTCCGAGGCGACCCGCCGCGCGGCAAACTGCAGCAGCTGCCGCAGGAGTCGCTGTACATGCTGTCATCCAAGCGGAGCCGGATCTCGCTGAACCTGGTCGAGCTGACGCTGCCACCGGAGCTCAACCGCTACAAGGTGGTCATCGAGAGCTACAACGTGTTCGGCGGCGCGGAGCGGCTGTTCAAGATGTCCAACCCGAATACCGTGGCCGAGAGACGCGAACGCCCGCTGGCCGTGCAGGACTTCGTCACCGGGCACCATCGGTTTCTCAAAGTCGACCTTGTCGACAGGCGCGGCGTTTTCGGCTGCTGCAACAGCGACGTGATGTGCAGCGTCCAGCTGCCCATGCTGGAGCGCCTCGAGCAGCACTACTCGGTTGAGCCCATCGCCATCGAAGAGGAGCTCCGCCTGACCGACTATCGGCGACCAGCGGCCGCCGCGGGGCCCGAAGATCCGGTGTGGGCCAAGGTCCGGCTGTCGCTCACCTGCTCACCGCCGGAGCGGCACTCCTGCCTCCTCAAGCTGGAGCCGGGCAGCTATCTGGTCGCCGTCATTCCCGAGTACGTTGAGAGCCTCTGGGGCCCCGTGCCGCTGGGCCGCCTGCCGGCTGGCCAGGAGAACCAGTGTCTGGTGGCCACGCACCGCCTCATCAACCACATGAACCAGCTGGCCTTCACAGTGCGCATAATCCACTCCACCCGCCTGACCATGTCGGTGGTGCAGGTGTTCTACGCCGACCAGATGATCGCTGTTGGACACCTGGTTGGCACTGATCAGCTGCCTCTGGTTAGCCAGGTGCGACAACTTCAGCAGTACATGTGCTACTTTCACTGCAAGGCTTTTTGCACCCTAAACAATGCCAAGCTTCACAAACCACTGATTTCACCTAGCTTTCACAATGCCAAGCCTTACAAACCCCAGCTTTCACAATGCCAAGCCTCATAAACCCTAGCTTTCACAATGCCAGGGATCACAAACCCCATATTTCACAATACCAAGCCTCAAAAATCACAGATTTCACAATGACAAGCCTCACAAACCCCATATATCCCAATGTCAAGCCTCACAAACCCGAGATTTCACAATGCCAAGCCTCACAAACCCCATATTTCACAATGCCAAGCCTCACAAACCCCATATTTCACAATGCCAAGCCTCACAAACCACAGATTTCACAATGATAAGCCTCACAAACCCGAGATTTCACAATGCCAAGCCTCACAAACCCCATATTTCACAATGCCAAGCCTCACAAACCACAGATTTCACAATGCCAAGCCTCACAAACCCCATATTTCACAATGCCAAGCCTCACAAACCACAGATTTCACAATGATAAGCCTCACAAACCCGAGATTTCACAATGCCAAGCCTCACAAACCACAGATTTCACAATGATAAGCCTCACAAAAAAAGACTTTTTCTTCTTGACACAAAGCTCATCAGCATGCGTTTAAAAGCTAAAGTTGCACTTGAATCAGCACAACTGACCCCCGCCTGCTGCAGGTGTCTAAACAGTGCATCGCGCTCGACGTTGCCCGCATGCAGCGAGCCTTCCTGGTCAAGGACCACCTGGGAGACTGGGGCGTAGTGCAGGGCACCTGGATCGGCTTCCGCAAAGGCGTCCCGGGCAAGCCAGGCGTCAAGGGCGTCTCGCGTGGCGTCCCCGGCCAGCCGGGCAGTCCGGGCTGCCTGCAGCTGCGCTTCAATGGCCTGCGCGCCCGCGGAAAATCCGGGGCTCTGCCGGCCATGGAGCAGCGCAACCTGCCGGACGACCTCGGCCACATGAAGATCACTGTGCGCGACATGTCGGTGGACTTGAAGTCCGGCGTCGTGTCCGTATCGGCCAGCTGCAAGGACGTCGGCCAGCTGGTCTGTGCCGCCTTCTGCGCGGCCACGCTGGAGGTTCTGTGCCAGCCGAGAACGGTGAGCCGCAGGCTGCGGTGTTGAACCAAACCGGGACCACCCCAAGGCGCTCTGATGTGCCAGCGGCCCAGGCTCGATTCCAAGTGCAGTCCACATTAATTTGGGGCTAAATTGGAATCTCGGCTTGGCTCTGCTCGTGCAATTAACGACTTTGAGGGCCAACCCCAAGGCTCAGTGACATGTACATGCCCAACGATAAATAAAGTTAGGGCCGCTGTACACTCCTGTGTGTGTGTGCCTGCTCAGGGGAGTCGGCGGAATGGGCAGTAATGCCTCTCTCCGGTTGTGTGATAATGTCTCTTAAAGTGCGCCAGGGTGCACACAGACCTGTCTCTGGTACTCGTAAAAAAGCTGGAACACCAAAATGATGAATCTCATCAAGACTGAGCGACTACTCAAATATGAAAAGTTTCTATGAAATCAAAAAATGTTCCTGCGGTGTAGGAATGCTAGTGGCTTCTGACTACTGACCAGTAGTAAGATTAGCATGAACAGCAGTTTGAATTCACAATTCAATGGAACTCACATCAGGTGCGCGAGCGCCAGAACCCGGTGGACAGCAACGCCCCGGTGCCGGCGGAGGCGCCGCCACCATTCGGCGCGACGGACCAGGCCCGTGTAGTCGGGGTGCCGAAGCCGAGCGCCAGATCGCTGCAGAATCGCGGGGACAAGCGCGTCAAGAGGGTGGAATCCGACAGCTTCGCGATGTGCCTGGCGGCCGGGTTTCTCTACGACACCTGGGTGCCATCGAATGCTTATTACAAGTGCGTCATCAACAGCGGCTCCTGCGGCGGTTGCGTTGGCGGCGCTGTCGGCGACGGAGGCGACGCTGGCGGCGACGGGGGCGACGGAGGAGACGCTGGCGGTTGCGGCGGCTGCGGAGGCTGCGGCGGTTGTGGCGGCTGCGGCGGTTGTGGCGGCTGCGGCGGCGGCTGTGGCGGCGGTTGCGGCGGCTGCGGCGGCTGCGGCGGGTGAGCTGAGCTGTCAATCAAAATTAAAAAAGAGCGCGGAACTTTGCGGAGAGTTATTTCGACAAAAAAACACTTTTTTAATCTTATTGTTCTTACTTCTTATATATGAGTCACTTTTGTGTATCCAATATAAATACAGATACAAGTTAGAGTTTCTCTTCTGCTCTGTCTATCACTGTGTCCCGGAGATCTAGTATCCTAAATCATCGCAGCCATTAATTGAAGAAATCTGCTTTCGCGGCTTTGTTATAGTCCTCGTGTAATTATTCAATAAATTTCTGCATTAAAAAATAAGAAACATGACTTATTGTCTTATTGACAAAGCTTTGCTATCCTGCATTATCAATACTGATATATAAATTGTTTTATTGCACGCATCTGAGAGTTGCACAAGCTGCTGTAGTGATAATATAGCTAGTAGTTGAACTATTAATTCATATTTATATACACTGTAGATGGTGTTGTTCACAGTTTAGACAATGCAGGGTCTTGATCGTCTGTTGTCTGTCCGTCTGTCGCTATTTAGTTTTTTCTGCTGATATAAAAAGATCAAGTTGTTTATTCTTTATCCGTTTGTGAATCTTAACTGCACAGGCCCCACCTGCACAGTTAACTCTATAAAAATTGGTCCATTTTGTCTATTAGCACCTGCTTACATGATGTCATACTCAGCTGTTATCTAGGCATTTTTGTATGTACTTGTAATTATATTCATATTCTGCTATGAGCTCATCTCTGTGCTCATATATTTCTCCCCAATTATCCTGCAGCTCCGTGCTTAACTTGAATAATCACCAATATTTTAATATCAACAAATTTCAATGCAGATTTACAGAGAGGCGAAGCCTTGCGAGCAGTTCGAAGGAAGTTGATACCCAGCCAAGTACTACTCGATCAAAGAGCCTGACAGATCGAATGCAATAAAAACTTTCTCTCGGTACAAAATACTTTTTTTCGTAAGCCTGTCTAGATATGAATTTCTCAATCTGTGCTTCATTTATCGATTATTTCAATACTGTTTTTCCTAGGGACAATGCCTGGCTGCCTGATTATTTATAGTCAGCAGAAATATTCAGTAGTATTCAGCGGGCCAGTATTATATCAAAGGATTATGAAACTGCGTACGGACCAGTCGGTAGGTAGGGACTGTGCAATCTGATTCCGCTAATTAGATTTCGTTATCTAATATATCTAACCTCAGATGTGCAACCGACAGCTCAGCCGCAGCTATTGCGCGGCGCATCTGAAGGCTGCGTACGGCTGTTCAGTCCAAGGACTGGGGGGTCGCCACACACAGCCTCAATTACCCCAGCTAATGCTGGCACCCATTTTACAGCTGGGTGAACTGAAGCAATGCAGAGTTACATGTAAGTGTCTTGCTCAAGGACATAAATGTTCCGAGTGGGATCGGAAATCGAACCCCCGACCTTCCAGTCGTGAGTCTGACGCTCTGACCACTAGGATAAAACCTCTAACCGCTTGTTATAGAGCTTGACTGAAAAGATGAAGTATGCATATTAACCGACTACCTGTTTCTTAACTTCCTGCATTGAGGGATTAATTAACGAGCTTTTGTTTCTCAAACTCTTTGAGAAAATATAGGGGGTATGCGTAACTTGAGCTGTAAATTTGATATCAACCTTTATCTTTATTCTGGATCTACATCGCGCGTTTTTGTTCCATGTTTAGTCATCTCTGATTACAGAAGCGCAGTCGAGTTTGCGGACAAACAGAGGAAGCAAATCAGGATTTCTGAATTCCTTTTTGTATGTCAAAACAAGCGCAAAATGTGAGTCTTACTGAGACTCGACCGACTGAAAACTGGAGCGGCAGTTTCTGGTTCACTTTCTAGACACTTCTACAGTGAGTTTGCTCAGTTTTTAATAATCAACTAAGCCTAATATTTCCATTTGGAGATGATCCGCACTCGATAGTGTAGTGTGGGAGATGATATTTGTGTCTCAATCAAGAGTAAGAACAGTACATATTTGAACTTAATTTTACGCGTAGGCGTAATTAACATGAAGTAGCCAGTCAGACAGAGGCACGTGCAGATACTAGAATAACTAGATGGGCCACTCAGCACATTTGCGTGTAAACTACTTTCAGTTCAGTAGCAAGTTAAACAGAATCATTTTAATGTATTTTTAAAGCCAATGCTCTTTTATTGGCTCTTGCCCCTCAGCCAAAACCCCCCAACCGCGCCTTTCCACACTACCCACCGCCCCGCCGGCCCCAATTTTTATGGCCTTTCTCGGAATTCCAACCTAAAGCTGCAATGTACATTTCAGTGGACTGGCTAATGTACATTATTGTTGAACCAATGAGCAAGTTGTTTACGCCTGCAAGCTTGGCTTTTAAACTTATCAAAGTCATTTCAGCCGCCTTTATTTTTATACTGAAATTTAATCTTCTTTGCTACTGAACTAAAAGTACATGTAAAAAACTGTTTTACTGAGTATATATGCCTGAGCGGCTCATCTAGTTATTTTAGTATCTGTGGCCTGAGGAGGCTGATAAATTTGTTTGTTTGATTTATCGGAGCATACAAGCATGACATTTTTATTGAATTTCGATAAGACGTCTGCCTCAATCTGTCATGCTGGCTGTCAAAGTTAACAGAAAACCGGCAGGTACACTGCGCAATACTCGCCAACTCTGACTGAGTTTAGTGTAAATAATTGGGATGGATTGAATTCATCTGATCAGGTCGTGTTGCTGCATCAATGATGTAGCATGAGCAGGATCCGGTAAAGTCTGGTGAATGGCAAATGTAAGTCGCAAGTTAGAATTGGAACAAGCATCTGTTAGACTCAGCAAGATACTCGTATTTCCGAAATCATCAAAGATTAAAGTCGCCGCAAATACTCGTACGAGTACATTTATTACGAGCTCGCACAAAAAACTTGGGATTATCTAACAAGTTTGAGCACACGATCTTTTAAGTCTTTAAGAAACACCTCTAGAAATCTTGCTTAGCCATGTTCATGGGCTACACTCGGGGAAACATGGCTTATGTCGAAGAACTAGCAGAATCACCCATGAATACCGTAGGAAAGTGTCTGCCCAAGATTTTCAAAAAGATGGCTCCTACGAGTTCTATATCCTGCAGTCCGTCGAACCCTTCTTATTGTGACCGAAATCCAATAATCTTTATCTACGAGACCGTGACTGAGTCAATGTCTTTGATCTGGTATGTGGAGGACTGGAAGTCCAATTGAAACAGACAGATGCCGGTCCTATAAGTTACACCCAGCATAAAGAACATAAGACGGATTATCGGTGTCGAATTACCTGAATAATTTAGCTCGTATCTTCTTTGCAGCTAACGCAAACTGGTTAAAACTATATCGATTCCATTCAGGTCAATTAGTTCTGCATTGCCGGCAGCAGAATTTCGCATTGGTTGGGAGCACTCCTATACCCGAACTGGCAAGTTGTGCAGGAGACTGCTCAAGGTGTTCGGAGATTGGTTAAGGACCTATACCAGCTGCTTAAAATAAGCTAGCAGAAACTAAGAAAGCAAACCCAAGATACGGAACGACACCAGCTGTTTAATTTATTGTTGTTGATTTCAACCAAGCAAGGCCCAACAGCTATGGCGCAACCAGGCGTGTAAGTCGTACAATGTGGATTTTACAAATCACATCTTGCTGGCGATTTACTCGGGTAGTTTTATTTAAAAAGACTTGCAACAAATTGCAATTGCAATTGATCGTTTTGAAAGCTGAAAATTATGTCAAAGAACCGAAAAGCTGCTTGTACGAGAGCCAGTTCAGTTGGAAAGTACACTTAACTGTACGAATAAGATTAGCCAATTCGCTATGAGTCGATAGAGGCATACCTTGTCATGCAATGACTGCAAGGAACAGCCATCAATAAGTTGCTTAGATCAGCGCAGCCGAAGTAAAAGCAACTAAGCCTATAAGTTATCAATTGCAAACTTCGAGCAGAAATCTGCATTTCAGACTATTTAAACGAAAAAACAAAATCTACCTCGTGCTACAGGCTAATCAGTGTCAGCTTTGCCATCCTGGTTTTGATGCTAGTGACAAATGGCACTCACGGACTATTCAATGAGGACAAGAGAGGCTACTACTGGCCTGGCATGTGGAACTTCAGGAACGCTGACAAGAGAGGCTACTACTGGCCTGGCATGTTGAACTTCAGGAACGCTGACAAGAGAGGCTACTACTGGCCTGGCATGTGGAATTCAGGAACGCTGACAAGAGAGGCTACTACTGGCCTGGCATGTGGAACTTCAGGAACGCTGACAAGAGAGGCTACTACTGGCCTGGCATGTGGAACTTCAGGAACGCTGACAAGAGAGGCTACTACTGGCCTGGCATGTGGAACTTCAGGAACGCTGACAAGAGAGGCTACTACTGGCCTGGCATGTGGAACTTCAGGAACGCTGACAAGAGAGGCTACTACTGGCCTGGCATGTGAACTTCAGGAACGCTGACAAGAGAGGCTACTACTGGCCTGGCATGTGGAAATTCAGGAACGCTGACAAGAGAGGCTACTACTGGCCTGGCATGTGAACTTCAGGAACGCTGACAAGAGAGGCTACTACTGGCCTGGCATGTGGAATTCAGGAACGCTGACAAGAGAGGCTACTACTGGCCTGGCATGTGGAATTCAGGAACGCTGACAAGAGAGGCTACTACTGGCCTGGCATGTGGAACTTCAGGAACGCTGACAAGAGAGGCTACTACTGGCCTGGCATGTGGAACTTCAGGAACGCTGACAAGAGAGGCTACTACTGGCCTGGCATGTGGAACTTCAATTACGATTCTCTGTACATCTGAGGCGGAGGTGCAATAAATGCTACCCAATGTGACAGCTGGTTTTGCATAAATCTGTATGCCGAAGGAAGACGACCTGATTAAATAAGGTTGAATGTGATGCACACTTAACAAGATTTTAATAGGAAAATATACAGTATATTCATGCCATCTATATGACAGTCAGTAAGCAATCTAAAAGAACTTATCATCTTTTGATCATAATGTCATTAGATGTGAGAAGCAAACCTACTATTGAAGTACTGATATGAGCAGGTAAAAGTACATATCCATCAATAGTTTTCAGACTAAAAAAACATTTATCTACTGAAAAAATCGCGCAAAAAACGAAGACAGCCGACTGACTGACTTGATTGATCAGCAATGCAGTCCGCGCATTGCAGGCTCTACTGACACCTTGACAGCTTCTGCGCCGGCCCGTCCGCTAGCTGTGCTGAATTATTAATTATAGCGAATAAATACAGTGTCTAAATGCTTGCAATCTATCAATTTAAAACGCGCGGGAAAGCATAAATGAAACACAATCAGTAATGTCTTGCAATTGAATGAGCAGCCGCAGTTATAGTTCGGCCTAGAGCTCGCTGGATTGACAATCAAGATCGAATCGAACGATTCGAGACTCGAATAAGAAACGGCCAGGAACCGGACGAAAGGAGGCCAGTAAAACAGGTAAACTTGGCGGTTGAGCAGAGCAAATCGAACTTCAGTGTTCAGAAGACGGCGCGTAGTAAAAAGCCAATGAAATTGGCAAGATCAATAAAGGTCGAATCGATAAAGGCAATTAACAGCTGCCAACCTGAGGTAGTGAGAGACTGAAAGCCCTGCTAATCCAAATCCGTACTTCGAGTATATAATAAAAGAAGAAAAAATTGAAAACAAAACGTGTGCCTCTTAAGTAAAATTTGCACACCGTAATCAGTTGATCAGAGACAATTCCGAAAATAAAAATATGCTAATAATTGTAGTAATAGTAGTAGTTAATGCACAGGAGCTAGAAATTTGACTTTCCACATTGAAGAATGTATTTGGTTAGCATGATGGGATAGAGAGTTAATTTTTATGAACAAACCGGTACACAGCAGTGCAGATCGCAACAATGCGCAGGCTTGCTACTGTAAGTAGATTATATTTAATTTCAAGTGCTGCATTTCCGCGAACTTTCCTATACAAATACGACTACAAAGAATAATGTAATAAGCAAGATAATTTTGCACAACTTTGCGCTCGCATATTGCTACTTAAATTTTCGAATTCTTAAGTAGTATCAATAGCATACACGTAGGATTCGTGCAATCAAACGAGGCCTGTAACTTATTTATATAGATAAGTATTTTAGCTGCTTATTAATAAAATAAAAGGTGACGACAGAAAACAAATAGGCATCATACTTGTACAAACCAATTCGGAGGCATAACTCAATGCTCAACTCAGAACTGTACGTGGGCCAGGCCAGCTACTGGCCATTGGTTTCGGATTTGGCGGCATTGCCAGAGACCGCAGCAGCAGCTACAACAGTCGTCGAGTTCACAGACGGCGCCAAAGCCGCAGCGGACGAAGCGGCTGCGCTGCCCGAACCGCCAGTTGAAGCAGCACAGCAGCAGCAACAGGAGGAGCAGCGGCAGAAGAAGCGGTACTCGGCGAGCCGAACAGCAACAGATCGTGCTCATCGCGACAGTGCACCAGCAGCTCCCAGGCGGAGGCGAAGCCGGCACCGCAGTAGCTGCAGTCCATGCTAACTGGCTCGCCAGTCTGCAGACAGCGGCACACCAGGCGCAGCCGACAGCCGGCCTGCTTGTGCGCGCTCAGCTTCTCCAGGCTGGGCAGCAGCTCCTTGCAGTTGCCGCACACCAGCAGGTCTTTCACTGTCGGATCGTTCAGTGTCGGCCGTTTCTCCGGCTGCACCTCCGGCACCGGGTTGGACGGCTTCACCAGCGACACCAGATTGCTGGCCTTGCGGGCCATCATCGAACCGGACGAAGACGAGTTCAACGATGGCACAGAGGGCGTTGTTGACGAGGTCAGATCCTGTC
>NIVC01000526.1:0-70056 GCA_002269645.1 Macrostomum lignano | reverse complement strand
CTCGAATCCTAATTTACAAATCCCAGTTCATAGCTCAAATCCTAATTTACAAATGCCAGTTCAAAGCTCGAATCCCAGTTCATAGCTCGAATCCCAATTTAAGAATCCAGTTCAAAGCTCGAATCCCAGTTCATAGCTCGAATCCCAATTTAAAAATCCCAGTTCAAAGCTCGAATCCCAGTTCATAGCTCGAATCCCAATTTACAAATCCCAGTTCATAGCTCGAATCCTAATTTACAAATCCCAGTTCATAGCTCGAATCCTAATTTACAAAATCCCAGTTCATAGCTCGAATCCTAATTTACAAATCCCAGTTCATAGCTCGAATCCCAGTTCATAGCTCGAATCCCAATTTAAAAATCCCAGTTCAAAGCTCGAATCCCAGTTCATAGCTCGAATCCCAATTTACAAATCCCAGTTCATAGCTCGAATCCTAATTTACAAATCCCAGTTCATAGCTCGAATCCTAATTTACAAATCCCAGTTCATAGCTCGAATCCCAGTTCATAGCTCGAATCCCAATTTAAAAATCCCAGTTCAAAGCTCGAATCCAATTTTTAAATCCCAGTTTATAGCTCGAATCCCATTTTATCCGTCTGCATCACCCTATGCCACGTCGCCATGGTCAACAAAAGGGAATCAGCCAAGAAGCTGCGCGCCAAAACCAAGTCTGAGCTTGAGAAGCAGCTCACCGATCTCAAGCAGGAACTGTCCACTCTGCGCGTTGCCAAGGTGACCGGCGGCGCCGCCTCCAAGCTGGCGCAGATCCGGCTGGTGCGCAAGTCCATCGCCAGGGTGCACACGGTCACGCACCAGCAGCAGAAGGAGCACCTGCGCCGATTTCACAAGAATGCTAAGCAGCTGCCTAAGGATCTCAGGGCGAAGAAGACTCGCGCTCTACGTCGCGCTCTGACGCCGCGCGAGGCCGGCGCCACTAGCGCCAAGCAGCAGAGAAAGGCGCGCGCTTTCCCAATGCGCCGGTTCGCGGTGAAGGCCTGAGCAACTGGCTTGGAGTCTGCTGAAAGGATGATGAAAACTGGGAGACAATATTTGAGAAAGCGATTGAAATATACAGTCAAAATGCATTGTGCATTGCTTTAGCATGCTTTCGTTTGGAAAATTTCTCTTTTGTTTTTGTTTGTTTTCCTTTGACTTTAGGCGATTGTAAATATTTGATTAGCTTTTGATTGAGAATGCGAGGTTAGAGTTTGTGGACATCCGTTGGCTTTTGGTCCTCTACGAGAGCCTTCGATACCCATAAATATACCTTTAGATACCCCTGCTAGGATATCCTTGCATACCCTCCCGTGCCCCTCAAGAATGCTCTCCAATTCCCGTCAAGAATACCCTCCAATGCCCCTCAAGAATACCCTCCAATGCCTGTCAAGAATACCCTCTAATGTCCGTCAAGAATACCCTCTAATGCCCGTCAAGAATACCCTCTAATGCCCGTCAAGAATACCCTCTAATGCCCGTCAAGAATACCCTCTAATGCCCGTCAAGAATACCCTCTAATGCCCGTCAAGAATACCCTCCAATGCCTGTCAAGAATACCCTCTAATGTCCGTCAAGAATACCCTCTAATGCCCGTCAAGAATACCCTCTAATGCCGTCAAGAATACCCTCTAATGCCCGTCAAGAATACCCTCTAATGCCGTCAAGAATACCCTTTAATGTCCGTCAAGAATACCCTCTAATGCCGTCAAGAATACCCTCTAATGTCCGTCAAGAATACCCTCCAATGCCCGTCAAGAATACCCTCTAATGCCCCTCAAGAATACTCTCTAATGCCCGTCAAGAATACCCTCCAATGCCCCTCAAGAATACCCTCCAATGCCCGTCAAGAATACCCTCTAATGCCCCTCAAGAATACCCTCCAATGCCTGTCAAGAATACCCTCTAATGCCCGTCAAGAATACCCTCTAATGCCCCTCAAGAATACTCTCTAATGCCCGTCAAGAATACCCTCTAATGCCCTCAAGAATACCCTCCAATTCCCGTCAAGAATACCCTCTAATGCCCATCAAGAATACCCTCTAATGCCCGTCAAGAATACCCTTTAATGTCCGTCAAGAATACCTCTAATGCCCGTCAAGAATACCCTCTAATGTCCGTCAAGAATACCCTCCAATGCCCGTCAAGAATACCCTCTAATGCCCCTCAAGAATACTCTCTAATGTCCGTCAAGAATACCCTCTAATGCCCGTCAAGAATACCCTCTAATGCCCGTCAAGAATACCCTCTAATGCCCCTCAAGAATACCCTCCAATGCCTGTCAAGAATACCCTCTAATGCCCGTCAAGAATACCCTCTAATGCCCCTCAAGAATACTCTCTAATGCCCGTCAAGAATACCCTCCAATGCCCCTCAAGAATACCCTCCAATGCCCGTCAAGAATACCCTCTAATGCCCGTCAAGAATACCCTCCAATGCCTGTCAAGAATACCCTCTAATGCCCGTCAAGAATACCCTCTAATGCCCCTCAAGAATACCCTCTAATGTCTGTCAAGAATACCCTCCAATGCCCGTCAAAAATACCCTCTAATGCCCCTCAAGAATACCCTCCAATTCCCGTCAAGAATACCCTCTAATGCCCATCAAGAATACCCTCTAATGCCCGTCAAGAATACCCTCTAATGCCTGTCAAGAATACCCTCTAATGCCCGTCAAGAATACCCTCTAATGCCCGTCAAGAATACCCTCTAATGCCCGTCAAGAATACCTCTAATGCCCCTCAAGAATACCCTCCAATGCCTGTCAAGAATACCCTCTAATGCCCCTCAAGAATACCCTCTAATGCCCGTCAAGAAAACCCTCCAATGCCCCTCAAGAAAACCCTCCAATGCCCCTCAAGAAAACCCTCCAATGCCTGTCAAGAATACCCTCCAATGCCCCTCAAGAAAACCCTCCAATGCCTGTCAAGAATACCCTCCAATGCCCCTCAAGAATACCCTCCAATGCCCCTCAAGAATACCCTCTAATGCCCATCAAGATTACCTTCCCTCCGACAACCCCAAGAATACCATCCGATAACCCAAGCATACCCTTCAATTCCCCCGGGATATCATTCGATACCTCAATAATACCCATTTGATACCACTAGAATACCCTTTCCATAACCATTGAATAAATACCCTAAGCAACTATTCCGCCGATGCCGCCGCTGCCCCCATGTCCTTACAGTTAATTAATTAGTTAACTACTAGTAACTAGCTTGTTAGCCTTCCTCGCATTCCCATCCCTCCATGCCGGCCATGGACAACAGCGGCACTCTGACCAGCGCCCAGGATCCGCAGTCGCAGCGGTCTCGCGTATTCGTTGGCAATTTAAACACCGCCCAGATGAGCCGCAACGAACTGGAGCAGCGATTCTGCCGCTACGGCACTGTGCTGGGCATCTCGGTGCACAAAGGCTTCGGCTTCGTTCAATTCGCCGAGGAATGGTCGGCCCGGGCCGCCGTGCAGGGCGAGGACGGCCAGGTGTACCACGGCATGCGCATCGACGCCAACATCGCCAGCGAGCCGAAGATGCGTCGCGGCACCAGCGGGGGCAGCATGTCCGGCCAGCCAGCCATCAAGCGGGCCAGACAGGATCTGACCTCGTCAACAACGCCCTCTGTGCCATCGTTGAACTCGTCTTCGTCCGGTTCGATGATGGCCCGCAAGGCCAGCAATCTGGTGTCGCTGGTGAAGCCGTCCAACCCGGTGCCGGAGGTGCAGCCGGAGAAACGGCCGACACTGAACGATCCGACAGTGAAAGACCTGCTGGTGTGCGGCAACTGCAAGGAGCTGCTGCCCAGCCTGGAGAAGCTGAGCGCGCACAAGCAGGCCGGCTGTCGGCTGCGCCTGGTGTGCCGCTGTCTGCAGACTGGCGAGCCAGTTAGCATGGACTGCAGCTACTGCGGTGCCGGCTTCGCCTCCGCCTGGGAGCTGCTGGTGCACTGTCGCGATGAGCACGATCTGTTGCTGTTCGGCTCGCCGAGTACCGCTTCTTCTGCCGCTGCTCCTCCTGTTGCTGCTGCTGTTGCTGCTTCAACTGGCGGTTCGGGCAGCGCAGCCGCTTCGTCCGCTGCGGCTTTGGCGCCGTCTGTGAACTCGACGACTGTTGTAGCTGCTGCTGCGGTCTCTGGCAATGCCGCCAAATCCGAAACCAATGGCCAGTAGCTGGCCTGGCCCACGTACAGTTCTGAGTTGAGCATTGAGTTATGCCTCCGAATTGGTTTGTACAAGTATGATGCCTATTTGTTTTCTGTCGTCACCTTTTATTTTATTAATAAGCAGCTAAAATACTTATCTATATAAATAAGTTACAGGCCTCGTTTGATTGCACGAATCCTACGTGTATGCTATTGATACTACTTAAGAATTCGAAAATTTAAGTAGCAATATGCGAGCGCAAAGTTGTGCAAAATTATCTTTGCTTATTACATTATTCTTTGTAGTCGTATTTGTATAGGAAAGTTCGCGGAAATGCAGCACTTGAAATTAAATATAATCTACTTACAGTAGCAAGCCTGCGCATTGTTGCGATCTGCACTGCTGTGTACCGGTTTGTTCATAAAAATTAACTCTCTATCCCATCATGCTAACCAAATACATTCTTCAATGTGGAAAGTCAAATTTCTAGCTCCTGTGCATTAACTACTACTATTACTACAATTATTAGCATATTTTTATTTTCGGAATTGTCTCTGATCAACTGATTACGGTGTGCAAATTTTACTTAAGAGGCACACGTTTTGTTTTCAATTTTTTCTTCTTTTATTATATACTCGAAGTACGGATTTGGATTAGCAGGGCTTTCAGTCTCTCACTACCTCAGGTTGGCAGCTGTTAATTGCCTTTATCGATTCGACCTTTATTGATCTTGCCAATTTCATTGGCTTTTTACTACGCCGTCTTCTGAACACTGAAGTTCGATTTGCTCTGCTCAACCGCCAAGTTTACCTGTTTTACTGGCCTCCTTTCGTCCGGTTCCTGGCCGTTTCTTATTCGACTCTCGAATCGTTCGATTCGATCTTGATTGTCAATCCAGCGAGCTCTAGGCCGAACTATAACTGCGGCTGCTCATTCAATTGCAAGACATTACTGATTGTGTTTCATTTATGCTTTCCCGCGCGTTTTAAATTGATAGATTGCAAGCATTTAGACACTGTATTTATTCGCTATAATTAATAATTCAGCACAGCTAGCGGACGGGCCGGCGCAGAAGCTGTCAAGGTGTCAGTAGAGCCTGCAATGCGCGGACTGCATTGCTGATCAATCAACTCAGTCAGTCGGCTGTCTTCGTTTTTTGCGCGATTTTTTCAGTAGATAGAAATGGTTTTTTTAGTCTGAAAACTATTGATGGATATGTACTTTTACCTGCTCATATCAGTACTTCAATAGTAGGTTTGCTTCTCACATCTAATGACATTATGATCAAAAGATATGATCAAGTTCTTTTAGATTGCTTAACTGACTGTCATATAGATGGCATGAATATACTGTATATTTTCCTATTAAAATCTTGTTAAGTGTGCATCACATTCAACCTTATTTAATCAGGTCGTCTTCCTTCGGCATACAGATTTATGCAAAACCAGCTGTCACATTGGGTAGCATTTATTGCACCTCCGCCTCAGATGTACAGAGAATCGTAATTGAAGTTCCACATGCCAGGCCAGTAGTAGCCTCTCTTGTCAGCGTTCCTGAAGTTCCACATGCCAGGCCAGTAGTAGCCTCTCTTGTCAGCGTTCCTGAAGTTCCACATGCCAGGCCAGTAGTAGCCTCTCTTGTCAGCGTTCCTGAATTTCCACATGCCAGGCCAGTAGTAGCCTCTCTTGTCAGCGTTCCTGAAGTTCCACATGCCAGGCCAGTAGTAGCCTCTCTTGTCAGCGTTCCTGAAGTTCCACATGCCAGGCCAGTAGTAGCCTCTCTTGTCAGCGTTCCTGAATTTCCACATGCCAGGCCAGTAGTAGCCTCTCTTGTCAGCGTTCCTGAAGTTCCACATGCCAGGCCAGTAGTAGCCTCTCTTGTCAGCGTTCCTGAAGTTCCACATGCCAGGCCAGTAGTAGCCTCTCTTGTCAGCGTTCCTGAAGTTCCACATGCCAGGCCAGTAGTAGCCTCTCTTGTCAGCATTCCTGAAGTTCCACATGCCAGGCCAGTAGTAGCCTCTCTTGTCAGCGTTCCTGAAGTTCCACATGCCAGGCCAGTAGTAGCCTCTCTTGTCAGCGTTCCTGAAGTTCCACATGCCAGGCCAGTAGTAGCCTCTCTTGTCAGCGTTCCTGAAGTTCCACATGCCAGGCCAGTAGTAGCCTCTCTTGTCAGCGTTCCTGAATTTCCACATGCCAGGCCAGTAGTAGCCTCTCTTGTCAGCGTTCCTGAAGTTCCACATGCCAGGCCAGTAGTAGCCTCTCTTGTCAGCGTTCCTGAATTTCCACATGCGAGGCCAGTAGTAGCCTCTCTTGTCCTCATTGAATAGTCCGTGAGTGCCATTTGTCACTAGCATCAAAACCAGGATGGCAAAGCTGACACTGATTAGCCTGTAGCACGAGGTAGATTTTGTTTTTTCGTTTAAATAGTCTGAAATGCAGATTTCTGCTCGAAGTTTGCAATTGATAACTTATAGGCTTAGTTGCTTTTACTTCGGCTGATACTGATCTAAGCAACTTATTGATGGCTGTTCCTTGCAGTCATTGCATGACAAGGTATGCCTCTATCGACTCATAGCGAATTGGCTAATCTTATTCGTACAGTTAGGTGTACTTTCCAACTGAACTGGCTCTCGTACAAGCAGCTTTTCGGTTCTTTGACAGCTCGTATTTTTACTAGCAAAATTCGCCTTACATAATTTTCAGCTTTCAAAACGATCAATTGCAATTGCAATTTGTTGCAAGTCTTTTTAAATAAAACTACCCGAGTAAATCGCCAGCAAGATGTGATTTGTAAAATCCACATTGTACGACTTACATGCCTGGTTGCGCCATAGCTGTTGGGCCTTGCTTGGTTGAAATCAACAACAATAAATTAAACAGCTGGTGTCGTTCCGTATCTTGGGTTTGCTTTCTTAGTTTCTGCTAGCTTATTTTAAGCAGCTGGTATAGGTCCTTAACCAATCTCCGAACACCTTGAGCAGTCTCCTCCACAACTTGCCAGTTCGGGTATAGGAGTGCTCCCAACCAATGCGAAATTCTGCTGCCGGCAATGCAGAACTTATTGACCTGAATGGAATCGATATAGTTTTAACCAGTTTGCGTTAGCTGCAAAGAAGATACGAGCTAAATTACATTTATTCAGGTAATTCGACACCGGATAATCCGTCTTATGTTCTTTATGCTGGGTGTAACTTATATGACCGGCATCTGTCCGTTTCAATTGGACTTCCAGTCCTCCACATACCAGATCAAAGACATTGACATTGACTCAGTCACGGTCTCGGTAGATAAAGATTATTGGATTTCGGTCACAATAAGGAAGGGTTCGATGGACTGCAGGATATAGAACTCGTAGGAGCCATCTTTTTGAAAATCTTGGGCAGACACTTTCCTACGGTATTCATGGGTGATTCTGCTAGTTCTTCGACATAAGCCATGTTTCCCCGAGTGTAGCCCATGAACATGGCTAAGCAAGATTTCTAGAGGTGTTTCTTAAAGACTTAAAAGATCGTGTGCTCAAACTTGTTAGATAATCCCAAGTTTTTTGTGCGAGCTCGTAATAAATGTACTCGTATTTGCGGCGACTTTAATCTTTGATGATTTCGGAAATACGAGTATCTTGCTGAGTCTAACAGATGCTTGTTCCAATTCTAACTTGCAACTTACATTTGCCATTCACCAGACTTTACCGGATCCTGCTCATGCTACATCATTGATGCAGCAACACGACCTGATCAGATGAATTCAATCCATCCCAATTATTTACACTAAACTCAGTCAGAGTTGGCGAGTATTGCGCAGTGTACCTGCCGGTTTTCTGTTAACTTTGACAGCCAGCATGACAGATTGAGGCAGACGTCTTATCGAAATTCAATAAAAATGTCATGCTTGTATGCTCCGATAAATCAAACAAACAAATGTATCAGCCTCCTCAGGCCACAGATACTAAAATAACTAGATGAGCCGCTCAGGTATATATACTCAGTAAAACAGTTTTTTACATGTACTTTTAGTTCAGTAGCAAAGAAGATTAAATTTCAGTATAAAAATAAAGGCGGCTGAAATGACTTTGATAAGTTTAAAAGCCAAGCTTGCAGGCGTAAACAACTTGCTCATTGGTTCAACAATAATGTACATTAGCCAGTCCACTGAAATGTACATGGCAGCATTAAGCTAGAATTCCGAGAAAGGCCATAAAAATTGGGGCGGGCGGGGCGGTGGGTAGTGTGGAAAGGCGCGGTTGGGGGGTTTTGGCTGAGGGGTAAGAGCCAATAAAAGAGCATTGGCTTTAAAAATACATTAAAATGCTTCTGTTTAACTTGCTACTGAACTGAAAGTAGTTTACACGCAAATGCTCTGAGTGGCCCATCTAGTTATTCTAGTATCTGCACGTGCCTCTGTCTGACTGGCTACTTCATGTTAATTACGCCTACGCGTAAAATTAAGTTCAAATATGTACTGTTCTTACTCTTGATTGAGACACAAATATCATCTCCCACACTACACTATCGAGTGCGGATCATCTCCAAATGGAAATATTAGGCTTAGTTGATTATTAAAAACTGAGCAAACTCACTGTAGAAGTGTCTAGAAAGTGAACCAGAAACTGCCGCTCCAGTTTTCAGTCGGCCAGAGTCTCAGTAAGACTCACACTTTCTGCGCTTGTTTTGACATACAAAAAGGAATTCAGAAATCCTGATTTGCTTCCTCTGTTTGTCCGCAAACTCGACTGCGCGCTTCTGTAATCAGAGATGACTAAACATGGAACAAAAACGCGCGATGTAGATCCAGAATAAAGATAAAGGTTGATATCAAATTTACAGCTCAACTTACGCATACCCCCTATATTTTCTCAAAGAGCTTGAGAAACAAAAGCTCGTTAATTAATCCCTCAACGCAGGAAGTTAGGAAACAGGTAGTCGGTTAATATGCATACTTCATCTTTTCAGTCAAGCTCTATAACAAGCGGTTAGAGGTTTTATCCTAGTGGTCAGAGCGTCAGACTCACGACTGGAAGGTCGGGGGTTCGATTTCCGATCCCACTCGGAACATTTATGTCCTTGAGCAAGACACTTACATGTAACTCTGCATTGCTTCAGTTCACTTAGCTGTAAAATGGGTGCCAGCATTAGCTGGGGTAATTGAGGCTGTGTGTGGCGACCCCCCAGTCCTTGGACTGAACAGCCGTACGCAGCCTTCAGATGCGCCGCGCAATAGCTGCGGCTGAGCTGTCGGTTGCGCACATCTGAGGTTAGATATATTAGATAACGAAATCTAATTAGCGGAATCAGATTGCACAGTCCCTACCTACCGACTGGTCCGTACGCAGTTTCATAATCTAGGTCCTTTGATATACTACTGGCCTGCTGAATACTACTGAATATTTCTGCTGACTATAAATAATCAGGCAGTCAGGCATTGTCCCTAGGAAAAACAGTATTGAAATAATCGATAAATGAAGCACAGATTGAGAAATTCATATCTAGACAGGCTTACGAAAAAAAGTATTTTGTACCGAGAGAAAGTTTTTATTGCATTCGATCTGTCAGGCTCTTTGATCGAGTAGTACTTGGCTGGGTATCAACTTCCTTCGAACTGCTCGCAAGGCTTCGCCTCTCTGTAAATCTGCATTGAAATTTGTTGATATTAAAATATTGGTGATTATTCAAGTTAAGCACGGAGCTGCAGGATAATTGGGGAGAAATATATGAGCACAGAGATGAGCTCATAGCAGAATATGAACATAATTACAAGTACATACAAAAATGCCTAGATAACAGCTGAGTATGACATCATGTAAGCAGGTGCTAATAGACAAAATGGACCAATTTTTATAGAGAGTTAACTGTGCAGGTGGGGCCTGTGCAGTTAAGATTCACAAACGGATAAAGAATAAACAACTTGATCTTTTTATATCAGCAGAAAAAACTAAATAGCGACAGACGGACAGACAACAGACGATCAAGACCCTGCATTGTCTAAACTGTGAACAACACCATCTACAGTGTATATAAATATGAATTAATAGTTCAACTATATCACTACAGCAGCTTGTGCAACTCTCAGATGCGTGCAATAAAACAATTTATATATCAGTATTGATATGCAGGATAGCAAAGCTTTGTCAATAAGACAATAAGTGATGTTTCTTATTTTTCAATTCAGAAATTTATTGAATAATTACACGAGGACTATAACAAAGCCGCGAAAGCAGATTTCTTCAATTAATGGCTGCGATGATTTAGGATACTAGATCTCCGGGACACAGTGATAGACAGAGCAGAAGAGAAACTCTAACTTGTATCTGTATTTATATCGGAGACACAAAAGTGACTCATATATAAGAAGTAAGAACAATAAGATTAAAAAAGTGTTTTTTTGTCGAAATAACTCTCCGCAAAGTTCCGCGCTCTTTTTTAATTTTGATTGACAGCTCAGCTCACCCGCCGCAGCCGCCGCAGCCGCCGCAACCGCCGCCACAGCCGCCGCCGCAGCCGCCACAACCGCCGCAGCCGCCACAACCGCCGCAGCCTCCGCAGCCGCCGCAACCGCCAGCGTCTCCTCCGTCGCCCCCGTCGCCGCCAGCGTCGCCTCCGTCGCCGACAGCGCCGCCAACGCAACCGCCGCAGGAGCCGCTGTTGATGACGCACTTGTAATAAGCATTCGATGGCACCCAGGTGTCGTAGAGAAACCCGGCCGCCAGGCACATCGCGAAGCTGTCGGATTCCACCCTCTTGACGCGCTTGTCCCGCGATTCTGCAGCGATCTGGCGCTCGGCTTCGGCACCCCGACTACACGGGCCTGGTCCGTCGCGCTGAATGGTGGCGGCGCCTCCGCCGGCACCGGGGCGTTGCTGTCCACCGGGTTCTGGCGCTCGCGCACCTGATGTGAGTTTCATTGAATTGTGAATTCAAACTGCTGTTCATGCTAATCTTACTACTGGTCAGTAGTCAGAAGCCACTAGAATTCCTACACCGCAGGAACATTTTTCGATTTCATAGAAACTTTTCATATTTGGGTAGCCGCTCAGTCTTGATGAGATTCATCATTTTGGTGTTCCAGCTTTTTTACGAGTACCAGAGGCAGGTCTGTGTGCACCCTGGCGCACTTTAAGAGACATTGTCACACAACCGGAGAGAGACATTACTGCCCATTCCGCCGACTCCCCTGAGCAGGCACACACACAGGAGTGTACAGCGGCCCTAACTTTATTTATCGTTGGGCATGTACATGTCACTGAGCCTTGGGGTTGGCCCTCAAAGTCGTTAATCGCACGAGCAGAGCCAAGCCGAGATTCCAATTTAGCCCCAAATTAATGTGGACTGCACTTGGAATCGAGCCTGGGCCGCTGGCACACCAGAGCGCCTTGGGGTGGTCCCGGTTTGGTTCAACACCGCAGCCTGCGGCTCACCGTTCTCGGCTGGCACAGAACCTCCAGCGTGGCCGCGCAGAAGGCGGCACAGACCAGCTGGCCGACGTCCTTGCAGCTGGCCGATACGGACACGACGCCGGACTTCAAGTCCACCGACATGTCGCGCACGGTGATCTTCATGTGGCCGAGGTCGTCCGGCAGGTTGCGCTGCTCCATGGCCGGCAGAGCCCCGGATTTTCCGCGGGCGCGCAGGCCGTTGAAGCGCAGCTGCAGGCAGCCCGGACTGCCCGGCTGGCCGGGGACGCCGCGCGAGACGCCTTTGACGCCTGGCTTGCCCGGGACGCCTTTGCGGAAGCCGATCCAGGTGCCCTGCACTACGCCCCAGTCTCCCAGGTGGTCCTTGACCAGGAAGGCTCGCTGCATGCGGGCAACGTCGAGCGCGATGCACTGTTTAGACACCTGCAGCAGGCGGGGGTCAGTTGTGCTGATTCAAGTGCAACTTTAGCTTTTAAACGCATGCTGATGTGCTTTGTGTCAAGAAGAAAAAGTCTTTTTTGTGAGGCTTGGTATTGTGAAATCTCGGGTTTGTGAGGCTTGGCATTGTGAAATCTCGGGTTTGTGAGGCTTATCATTGTGAAATCTGTGGTTTGTGAGGCTTGGCATTGTGAAATCTCGGGTTTGTGAGGCTTATCATTGTGAAATCTGTGGTTTGTGAGGCTTGGCATTGTGAAATCTCGGGTTTGTGAGGCTTGGCATTGTGAAATCTGTGGTTTGTGAGGCTTGGCATTGTGAAATCTGTGGTTTGTGAGGCTTGGTATTGTGAAATCTGTGGTTTGTGAGGCTTGGCATTGTGAAATCTCGGGTTTGTGAGGCTTGGCATTGTGAAATCTGTGGTTTGTGAGGCTTGGTATTGTGAAATCTGTGGTTTGTGAGGCTTGGCATTGTGAAATCTGTGGTTTGTGAGGCTTGGCATTGTGAAATCTGTGGTTTGTGAGGCTTGGCATTGTGAAATCTCGGGTTTGTGAGGCTTGGCATTGTGAAATCTGTGGTTTGTGAGGCTTGGTATTGTGAAATCTGTGGTTTGTGAGGCTTGGCATTGTGAAATATGGGGTTTGTGAGGCTTGGCATTGTGAAATCTGTGGTTTGTGAGGCTTGGCATTGTGAAATCTGTGGTTTGTGAGGCTTGGCATTGTGAAATCTGTGGTTTGTGAGGCTTGGCATTGTGAAATCTCGGGTTTGTGAGGCTTGGCATTGTGAAATCTGTGGTTTGTGAGGCTTGGCATTGTGAAATCTGTGGTTTGTGAGGCTTGGCATTGTGAAATATGGGGTTTGTGAGGCTTGACATTGTGATATATGGGGTTTGTGAGGCTTGGCATTGTGAAATCTGTGGTTTGTGAGGCTTGACATTGTGAAATATGGGGTTTGTGAGGCTTGGCATTGTGAAATCTGTGGTTTGTGAGGCTTGACATTGTGAAATATGGGGTTTGTGAGGCTTGGCATTGTGAAATCTGTGGTTTGTGAGGCTTGGCATTGTGAAATATGGGGTTTGTGAGGCTTGGCATTGTGAAATCTGTGGTTTGTGAGGCTTGGCATTGTGAAATCTGTGGTTTGTGAGGCTTGGCATTGTGAAATCTGTGGTTTGTGAGGCTTGGCATTGTGAAATCTCGGGTTTGTGAGGCTTGGCATTGTGAAATCTGTGGTTTGTGAGGCTTGGCATTGTGAAATCTCGGGTTTGTGAGGCTTGGCATTGTGAAATCTGTGGTTTGTGAGGCTTGGCATTGTGAAATATGGGGTTTGTGAGGCTTGGCATTGTGAAATATGGGGTTTGTGAGGCTTGGCATTGTGAAATCTCGGGTTTGTGAGGCTTGGCATTGTGAAATCTGTGGTTTGTGAGGCTTGGCATTGTGAAATATGGGGTTTGTGAGGCTTGGCATTGTGAAATATGGGGTTTGTGAGGCTTGGCATTGTGAAATCTGTGGTTTGTGAGGCTTGACATTGTGAAATATGGGGTTTGTGAGGCTTGGCATTGTGAAATATGGGGTTTGTGAGGCTTGGCATTGTGAAATCTGTGGTTTGTGAGGCTTGACATTGTGAAATATGGGGTTTGTGAGGCTTGGCATTGTGAAATCTGTGGTTTGTGAGGCTTGACATTGTGAAATATGGGGTTTGTGAGGCTTGGCATTGTGAAATCTGTGGTTTGTGGGGCTTGGCATTGTGAAATATGGGGTTTGTGAGGCTTGGCATTGTGAAATCTGTGGTTTGTGAGGCTTGGCATTGTGAAATCTGTGGTTTGTGAGGCTTGGCATTGTGAAATCTGTGGTTTGTGAGGCTTGGCATTGTGAAATCTCGGGTTTGTGAGGCTTGGCATTGTGAAATCTGTGGTTTGTGAGGCTTGGCATTGTGAAATCTGTGGTTTGTGAGGCTTGGCATTGTGAAATATGGGGTTTGTGAGGCTTGACATTGTGATATATGGGGTTTGTGAGGCTTGGCATTGTGAAATCTGTGGTTTGTGAGGCTTGACATTGTGAAATATGGGGTTTGTGAGGCTTGGCATTGTGAAATCTGTGGTTTGTGAGGCTTGACATTGTGAAATATGGGGTTTGTGAGGCTTGGCATTGTGAAATCTGTGGTTTGTGAGGCTTGGCATTGTGAAATATGGGGTTTGTGAGGCTTGGCATTGTGAAATCTGTGGTTTGTGAGGCTTGGCATTGTGAAATCTGTGGTTTGTGAGGCTTGGCATTGTGAAATCTGTGGTTTGTGAGGCTTGGCATTGTGAAATCTCGGGTTTGTGAGGCTTGGCATTGTGAAATCTGTGGTTTGTGAGGCTTGGCATTGTGAAATCTGTGGTTTGTGAGGCTTGGCATTGTGAAATATGGGGTTTGTGAGGCTTGACATTGTGATATATGGGGTTTGTGAGGCTTGTCATTGTGAAATCTGTGGTTTTTGAGGCTTGGTATTGTGAAATATGGGGTTTGTGATCCCTGGCATTGTGAAAGCTAGGGTTTATGAGGCTTGGCATTGTGAAAGCTGGGGTTTGTAAGGCTTGGCATTGTGAAAGCTGGGTGAAATCAGTGGTTTGTGAAGCTTGGCATTGTTTAGGGTGCAAAAAGCCTTGCAGTGAAAGTAGCACATGTACTGCTGAAGTTGTCGCACCTGGCTAACCAGAGGCAGCTGATCAGTGCCAACCAGGTGTCCAACAGCGATCATCTGGTTGGCGTAGAACACCTGCACCACCGACATGGTCAGGCGGGTGGAGTGGATGATGCGCACTGTGAAGGCCAGCTGGTTCATGTGGTTGATGAGGCGGTGCGTGGCCACCAGACACTGGTTCTCCTGGCCAGCCGGCAGGCGGCCCAGCGGCACGGGGCCCCAGAGGCTCTCAACGTACTCGGGAATGACGGCGACCAGATAGCTGCCCGGCTCCAGCTTGAGGAGGCAGGAGTGCCGCTCCGGCGGTGAGCAGGTGAGCGACAGCCGGACCTTGGCCCACACCGAATCTTCGGGCCCCGCGGCGGCCGCTGGTCGCCGATAGTCGGTCAGGCGGAGCTCCTCTTCGATGGCGATGGGCTCAACTGAGTAGTGCTGCTCGAGGCGCTCCAGCATGGGCAGCTGGACGCTGCACATCACGTCGCTGTTGCAGCAGCCGAAAACGCCGCGCCTGTCGACAAGGTCGACTTTGAGAAACCGATGGTGCCCGGTGACGAAGTCCTGCACGGCCAGCGGGCGTTCGCGTCTCTCGGCCACGGTATTCGGGTTGGACATCTTGAACAGCCGCTCCGCGCCGCCGAACACGTTGTAGCTCTCGATGACCACCTTGTAGCGGTTGAGCTCCGGTGGCAGCGTCAGCTCGACCAGGTTCAGCGAGATCCGGCTCCGCTTGGATGACAGCATGTACAGCGACTCCTGCGGCAGCTGCTGCAGTTTGCCGCGCGGCGGGTCGCCTCGGAACATGCAGCTGTTTGAATTGGCGGGGGGATATTTTGTATACCTACTAATCAGTAGTTTGTGCGCGTTTTTTGCAAACTATTTTCTTTACTGCAAATGGAAAAAGATTCGCTAGCCGAACCTGTGAAGTCTGCAAACGGGAAAATCTAAAATTTAGCGTAAAGTTTTAAACCTAGAATCTGGAGTGGAAGCTCCCATTGAAACCATGAAGTTTTAAACCTAGAATCTGGAGTGGAATCAGACGTCGAATCTATGAAAAAGTAATTTCCTCTCTAGATTACTACAGTTCTAGGAGCGTCATGGCTGATCCAAGGGGGGTCTCTTCTTCCATTTTTGTGTTGCACTTTTAGCACAAATTTCCTCTTTTTTCTTCCCGAACCCGAACCTCGCCCGGCAGGGGTCAGGGTGGGTGGTTAGTGCCATAGCGGAAATTCCTGCCCTCAGGGAAGGAGAGGATATTTATCCCACCTTAAGCGTAGGTATGCAGTCTGCACTTGCTGCGAATTTCGATCTCTTTCAATCAAACCGCTGGCACACAAACTGTCTCTCATTGCCCGCTGTTCTGCTTTTTCCGGCTCGGTTCTTCCCCTCCCACCTGCTTCAAGAAGAAGAAAATTGAAAGTTCATCGCAAAGAAACAAACGGAGACGCGATCGGCTTCACAAGTACAACTAGGCTGTGGAGACAGTGGAGATTGCAGGGCTGAGATAAGCACACTGACTAGACTGGGATGATAGATGGACTGAGACTGAGAGATTGAGGGAGACTGAATGAATGAAGCTGCTTGTCTGACTACGAAATTTATGCGGCATCATATTCTCCAGCAGCCCGAGAGAGAGAAAGAGAGAGAGAGAGAGAGTGCTTCTGATTATCATTATCCGCGGTCGCCACGGCTCCAATTTTCTGCAGCCTCCTCACTCTCTCTGTCTCTCCTATGGCTCTCGATCCACCCCCCCCCCACCCGGATCCTGTGGGCGTTTCTTGAGAACTGCTTTGCGAAGAATTGGCGCGAGCAACTCAGCTTAGAGAAGGGAAGAGAGAGAGAGAAAGCGAGAGAGAGAGGATCGATAAATCCCGCTTCCCTCCCGTCTGACTCCCCGTTCCCTCTTCCCCCCTCACTCGCCCCGGATTCCAGCTTCTCTGCCCCATCTAAAGCAGGCTCGACTCTTTCTTCTACCTCATCTAAATGCTTTCTCTCTCAACGCTGCCTTCATTTTTTTTCTACTCATTTTACTTCCCTTAGGCGAGAGCAACCAGAGAAGGCTGCTTGCTGCTGGGGCTTGGGGAGAGAATGAAATAGAAAAGAACGAGAGAGAGAGAGAGAGAGAGAGAGAGAGAGAGAGAGAGAGAGAGAGAGAGAGAGAGAGAGAGAGAGAGAGAGAGAGAGAGAGAGAGAGAGAGAGAGAGAGAGAGCGGGACAAGAGATTGCACTCTTATCCGCTAAGGCACGGTTCATTTCTAGGTCGCCCCCCCGCGCGCCTCTATCAGCACGCTTCGGATCTGTCTAGTTCAGGCCTGCAGCAGTGCAGACAGGCACCGATAAAGCGTCTGTAGTTGCGACGCGCTTGGTTTCCCATTAGCATGCCGAGGACCACGCAAAAAAGGCCGCCAGAGGGGAACGGGAGAGAAGGTATATACGGACGGCATATGGCCGACAGAGGCCTCAGGGCGTTCGTTGCTCCCTCCTACCCCTCTCAGTTACTCCCCGCCGCCCTGTTGGACACTTGCAGCTGAAATCTCCCTTTTTCAGTTTTCTTTCCCTTCCAAATTTTCCCCGTACAACCGATTGCAGTTCATGGGAATCTCGTGGGACCGGACGATCGCCATTAATTTATGGCGATCCAGTGCGTGCAGCAGACTTACAGCAATGCGTACACTCGCCGTCTAGCTCTCTACATGCGGTTCAGAAAATCTCTAACTCTCTCTAAAATGTGCTTAAATTTATGGAAGAATAGTGCCTGATCATAATGAACTATCGTGTATATCTCCTTTTCATTCAAGTGCAACCGGTTGAGACAAAATACGAGCGCGATATTAAGAGTTCCTTTGCTGTGCCATCGATATTTGCAGCTTGCAACCGTAAATCTAGCACTGGACACCCTCTACACTCCATTTATCGATCGCTCTCTGTGTACCCCAGTCCACTGCTACCCTCACCTAGCGCTGGACCACCCACCCCACTGTATTTATCGATCGCTCTCTGTGCACCCCAGTCCACTGCTACCCTCACCTAGAACTGGACTACTCCGCTCTATTTATCGATCGCTCTCTGTGCACCCCAGTCCACTGCTACCCTCACCTAGAACTGGACTACTCCGCTCTATTTATCGATCGCTCTCTGTGCACCCCAGTCCACTGCTACCCTCACCTAGAACTGGACCACCCACTCCGCTCTATTTATCGATCGCTCTCTGTGCACCCCAGTCCACTGCTACCCTCACCTAGCACTGGACCACCCACTCCGCTCTATTTATCGATCGCTCTCTGTGCACCCCAGTCCACTGCTACCCTCACCTAGAACTGGACCACCCACCCCACACTATTTATCGATCTCTCTCTGTGCACCCCAGTCCACTGCTACCCTCAACTAGCACTAAACACCCACCCCACTTCATTTATCGATTGCTCTCTCTTTCAACAGTCCCTACAGACCAATTCTAAGTACAATACGAGCGTATTAACAGCCCCAATGTATTTATCGTCAAATAGGCCCCCTCTTCACTCACCCCTGCCTAGCGAAGTCCTCCTTATAGAACAGGCGCCAGAGCTCTCGCGTACGCAGATCGGATTTAAACAGCTTGGAGCCTTCGCCTCGGTCATTGACGCTGTCATCGTGATTGAGCGCGCGACCCAGTACGGCGGTTGTGTCCTTCTCGTACAGCACCGGGTGCAGCATGTGCGAGTGCCACACCAGGTCCATGTCGTAGCACGGCACCAGAAACTCGCCCGGATTGTTCTTCTTCAGAAACAGATACTTCTTGTACCGAAGCAGAGCGGATTTGAGAAAATCGCCGTCGCGATAGTGCGGCAGCGACACCTGATAGTAGAACGCCTTCTGTCGGCTAATCGAGCCGCGAATGTCGAAACGGCTCACCGATTGATATTCGATGGGCTGCCGGCTGGCCCATTCCAGATCGAGCTCGAAACTCACTCCCGGATAGGTGCGCTCCCACAGCTCCCGAGTCTGAGCCAGCAGCCGGGCCGTCACCTTGTCCGGGTGCAGAGTGTTGTCGATGAACCGGCCAGTCAGGCGGACGACGTCCTCCTTGTAGGCCAGCGGGGACAGCATGTGGCAGTGCATGGCCCACCTGACGTCCAGCGGCGGCATCAGATCCTTGCTTTGGCCCTCCTTCTGCACCAACGGCAGCCAGTATTTTTCGTATCGACACACGGCGTGGTCGGCCACAGTCGGATCGAAAAGCAGCGGCCTGGCGTTCACCGCCTCCAGGAAGTCCAGCTGTCGGATGGCCGCATCGACCAGATTGACGCTGATTTGGATGCTGCGCTCCTTGAACTGCGGCGGCGGCTGCTGCGGCGGCCTCTGCTGGCTGCTGCCTGCCTGAGCCATTATTTTCTTCTATTGTCAATTGCTGCTGTTGTTGTTTTCGCCCTGGGAGCTGCGATCTCACAGAGAAACTGGCAGTTGCTGCGGACTGGTGGGGTGTGGAACTCTATATACTCGTAGAATGCAGCGGGTCAGAGGGGTAAGGCATACAGCCTGCGTGTGTTTAGTCTGAGCTCAGTGCGTCATTTGGCTTTCTATTTATAGAAGGCTCACTGTGCGCAGTGCAGCCACCGTCACTGTTGGTCTGTCTTCGCCAACCAATTCTCGTGACTGTAAAACAAAGTATAAACTAGCTAACGCAATGTAAACAGCTGCGAGTGGGTCAAACCAAGGTAACTCGCATTAAGTTCGAGGCAAAAGTGCACATTTTCTGGTCCGATCATTTTCAACTCTTTTGAACTTTAGAGTGAAATGAGAGAAGAAACATATTTTTGGTTGAGTCATTGAAGTCGCCAACGAAATCCTGCATTTATGATTAACAATGTACGAGTATACAGCCGTACGCAATGCAAATAGACAAATTTTCATATATAGACAAGGTTTGTGGGTAATCTGAAATGAGAAATCAAGCATGCCCAAGAGAAATCAAGCATGCCCATGAGAAATCAAGCATGCCCATGAGAAATCAAGCATGCCCATGAGAAATCAAGCCAAGGACACCATGGGAAATCAAGGACACCATGAGAAATCAAGGACACCATGAGAAATCAAGGACACCATGAGAAATCAAGCATTCCCATGAAAAATCAAGCGTGCCAATGAGAAATCAAGCCAAGGACACCATGAGAAATCAAGGACACCATGACAAATCAAGGACACCATAAGAAATCAAGCATTCCCATGAAAAATCAAGCGTGCCAATGAGAAATCAAGCCAAGGACACCATGAGAAATCAAGGACACCATGACAAATCAAGGACACCATAAGAAATCAAGCATTCCCATGAAAAATCAAGCGTGCCAATGAGAAATCAAGCCAAGGACACCATGAGATATCAAGGACGCCATGAGAAATCAAGGACGCCATGAGAAATCAAGGACGCCATGAGATATCAAGGACGCCATGAGATATCAAGGACGCCATGAGATATCAAGGACGCCATGAGATATCAAGGACGCCATGAGAAATCAAGGACGCCATGAGATATCAAGGACGCCATGAGAAATCAAGGACGCCATGAAATATCAAGGACGCCATGAGATATCAAGGACGCCATGAGATATCAAGGACGCCATGAGAAATCAAGGACGCCATGAGAAATCAAGGACGCCATGAGATATCAAGGACGCCATGAGATATCAAGGACGCCATGAGATATCAAGGACGCCATGAGATATCAAGGACGCCATGAGAAATCAAGGACGCCATGAGATATCAAGGACGCCATGAAATATCAAGGACGCCATGAGAAATCAAGGACGCCATGAAATATCAAGGACGCCATGAGATATCAAGGACGCCATGAGATATCAAGGACGCCATGAGAAATCAAGGACGCCATGAGAAATCAAGGACGCCATGAGAAATCAAGGACGCCATGAGAAATCAAGGACGCCATGAGAAATAAAGTGCAGCAAAACGGTGCAACACACACACACAGGAACAACTTGGTTTTGGTAACTTTCTCACGCGTTACTGAAATTTATCAATAAATCAAAACTTACGCCAAATTAGTCAATAGGCACCGGTATAAACAGTGTCAGTTGAACTGTATAAATTTCTACTTGGCGATATAGTACTAATCCTAAAAGGAAGATCGGCTTGGCAGTGGAAGCCTTATTTGGTTGACAAACGGCTTTGCCAAACTGCAGTTCAGGAAGTGTTGGAATAAAATAGAGCGAGGGGGAGAGGGGGGGGAGAGGAGAGCCCCTGTGCGCACAGAGTACACCCCAACGCAGCCGCACTCTTCCCACAGTAACCCTCCCTCCCAGCCTTCACTCCTTCCCTCCACAAGCTCTGCAATTCTCATCCACCCCGAAGAATTCCAACTGCAGGTTGCCCAGCCTTAGTGCATCGCTTCGTCCTTTGAGAGTCCCGATTAGTGCTTTGAATGGGGATAGGGAGTGTCTGTCTGTCTGCGCATGAGCAGGGACAGGGCCACGGAGTACTAGAAAATCACATCTAGAGAGGTTCCGATTTCAAATCACGAAATATTGATTTTGAACTGCAAGGATGAATCTACCATTGTTGATGGATGAATCTACCATTGTTGAAGGATGAATCTACCATTGTTGATGGATGAATCTACCATGGTTGAAGAATGAATCTACCATTGTTGATGGATGAATCTACCATTGTTGATGGATGAATCTACCATTGTTGAAGGATGAATCTACCATTGTTGAAGGATGAATCTACCATTGTTGAAGGATCAATCTACCATGGTTGAAGAATGAATCTACCATTGTTGATGGATGAATCTACCATGGTTGAAGAATGAATCTACCATTGTTGATGGATGAATCTACCATTGTTGATGGATGAATCTACCATTGTTGATGGATCAATCTACCATGGTTGAAGGATGAATCTACCATGGTTGAAGGATGAATCTACCATTGTTGATGGATGAATCTAACATTGTTGAAGGATGAATCTACCATGGTTGAAGGATGAATCTACCATTGTTGAAGGATGAATCTACCATGGTTGAAGGATGAATCTACCATTGTTGAAGGATCAATCTACCATGGTTGAAGAATGAATCTACCATGGTTGAAGGATGAATCTACCATTGTTGAAGGATCAATCTACCATGGTTGAAGAATGAATCTACCATTGTTGATGGATGAATCTACCATTGTTGATGGATGAATCTACCATTGTTGATGGATGAATCTACCATGGTTGAAGAATGAATCTAACATTGTTGAAGGATGAATCTACCATTGTTCAAGGACGAATCTATCATTGTTAAAGGATGAATCTACCATTGTTGAAGGATGAATCTACCATTGTTCAAGGACGAATCTACCATTGTTGAAGGATCAATCTACCGTTGTTGAAGGATGAATCTACCATTGTTGAAGGATGAATCTACCATTGTTGAAGGATGAATCTACCATTGTTGAAGGATGAATCTACCATGGTTGATGGATGAATCTACCGTTGTTTTAGGATGAATCTCTGTCATAATGGTCACGTCAACGCGTTTACCGCTAGGCTGCAGCCGCCCCATCCCACAAACCAGTCAGAAGCGCACATTGGAAAGCCTATTTAGTATATTAGATTCAATTTAGAATCGCCCAAGCATCACTCTGTGTTGGGGAATAGGCTTGACCAGTCAGTCTCCACTCCAGATAGCTCAGTCTAGCACTCCATGGGCTGGAGTGCGGGCCCAACTTCAGGGCACTGCGGTGAAGGGGGGCAGCGGGAGAGGGCTGTGGATCCCCGCGGTCAACTAAAGGGCATTGCGAAAGATGGGGAGTGAAATTCAGGGAACAGGGAAGCTGCTGGGAGAAAGGCTTAGTAATCAAACGTAGCCAAGTTGCCCGTGGCAACCGGTAGAGCTCAGAGGCAGGGAGCTCAGAGGCAGAGAGCTCAGAGGCGGGGGCGGAAGAGAACAGAAACACCAAATCGAATCTCCTCTTTCTTTCTCGGTCCTCGCGGGCCTCCCAATGAGATGCAGCTGATTTGGGAAGATTGGGTGGAATGAGTGCAAACTGAAGGATGAAGGAGGCTGATGAGAAATGGTTGCTGGGCGCAGTGGGAGCTGCATGAGTCTGGACTCAAAAATGTGCATAGAGTTCAGCTCGGATTCTAGCTGGCTTGTTGGCAGTGAAGAAAGTTGGCAGGCACTGGCGTGTGTGACATTGTGTGACAGTCTAGTGGTACGCAATCTCTGTTTGACACGCGAATGGATGACAGTTCTAATGACATTGTGAACTTGATTTTATTCCCGCAGAATATATCAGACTTGGATCTACGATATTAGCCAGTCGTAGGAGTGCGTGAGGCACCCAGAGGGTAGTGACCTTGCGAAGGCCAAGATTTTCGTGCATGGATCATAGATCTGAGTCCACCAGGTCCCGCACAGCCACAATGTCACTGTACACTACGTTAACCCCAATGGTCTTGTGAATGACCACTTCAATGTGAAGTGCTAAAATTCATGGATAAAATATTAAATCAAAATTTTCATTCTATAATGCTCGCTGCATTTCAACGTTGAAGAAAATTTAAAATCCTCAGAATCCCCAAAACTAACATTCCTCAAAACCTCACATTCCCAAACTCTCACAGTCACAAATCTCAAATTTACAAATCTCGCATTCCCAAATCTTAAATTACCAAATCTCATATTTCGAAATCTCACATTGCCGAATTTCACTTTCAAAAATCTAAAATCTCCCAAATCTCACATTCCCAAATCTCACATTCCCAAGTCTCACATTCCCAAATCTCACATCCCCAAATCTCACATCCCCAAATCTCACATTCCCAAATCTCAAATTCACAAATCTCGCATTCCCAAATCTTAAATTCCCCAAATCTCACATTCCTAAATCTCACATTCCCAAATCTCACATTCCCAAATCTCACATTCCCAAATCATACATTTCCAAATCTCACATTCCCAAATCTCACATTCCCAAATCATACATTTCCAAATCTCACATTCCCAAATCTCACATTCCCCTTAAATCTCACATTCCCAAATCTCACATTCCCAAATCATACATTTCCAAATCTCACATTCCCAAATCTCACATTCCCCTTAAATATCACATTCCCAAATCTCACATTCCCAAATCTCACATTCTCCAAATCTTGAATTCCCAAACCTCACATTCCCAAATCTCACATTCTCCAAATCTTGAATTCCCAAACCTCACATCCCCAAATCTCACATTCCCAAATCTCACATTCCCAAATCTCACATTCTTAAATCTCACATTCCTAAATCTCACATTCCCAAATCTTGAATTCCCAAACCTCACATTCCCAAATCTCACATTCCCAAATCTCACATTCCCAAATCTCACATTCCCAAATCTCACATTTCCAAATCTCACATTCCCAAATCTCACATTCCCAAATCTCAAATTCACAAATCTCGCATTCCCAAATCTCCAATTCCTCAAATCTCACATTCCCAAATCTCACATTCCTAAATCTCACATTCCCAAATCTCAAATTCACAAATTTCCCATTCCCAAATCTTCAATTCCCAAACCTCACATTCCCAAATCTCACATTCTCCAAATCTTGAATTCCCAAACCTCACATCCCCAAATCTCACATTCCCAAATCTCACATTCCCAAATCTCACATTCTTAAATCTCACATTCCTAAATCTCACATTCCTAAATCTTGAATTCCCAAACCTCACATTCCCAAATCTCACATTCCCAAATCTCACATTCCCAAATCTCACATTCCCAAACACACATTTCCAAATCTCACATTCCCAAATCTCACATTCCCAAATCTCAAATTCACAAATCTCGCATTCCCAAATCTCCAATTCCTCAAATCTCACATTCCCAAATCTCACATTCCTAAATCTCACATTCCCAAATCTCAAATTCACAAATCTCACATTCCCAAATCTCACATTCTCCAAATCTTGAATTCCCAAACCTCACATTCTCAAATCTTGAATTCCCAAATCTCACATTCTCCAAATCTTGAATTCCCAAATCTCACATTCCCAAATCTCACATTCCCAAATCATACATTTCCAAATCTCACATTCCCAAATCTCACATTCCCCTTAAATCTCACATTCCCAAATCTCACATTCCCAAACCTCACATTCCCAAATCTCACATCCCCAAATCTCACATTCCCAAATCTCACATCCCCAAATCTCACATTCCCAAATCTCACATTCCTAAATCTCACATTCCCAAATCTCACATTCCTAAATCTCACATTCCCAAAACTAATTCCCAAATCTCACATTCCCAAATCTCAAATTCACAAATCTCGCATTCCCAAATCTCCAATTCCTCAAATCTCACATTCCCAAATCTCACATTCCTAAATCTCACATTCCCAAATCTCAAATTCACAAATTTCCCATTCCCAAATCTTGAATTCCCAAACCTCACATTCCCAAATCTCACATTCCCAAATCTCACATTCCCAAATCTCACATTCCCAAACACACATTTCCAAATCTCACATTCCCAAATCTCACATTCCCAAATCTCAAATTCACAAATCTCGCATTCCCAAATCTCCAATTCCTCAAATCTCACATTCCCAAATCTCACATTCCCAAATCTCACATTCCCAAATCTCACATTCCTAAATCTCACATTCCCAAATCTCACATTCCTAAATCTCACATTCCCAAAACTCATTCCCAAATCTCACATTCCAGCAGCAGAAAGTGGTCTTCAGCGGAGAAAAAATTGCAAGATGTGCGTGCTTAGCATGCTTCTCGTACTTATAGTTCTCTTTTCTGCTCCCTTGGCATCTTATCGAATTCATAGCACACTACTCACCATTAGTAACTAAAGTAGTGTATGACTTTTATCGTTACAAGAACTTGAATGGTCGAAAACTTGATTTTCCATAAAAACTATATTTTCATTACCGAGAGTGGGATTCAGGAATATGTAATTTGGGAATATCATCAGATTTAATGATGTCAGATATGGGGAATGTGAGATTTAGGAATTTGAGATTTGGGAATTTGAGATTCGGGAATTTGAGATTTGGGAATTTGAGATTTGGGAATGTGAGATTTGGGGGATTTTAGATTTTCGACTGTGAAATTCGGCAATTTGAGATTTGGGAATGTGAGATTTTGGAATGTGAAATTCGGCAATGTGAGATTTGGGAATTTGAGATTTGAGAATTTGAGATTTGGTAATTTGATATTTGGGGAATTGAGATTTGGGGAAATTGAGATTTGGGGAATTTGAGATTTGGGAATTTGAGATTTGGAAATGTGAGATTTGGGGTGGAGGTTAGATTTTGGACTGTGAAATTCGGCAATGTGAGATTTGGGAATTTGAGATTTGGGAATTTGAGATTTGGGAATTTGAGATTTGGGAATTTGAGATTTGGGAATTTGAGATTCGGGGAATTTTAGATTTGGGAATCTGGGATTTAGGAATGTGAGATTTGATGGATTTAGATTTTGGAATGTGAAATTCGGCAATGTGAGATTTGGAAATGTGAGATTTGGGAATATGAGATTTGGGAATGTGAGATTTGGGAATATGAGATTTGGGGAATGGGAGGTTTAAGGAATGTGAGGTTTAGGAATGTGAAGTTTGAATATTGTGAGTTTTGGGGAATTTTGGGAATGAGAAGAGGGAATGGGGTGTTACAGGCAATGCAACTCCTCTTTGATGGGCAGAAATCTTTTCTTAGACTTTGAAGAAAAGTTACGCTGACTTTCTCTCTCTTCTTTAAACAAAATTTCTTTCAAGAGCCCTCAGTGCAAACAAGCTCATCCGTGGCCAGTCATCAGCACCACATAGGTCTGCTGCAACCCCTCACTCCCAGGAGGCAGAGCGCCACTTCGAGCTGCGGTCTTCGAGTGCTGAAAGCTGCACTCAACCCCTCAGTTCGTTCTCTGCTCGAATTAGTCAGGCCTAAATTAGTCTAAGGTACTTTTCATCTCGATATACTCCCTAATTTACCTTTTTGCGATCTAGTTTGCCAAAACTGCAATCAATTTTGCCCGCGGAAAAAATATCACTTACAATTTTGCTGTCTAGGCCAAGTCTGCTCAGTCATGACCAGAGTTTCAGCCACAGACAACTCTTTGAAACTGCCACCTAGTTTGCCCATAGCAAGCGAAGAAGAATTTTTATTGAGAATCAATTCGGAAGTGTAACGAAATAAACTGTAACAGTGAACAATAAACAGCGAGTTTATAATGGTAGACGTAGGCACAAATGCTCTCAATCATAGCATTGTTAAGGGACCTCCGCGAGGCACCTCCACGAGGCACCTCCGCGAGGCACCTCCGCGAGGCAGAGACTCTATACGACCGGTTGAGTTGAATTGTCCAACTATGTAAGTCACGGTTCTTCGTGAGATGCCCAACAGCCTACCGAAATCTTGCCAGTCCTCTCCATCCTGATATACTTGAATCAATCGCTGCCGGTCCTTCGCTGAAATCGTGTTATAAGGTCCACGCTGGGCCATTCTTTGATCTTGCTATGTATGTCTGTGGTGTTTTCTTTGCTATGGGCAAGCTAGGTCGCAGTTTTGGCAAAATTGATTGCAGTTTTAGAGTTGTCTGTGGCTGAAACTCTGGTCATGACTGAGCAGACTTGGCCTAGACAGCAAAATTGTAAGTGATATTTTTTCCGCGGGCAAAATTGATTGCAGTTTTGGCAAACTAGATCGCAAAAAGGTATAATACCCCACTCAAGAATATTCCCTCAAAATACCCCGCTACAGAATATTCCCTCAAAATACCCCGCTAAAGAATATTCCCTCATAATACCCCGCTACAGAATATTCCCTCAAAATACCCCGCTCCACCATATTCCCTCATAATACCCCGCTACAGAATATTCCCTCAAAATACCCCGCCACAGAATATTCCCTCATAATACCCCGCTCCACCATATATAATCCCTCATTCTTTCAAAATACCCCGCTACAGAATATTCCCTCAAAATACCCCGCCACAGAATATTCCCTCATAATACCCCGCTACAGAATACTCCCTCATAATACCCCGCTACAGAATATTCCCTCAAAATACCCCGCTACAGAATATTCCCTCAAAATACCCCGCTACAGAATATTCCCTCATAATACCCCGCTACAGAATATTCCCTCATAATACCCCGCTACAGAATATTCCCTCATAATACCCCGCTACAGAATATTCCCTCATAATACCCCGCTACAGAATATTCCCTCATAATACCCCGCTACAGAATATTCCCTCAAAATACCCCGCTACAGAATATTCCCTCAAAATACCCCGCTACCGAATATTCCCTCAAAATACCCCGCTACAGAATATTCCCTCAAAATACCCCGCTACAGAATATTCCCTCATAATACCCCGCTACCGAATATTCCCTCAAAATACCCCGCTACAGAATATTCCCTCATAATACCCCACTACAGAATATTCCCTCATAATACCCCACTACAGAATATTCCCTCATAATACCCCTACCGAATATTCCCTCAAAATACCCCGCTATAGAATATTCCCTCATAATACCCCGCTACAGAATATTCCCTCATAATACCCCACTACAGAATATTCCCTCATAATACCCCTACCGAATATTCCCTCAAAATACCCCGCTATAGAATATTCCCTCATAATACCCCGCTACAGAATATTCCCTCAAAATACCCCGCTACAGAATATTCCCTCATAATACCCCGCTACAGAATATTCCCTCAAAATACCCCGCTACAGAATATTCCCTCAAAATACCCCGCTACAGAATATTCCCTCATAATACCCCACTACAGAATATTCCCTCATAATACCCCGCTACAGAATATTCCCTCAAAATACCCCGCTACAGAATATTCCCTCAAAATACCCCGCTACAGAATATTCCCTCAAAATACCCCGCTACCGAATATTCCCTCAAAATACCCCGCTACAGAATATTCCCTCATAATACCCCACTACAGAATATTCCCTCATAATACCCCACTACAGAATATTCCCTCATAATACCCCTACCGAATATTCCCTCAAAATACCCCGCTACAGAATATTCCCTCAAAATACCCCGCTACAGAATATTCCCTCAAAATACCCCGCTACAGAATATTCCCTCATAATACCCCACTACAGAATATTCCCTCATAATACCCCGCTACAGAATATTCCCTCAAAATACCCCGCTACAGAATATTCCCTCAAAATACCCCGCTACAGAATATTCCCTCAAAATACCCCGCTACCGAATATTCCCTCAAAATACCCCGCTACAGAATATTCCCTCAAAATACCCCGCTACAGAATATTCCCTCAAAATACCCCGCTACCGAATATTCCCTCAAAATACCCCGCTACAGAATATTCCCTCATAATACCCCACTACAGAATATTCCCTCATAATACCCCACTACAGAATATTCCCTCATAATACCCCTACCGAATATTCCCTCAAAATACCCCGCTACAGAATATTCCCTCAAAATACCCCGCTACAGAATATTCCCTCAAAATACCCCGCTACAGAATATTCCCTCATAATACCCCACTACAGAATATTCCCTCATAATACCCCGCTACAGAATATTCCCTCAAAATACCCCGCTACAGAATATTCCCTCAAAATACCCCGCTACAGAATATTCCCTCAAAATACCCCGCTACCGAATATTCCCTCAAAATACCCCGCTACAGAATATTCCCTCATAATATGTCCGTACAATTCTCCACAGCATCCCATTGACTGGCCTGACGTGTCAGCTGTTGAATTTGAGGTAAAAGATGTGACGAGAGAGGAAGCGAGTGCTGAATTGAAGAGAGCGTTGGGCAGCTGAGCAACTGAGGATATTTGATGATGCCAATGATGAGGAATCCATTTGGGATGAGGAATCTGGAGGCTGCCAGACTGGGGGATCAGACAGTTTCAATATGGTAAGCGATATTAAAAAGCTAGCAGCCTGTCTCCTTGAGTGCGGTAAAGCGTTGAGAAGTCCAGCTCATACTATAAGGAAGTTTGCTGCTCCCATCAAATCCCAGTATAAAAGTGCTCTTCTTGAGCCGCCAGAAGGAATCCCCTCCCCTGAAAAAAAGTGAACCGGACGTTTTTCCGGAAGTTCATCAATTTTCATCTGAATGGCTGGAAAACCGACAAAATTGCTTTAAAAATAGCGGCAAACAAAACTCTCTCAGCCTCGTCTTTGGCTAACAAACATCGTCAAGAATAATCGAGAATTGACTGCCGCTCGCTTAGGAAGCAGTTACACAGCTCTTCAGCAAATTTTTACTGTTTAATGATCACACGATGGTGCCGACTGCCGAGTGTGGAACTTCCTGGGGACGGCACTGAGACTGAGAGGACATAAAAGAAACATTTTAGAGACTGCCAGACACTGTAGGGGACGCCAGGGGCGTCGCCATGGATTTTATGATGGGGGGACAAAGCCTAGAATTCTACATGTACATTTTTTTCAGAATCTGTGTTGGCAGCTCTCATTTTAGCGCCGCAGGCACTCATTTTTAGCGCCGCAGGCACTCATTTTTAGCGCCGCAGGCACTCATTTTTAGCGCCGCAAGCACTCATTTTTAGCGCCGCAAGCACTCATTTTTAGCGCCGCAAGCACTCATTTTTAGCGCCGCAGGCACTCATTTTTAGCGCCGCAAGCACTCGCTTTGGCGCCGTAGGCACTCGTTTTAGTGCCACAGGTGCTATATATTTTGTCGCCTGGAAGCAAAATTATTGATTTCCAAAACAGGTCATAGGGTTAGATGGGGGGACCAAACATTCGCATGCCCCCCCATAGCTGCTTTTACTTTAGGGGACATGTCCCCCCTGTCCCCTCCAGGTGGCGACACCCCTGGGGGACGCTGCAATTGGACACTGAAGGGACACTGAAGGGACACTGAAGGGACACTGAAGGGACACTGTAGGGACACTGAAGGGACACTGAAGGGACACTGAAGGGACACTGAAGGGACACTGAAGGGACACTGAGGGGACACTGAAAGGACACTGTAGGGACACTGAAGGGACACTGAAGGGACACTGAAGGGACACTGAAGGGACACTGAGGGGACACTGAAAGGACACTGTAGGGACACTGAAGGGACACTGAAGGGACACTGAAGGGACACTGAAGGGACACTGAGGGGACACTGAAGGGACACTGAAGGGACACTGAAGGGACACTGAAGGGACACTGAAGGGACACTGAAGGGACACTGAAGGGACACTGAAGGGACACTGAAGGGACACTGTAGGGACACTGAAGGGACACTGTAGGGACACTGTAGGGACACTGAAGGGACACTGAAGGGACACTGAAGGGACACTGAAAGGACACTGTAGGGACACTGAAGGGACACTGAAAGGGACACTGAAGGGACACTGAAAGGACACTGAAGGGACACTGTAGGGACACTGAAGGGACACTGAAGGGACACTGGAGGGACACTGAAGGGACACTGAAGGGACACTGTAGGGACACTGAAGGGACACTGAAGGGACAATGTAGGGACTCAGTAAGTCACAAACAGTTGTTCAATCCAACGATATCATACAATACGCTCGTATAGTGCGATAGTGGAAATAAAATTTAACGCAGTGGCGCATGCTGCAAGTGCGTGTCCCCCCCGTAGGAGTGCCTGTTTGCTAACAGGCTGTCCGGCCTGTGATTGGCCACAGAGCCGCCATAAAATCCAGTTGAGTCCAGAAGGTCTCTCTCTCTCTTTTTCTCCTACGAAAAGCGCACTGCTCAGAGAGAGAAACGGGAGAACGACTTGAGCTGCAATTCTCTCACACTACAGCGCAGACAAGCGGCCCACTTCAAAATCGGATTCAACAGAGATCGGGAAATCTGCGGCCAATTTGAAAAGCGCCCCCCCCTCAAGCTCCTGGCCAGCCGAAGTCCCCCACTGCACCGGGGTGAGCAAACAAGTGAGCCGCGATCCCACTGGTATCGTGTTTGTCCTGTACGACCAGCACAGCCTTGTGTGTTTGCACTAGTGGTACTCGTATTGAATAATAACTAGCCCAAGTGTATATACTGTAGTATTGACTAGTTCACCTGCCGATCAGAAGATTCAGCTTGTCAGGATTTTGAGCCAAAGACTGTCATTTAGATGGAGAAAATTAAGTCAATCAAATCTCTTTGTCTCAGGCGCATTGTGACAAGCTGTTTTTAACCCTGTGGTAGTTAAAGTGCTGGGACAGCTTCTTATCTCCCTGCGCTGCAACAAATGTCATAGAATGACTCGCTGTTATCGCTAGACCGGAACAAATGCACCCGAATTATTACCCTGGCGTGTAACAGGCCTATGCTCACTGACTCCGTCTTATCGAGCTGCGTAAAGCATATACTGATTGTGGAGTAGTTCTGCTTCCTCAAACTGTGAGTTCCAGAATCTACGTAGAGAAATTCTCAACGCTTGGAATGAAGTTCAGTAATTGAAAAAAACACCAATATTTGCAGTGCAAGTGGCAAGTGGCTCTCGTGACCTTCTTAGAAAACTCGTTGCAGATAAAAAGTAAATGGGAATTTAGATAGTCAAAACGGGACGTCATATTGACATTCAAGGCAGGCCGCAGATCACACAATGGGCCGTATGCAGAAAGCTCTGTCTAGGGTAGTCCGGTCTTGAAAAGCTAGTCTAGACTTGGATTTGGTATGCAGAAACACAAAGTTAGACCAGTCTACTATAGCAGAACTAGGCTAGCTAGACCATAGACTATAGACTGAACTACCCAAGTCCGGACTAGCTAGTCTGGACTAGGCTTTCTGCATACGGCCCATGGACTTAAGCAGTTTAGCAAAGTCTACTAAGGGAGGCTTGGCCATAGACTATAACTTTGGACATTCAATATGGGAAAAAGCCATTCAAAACGGGAATTGGACTGGGATTTTATCGCTCTCGGTCCCTCCCTCCCCTGTTTGCTCATCTTTGGCCTGAAAGCGACCCCATCCAATGGCGCCACCAATTCCTGCAGCAAATCGCCAGCGGCTGATTGATGCGATGATTGAACAAGGGTCATCCATCGCAGCAGCTGCAAGAATCTTGCAAATCAAGAAAACAACCGCATTCCGAATCGCTGCCAACTTTCGACTCGATGGCAGAGTGCGGAATCCCTTCCCCGCGGTGGTCGGAAAGACAGGATTGTGTAAGGCCGACTGGAAATGGGAGAATTATTGGTTGAGAAACTCGATGAAAATCCTTTCCTGACGCTCAAGGAATTATCGGAACTGCTAGATGCTAGAAACTGCCAGAAAAAATACATTAAATTGGACAAATTCCCGTTTTGAATGTCCATTCTACATTCTATGGTTGTGCATTCCCAAGCAGCCCGAGTCTGTGACCTGGCTTGAATGTCCATTCTACATTCTATGGTTGTGCATTCCCAAGCAGCCCGAGTCTGTGACCTGGCTTGAATGTCCATTCTACATTCTATGGTTGTGCATTCCCAAGCAGCCCGAGTCTGTGACCTGGCTTGAATGTCCATTCTACATTCTATGGTTGTGCATTCCCAAGCAGCCCGAGTCTGTGACCTGGCTTGAATGTCCATTCTACATTCTATGGTTGTGCATTCCCAAGCAGCCCGAGTCTGTGACCTGGCTTGAATGTCCATTCTACATTCTATGGTTGTGCATTCCCAAGCAGCCCGAGTCTGTGACCTGGCTTGAATGTCCATTCTACATTCTATGGTTGTGCATTCCCAAGCAGCCCGAGTCTGTGACCTGGCTTGAATGTCCATTCTACATTCTATGGTTGTGCATTCCCAAGCAGCCCGAGTCTGTGACCTGGCTTGAATGTCCATTCTACATTCTATGGTTGTGCATTCCCAAGCAGCCCGAGTCTGTGACCTGGCTTGAATGTCCATTCTACATTCTATGGTTGTGCATTCCCAAGCAGCCCGAGTCTGTGACCTGGCTTGAATGTCCATTCTACATTCTATGGTTGTGCATTCCCAAGCAGCCCGAGTCTGTGACCTGGCTTGAATGTCCATTCTACATTCTATGGTTGTGCATTCCCAAGCAGCCCGAGTCTGTGACCTGGCTTGAATGTCCATTCTACATTCTATGGTTGTGCATTCCCAAGCAGCCCGAGTCTGTGACCTGGCTTGAATGTCCATTCTACATTCTATGGTTGTGCATTCCCAAGCAGCCCGAGTCTGTGACCTGGCTTGAATGTCCATTCTACATTCTATGGTTGTGCATTCCCAAGCAGCCCGAGTCTGTGACCTGGCTTGAATGTCCATTCTACATTCTATGGTTGTGCATTCCCAAGCAGCCCGAGTCTGTGACCTGGCTTGAATGTCCATTCTACATTCTATGGTTGTGCATTCCCAAGCAGCCCGAGTCTGTGACCTGGCTTGAATGTCCATTCTACATTCTATGGTTGTGCATTCCCAAGCAGCCCGAGTCTGTGACCTGGCTTGAATGTCCATTCTACATTCTATGGTTGTGCATTCCCAAGCAGCCCGAGTCTGTGACCTGGCTTGAATGTCCATTCTACATTCTATGGTTGTGCATTCCCAAGCAGCCCGAGTCTGTGACCTGGCTTGAATGTCCATTCTACATTCTATGGTTGTGCATTCCCAAGCAGCCCGAGTCTGTGACCTGGCTTGAATGTCCATTCTACATTCTATGGTTGTGCATTCCCAAGCAGCCCGAGTCTGTGACCTGGCTTGAATGTCCATTCTACATTCTATGGTTGTGCATTCCCAAGCAGCCCGAGTCTGTGACCTGGCTTGAATGTCCATTCTACATTCTATGGTTGTGCATTCCCAAGCAGCCCGAGTCTGTGACCTGGCTTGAATGTCCATTCTACATTCTATGGTTGTGCATTCCCAAGCAGCCCGAGTCTGTGACCTGGCTTGAATGTCCATTCTACATTCTATGGTTGTGCATTCCCAAGCAGCCCGAGTCTGTGACCTGGCTTGAATGTCCATTCTACATTCTATGGTTGTGCATTCCCAAGCAGCCCGAGTCTGTGACCTGGCTTGAATGTCCATTCTACATTCTATGGTTGTGCATTCCCAAGCAGCCCGAGTCTGTGACCTGGCTTGAATGTCCATTCTACATTCTATGGTTGTGCATTCCCAAGCAGCCCGAGTCTGTGACCTGGCTTGAATGTCCATTCTACATTCTATGGTTGTGCATTCCCAAGCAGCCCGAGTCTGTGACCTGGCTTGAATGTCCATTCTACATTCTATGGTTGTGCATTCCCAAGCAGCCCGAGTCTGTGACCTGGCTTGAATGTCCATTCTACATTCTATGGTTGTGCATTCCCAAGCAGCCCGAGTCTGTGACCTGGCTTGAATGTCCATTCTACATTCTATGGTTGTGCATTCCCAAGCAGCCCGAGTCTGTGACCTGGCTTGAATGTCCATTCTACATTCTATGGTTGTGCATTCCCAAGCAGCCCGAGTCTGTGACCTGGCTTGAATGTCCATTCTACATTCTATGGTTGTGCATTCCCAAGCAGCCCGAGTCTGTGACCTGGCTTGAATGTCCATTCTACATTCTATGGTTGTGCATTCCCAAGCAGCCCGAGTCTGTGACCTGGCTTGAATGTCCATTCTACATTCTATGGTTGTGCATTCCCAAGCAGCCCGAGTCTGTGACCTGGCTTGAATGTCCATTCTACATTCTATGGTTGTGCATTCCCAAGCAGCCCGAGTCTGTGACCTGGCTTGAATGTCCATTCTACATTCTATGGTTGTGCATTCCCAAGCAGCCCGAGTCTGTGACCTGGCTTGAATGTCCATTCTACATTCTATGGTTGTGCATTCCCAAGCAGCCCGAGTCTGTGACCTGGCTTGAATGTCCATTCTACATTCTATGGTTGTGCATTCCCAAGCAGCCCGAGTCTGTGACCTGGCTTGAATGTCCATTCTACATTCTATGGTTGTGCATTCCCAAGCAGCCCGAGTCTGTGACCTGGCTTGAATGTCCATTCTACATTCTATGGTTGTGCATTCCCAAGCAGCCCGAGTCTGTGACCTGGCTTGAATGTCCATTCTACATTCTATGGTTGTGCATTCCCAAGCAGCCCGAGTCTGTGACCTGGCTTGAATGTCCATTCTACATTCTATGGTTGTGCATTCCCAAGCAGCCCGAGTCTGTGACCTGGCTTGAATGTCCATTCTACATTCTATGGTTGTGCATTCCCAAGCAGCCCGAGTCTGTGACCTGGCTTGAATGTCCATTCTACATTCTATGGTTGTGCATTCCCAAGCAGCCCGAGTCTGTGACCTGGCTTGAATGTCCATTCTACATTCTATGGTTGTGCATTCCCAAGCAGCCCGAGTCTGTGACCTGGCTTGAATGTCCATTCTACATTCTATGGTTGTGCATTCCCAAGCAGCCCGAGTCTGTGACCTGGCTTGAATGTCCATTCTACATTCTATGGTTGTGCATTCCCAAGCAGCCCGAGTCTGTGACCTGGCTTGAATGTCCATTCTACATTCTATGGTTGTGCATTCCCAAGCAGCCCGAGTCTGTGACCTGGCTTGAATGTCCATTCTACATTCTATGGTTGTGCATTCCCAAGCAGCCCGAGTCTGTGACCTGGCTTGAATGTCCATTCTACATTCTATGGTTGTGCATTCCCAAGCAGCCCGAGTCTGTGACCTGGCTTGAATGTCCATTCTACATTCTATGGTTGTGCATTCCCAAGCAGCCCGAGTCTGTGACCTGGCTTGAATGTCCATTCTACATTCTATGGTTGTGCATTCCCAAGCAGCCCGAGTCTGTGACCTGGCTTGAATGTCCATTCTACATTCTATGGTTGTGCATTCCCAAGCAGCCCGAGTCTGTGACCTGGCTTGAATGTCCATTCTACATTCTATGGTTGTGCATTCCCAAGCAGCCCGAGTCTGTGACCTGGCTTGAATGTCCATTCTACATTCTATGGTTGTGCATTCCCAAGCAGCCCGAGTCTGTGACCTGGCTTGAATGTCCATTCTACATTCTATGGTTGTGCATTCCCAAGCAGCCCGAGTCTGTGACCTGGCTTGAATGTCCATTCTACATTCTATGGTTGTGCATTCCCAAGCAGCCCGAGTCTGTGACCTGGCTTGAATGTCCATTCTACATTCTATGGTTGTGCATTCCCAAGCAGCCCGAGTCTGTGACCTGGCTTGAATGTCCATTCTACATTCTATGGTTGTGCATTCCCAAGCAGCCCGAGTCTGTGACCTGGCTTGAATGTCCATTCTACATTCTATGGTTGTGCATTCCCAAGCAGCCCGAGTCTGTGACCTGGCTTGAATGTCCATTCTACATTCTATGGTTGTGCATTCCCAAGCAGCCCGAGTCTGTGACCTGGCTTGAATGTCCATTCTACATTCTATGGTTGTGCATTCCCAAGCAGCCCGAGTCTGTGACCTGGCTTGAATGTCCATTCTACATTCTATGGTTGTGCATTCCCAAGCAGCCCGAGTCTGTGACCTGGCTTGAATGTCCATTCTACATTCTATGGTTGTGCATTCCCAAGCAGCCCGAGTCTGTGACCTGGCTTGAATGTCCATTCTACATTCTATGGTTGTGCATTCCCAAGCAGCCCGAGTCTGTGACCTGGCTTGAATGTCCATTCTACATTCTATGGTTGTGCATTCCCAAGCAGCCCGAGTCTGTGACCTGGCTTGAATGTCCATTCTACATTCTATGGTTGTGCATTCCCAAGCAGCCCGAGTCTGTGACCTGGCTTGAATGTCCATTCTACATTCTATGGTTGTGCATTCCCAAGCAGCCCGAGTCTGTGACCTGGCTTGAATGTCCATTCTACATTCTATGGTTGTGCATTCCCAAGCAGCCCGAGTCTGTGACCTGGCTTGAATGTCCATTCTACATTCTATGGTTGTGCATTCCCAAGCAGCCCGAGTCTGTGACCTGGCTTGAATGTCCATTCTACATTCTATGGTTGTGCATTCCCAAGCAGCCCGAGTCTGTGACCTGGCTTGAATGTCCATTCTACATTCTATGGTTGTGCATTCCCAAGCAGCCCGAGTCTGTGACCTGGCTTGAATGTCCATTCTACATTCTATGGTTGTGCATTCCCAAGCAGCCCGAGTCTGTGACCTGGCTTGAATGTCCATTCTACATTCTATGGTTGTGCATTCCCAAGCAGCCCGAGTCTGTGACCTGGCTTGAATGTCCATTCTACATTCTATGGTTGTGCATTCCCAAGCAGCCCGAGTCTGTGACCTGGCTTGAATGTCCATTCTACATTCTATGGTTGTGCATTCCCAAGCAGCCCGAGTCTGTGACCTGGCTTGAATGTCCATTCTACATTCTATGGTTGTGCATTCCCAAGCAGCCCGAGTCTGTGACCTGGCTTGAATGTCCATTCTACATTCTATGGTTGTGCATTCCCAAGCAGCCCGAGTCTGTGACCTGGCTTGAATGTCCATTCTACATTCTATGGTTGTGCATTCCCAAGCAGCCCGAGTCTGTGACCTGGCTTGAATGTCCATTCTACATTCTATGGTTGTGCATTCCCAAGCAGCCCGAGTCTGTGACCTGGCTTGAATGTCCATTCTACATTCTATGGTTGTGCATTCCCAAGCAGCCCGAGTCTGTGACCTGGCTTGAATGTCCATTCTACATTCTATGGTTGTGCATTCCCAAGCAGCCCGAGTCTGTGACCTGGCTTGAATGTCCATTCTACATTCTATGGTTGTGCATTCCCAAGCAGCCCGAGTCTGTGACCTGGCTTGAATGTCCATTCTACATTCTATGGTTGTGCATTCCCAAGCAGCCCGAGTCTGTGACCTGGCTTGAATGTCCATTCTACATTCTATGGTTGTGCATTCCCAAGCAGCCCGAGTCTGTGACCTGGCTTGAATGTCCATTCTACATTCTATGGTTGTGCATTCCCAAGCAGCCCGAGTCTGTGACCTGGCTTGAATGTCCATTCTACATTCTATGGTTGTGCATTCCCAAGCAGCCCGAGTCTGTGACCTGGCTTGAATGTCCATTCTACATTCTATGGTTGTGCATTCCCAAGCAGCCCGAGTCTGTGACCTGGCTTGAATGTCCATTCTACATTCTATGGTTGTGCATTCCCAAGCAGCCCGAGTCTGTGACCTGGCTTGAATGTCCATTCTACATTCTATGGTTGTGCATTCCCAAGCAGCCCGAGTCTGTGACCTGGCTTGAATGTCCATTCTACATTCTATGGTTGTGCATTCCCAAGCAGCCCGAGTCTGTGACCTGGCTTGAATGTCCATTCTACATTCTATGGTTGTGCATTCCCAAGCAGCCCGAGTCTGTGACCTGGCTTGAATGTCCATTCTACATTCTATGGTTGTGCATTCCCAAGCAGCCCGAGTCTGTGACCTGGCTTGAATGTCCATTCTACATTCTATGGTTGTGCATTCCCAAGCAGCCCGAGTCTGTGACCTGGCTTGAATGTCCATTCTACATTCTATGGTTGTGCATTCCCAAGCAGCCCGAGTCTGTGACCTGGCTTGAATGTCCATTCTACATTCTATGGTTGTGCATTCCCAAGCAGCCCGAGTCTGTGACCTGGCTTGAATGTCCATTCTACATTCTATGGTTGTGCATTCCCAAGCAGCCCGAGTCTGTGACCTGGCTTGAATGTCCATTCTACATTCTATGGTTGTGCATTCCCAAGCAGCCCGAGTCTGTGACCTGGCTTGAATGTCCATTCTACATTCTATGGTTGTGCATTCCCAAGCAGCCCGAGTCTGTGACCTGGCTTGAATGTCCATTCTACATTCTATGGTTGTGCATTCCCAAGCAGCCCGAGTCTGTGACCTGGCTTGAATGTCCATTCTACATTCTATGGTTGTGCATTCCCAAGCAGCCCGAGTCTGTGACCTGGCTTGAATGTCCATTCTACATTCTATGGTTGTGCATTCCCAAGCAGCCCGAGTCTGTGACCTGGCTTGAATGTCCATTCTACATTCTATGGTTGTGCATTCCCAAGCAGCCCGAGTCTGTGACCTGGCTTGAATGTCCATTCTACATTCTATGGTTGTGCATTCCCAAGCAGCCCGAGTCTGTGACCTGGCTTGAATGTCCATTCTACATTCTATGGTTGTGCATTCCCAAGCAGCCCGAGTCTGTGACCTGGCTTGAATGTCCATTCTACATTCTATGGTTGTGCATTCCCAAGCAGCCCGAGTCTGTGACCTGGCTTGAATGTCCATTCTACATTCTATGGTTGTGCATTCCCAAGCAGCCCGAGTCTGTGACCTGGCTTGAATGTCCATTCTACATTCTATGGTTGTGCATTCCCAAGCAGCCCGAGTCTGTGACCTGGCTTGAATGTCCATTCTACATTCTATGGTTGTGCATTCCCAAGCAGCCCGAGTCTGTGACCTGGCTTGAATGTCCATTCTACATTCTATGGTTGTGCATTCCCAAGCAGCCCGAGTCTGTGACCTGGCTTGAATGTCCATTCTACATTCTATGGTTGTGCATTCCCAAGCAGCCCGAGTCTGTGACCTGGCTTGAATGTCCATTCTACATTCTATGGTTGTGCATTCCCAAGCAGCCCGAGTCTGTGACCTGGCTTGAATGTCCATTCTACATTCTATGGTTGTGCATTCCCAAGCAGCCCGAGTCTGTGACCTGGCTTGAATGTCCATTCTACATTCTATGGTTGTGCATTCCCAAGCAGCCCGAGTCTGTGACCTGGCTTGAATGTCCATTCTACATTCTATGGTTGTGCATTCCCAAGCAGCCCGAGTCTGTGACCTGGCTTGAATGTCCATTCTACATTCTATGGTTGTGCATTCCCAAGCAGCCCGAGTCTGTGACCTGGCTTGAATGTCCATTCTACATTCTATGGTTGTGCATTCCCAAGCAGCCCGAGTCTGTGACCTGGCTTGAATGTCCATTCTACATTCTATGGTTGTGCATTCCCAAGCAGCCCGAGTCTGTGACCTGGCTTGAATGTCCATTCTACATTCTATGGTTGTGCATTCCCAAGCAGCCCGAGTCTGTGACCTGGCTTGAATGTCCATTCTACATTCTATGGTTGTGCATTCCCAAGCAGCCCGAGTCTGTGACCTGGCTTGAATGTCCATTCTACATTCTATGGTTGTGCATTCCCAAGCAGCCCGAGTCTGTGACCTGGCTTGAATGTCCATTCTACATTCTATGGTTGTGCATTCCCAAGCAGCCCGAGTCTGTGACCTGGCTTGAATGTCCATTCTACATTCTATGGTTGTGCATTCCCAAGCAGCCCGAGTCTGTGACCTGGCTTGAATGTCCATTCTACATTCTATGGTTGTGCATTCCCAAGCAGCCCGAGTCTGTGACCTGGCTTGAATGTCCATTCTACATTCTATGGTTGTGCATTCCCAAGCAGCCCGAGTCTGTGACCTGGCTTGAATGTCCATTCTACATTCTATGGTTGTGCATTCCCAAGCAGCCCGAGTCTGTGACCTGGCTTGAATGTCCATTCTACATTCTATGGTTGTGCATTCCCAAGCAGCCCGAGTCTGTGACCTGGCTTGAATGTCCATTCTACATTCTATGGTTGTGCATTCCCAAGCAGCCCGAGTCTGTGACCTGGCTTGAATGTCCATTCTACATTCTATGGTTGTGCATTCCCAAGCAGCCCGAGTCTGTGACCTGGCTTGAATGTCCATTCTACATTCTATGGTTGTGCATTCCCAAGCAGCCCGAGTCTGTGACCTGGCTTGAATGTCCATTCTACATTCTATGGTTGTGCATTCCCAAGCAGCCCGAGTCTGTGACCTGGCTTGAATGTCCATTCTACATTCTATGGTTGTGCATTCCCAAGCAGCCCGAGTCTGTGACCTGGCTTGAATGTCCATTCTACATTCTATGGTTGTGCATTCCCAAGCAGCCCGAGTCTGTGACCTGGCTTGAATGTCCATTCTACATTCTATGGTTGTGCATTCCCAAGCAGCCCGAGTCTGTGACCTGGCTTGAATGTCCATTCTACATTCTATGGTTGTGCATTCCCAAGCAGCCCGAGTCTGTGACCTGGCTTGAATGTCCATTCTACATTCTATGGTTGTGCATTCCCAAGCAGCCCGAGTCTGTGACCTGGCTTGAATGTCCATTCTACATTCTATGGTTGTGCATTCCCAAGCAGCCCGAGTCTGTGACCTGGCTTGAATGTCCATTCTACATTCTATGGTTGTGCATTCCCAAGCAGCCCGAGTCTGTGACCTGGCTTGAATGTCCATTCTACATTCTATGGTTGTGCATTCCCAAGCAGCCCGAGTCTGTGACCTGGCTTGAATGTCCATTCTACATTCTATGGTTGTGCATTCCCAAGCAGCCCGAGTCTGTGACCTGGCTTGAATGTCCATTCTACATTCTATGGTTGTGCATTCCCAAGCAGCCCGAGTCTGTGACCTGGCTTGAATGTCCATTCTACATTCTATGGTTGTGCATTCCCAAGCAGCCCGAGTCTGTGACCTGGCTTGAATGTCCATTCTACATTCTATGGTTGTGCATTCCCAAGCAGCCCGAGTCTGTGACCTGGCTTGAATGTCCATTCTACATTCTATGGTTGTACATTCCCAAGCAGCCCGAGTCTGTGACCTGGCTTGAATGTCCATTCTACATTCTATGGTTGTACATTCCCAAGCAGCCCGAGTCTGTGACCTGGCTTGAATGTCCAAATTCTATTCAACCAATGTTTTTACTTTCGTCTATGGTAAAAACACCGTCTATGGCACAGAGCATTGAATTTAAGACGCAGAGCAGGTTAATTTAGAGAAAAATTTTGTCCACTTGACAAAATCAATCCACAGAGGACCTGGGGTTCCATGGTACTGCAGAGAATCACGGAGTCAGGCGTAGATGTCAATCACGGTTGCCAAGAGTGCAGCCATGGTTGGCTCACACACTGCACTTGACCAGTAATAACATCTGATTGAGCACACGAGAATCTGCAGCATTGCTGTTTCTTCACCACCCTTGAGCGACTGTGTCAGTTTCAAGCGAAGCCATTCGTGCATCCATTATGAGCAAAGTCGTGTCACAAATAGGTGACTTCGAAGACGAACCTCGCAGTGGCAGACCCAGGACCTCCACCAGCCAGAGTGTCATCGACAACGTATAGAACCTCCTTGACGAGGACAAATGAGTGACTGTTGCTGAGAAAGCAGAGGCCTGTGGCATCAGTTATGGCAGCGCGCAGTCCATCCTGACGGTCCAGCTGGGAATGTCGAAGGTTTTTGCCAGATGGGTGCCAAAACTCGATCCTGAGATTCAGCGTGCAATCGTGCCGTCAATGAAGAATCGGATGGTTACCATCTTCTGGAATCATCAAAGGGTGCTGCTGATCGAGTGGTTGCCTGAGAAGCAGACGGGTCACGGGAGAGTCCTACGTTGCTACAATACATTGCGCCAGCTGAAGGAAGCAATCAAGGACAAGAGGCGTGACAAGGTCACCAGGGCCATCCGACTGCTCCATGACAACTGCCTGCCGCGAGCTGAGGTTCGAGCAGCTCCCTCACTCTGCTCATTCGCCAGACTCGCTGCGAAGGGGTCAAGTGCGCGTCACTTTGCGTGGGAACTTTGTTGAGAGGACGATTAACAGTGTTCATTTTTTGTCTCTGATCAGGAAAGTGATAGAGAACTTTCTGATTGTCCATCCTCCTAATATTAGCATGACTTGCTTGCCTCCTCCCCTCTGCAAACCCTCAAACTAAGGCTCAAGCAACTGAGGATCCCGGAGGCTGGCGGCCCGGTGCATTTCAGCAAAGAGCAGTCGTAGGGTAATTATCAATCATGCCAATGTGAGTCGCATTGAAGGGCCCGATCGCGTGAGAGGTGAAGCGCCTTGCTGCCCCTCCCCTAACTAAGCCTTTGTCGGCACCCGGACCTGTGAGTTGGTCAGAGTCAGAGAGAGCGGATCGCTAGAGGGGGTGGGGGTGGGTAACCTGCAGCGTTCCAGTCTGTGTATAGTTAACACTGAGCTGTAAAAATGCTAAATATTGATTAATGACAGGGGCAGAGACAGCAGCACTGGCTGAACTGTGCGCATGCTTAGAGGAACACCGAACGCTATAGCGTCAAAACTTTGCAACCGTTTTTTCTCAGCCGCTGTTGAACAATCTACGTAACACTGTCTGTCCGGCCGGGTCTGCAGTCATCGGGTTCCGTTACCGATTCTAGAACCTTGATGCTAAGCAATAATATTAAACATTATCTCAGTGAAATCACCCCCCAGATCCTCCTCAAATCACCCCCTCAAATCACCCCTCAAATCACCTCTCTAATCACCCCTCAAATCACCCATCAAATCACCCCTCAAATAGCCCCTTAAATCGCCCCGGGATAGCGACGTTTGCCAGCGGGACGTTTGCCAGCCGACGTTTGCCTGCGGGACGTTTGCCAGCCGACGTTTGCCTGCGGGACGTTTGCCAGCCGACGTTTGCCAGCCGACGTTTGCCAGCCGACGTTTGCCAGCCGACGTTTTGCCTGCGGGACGTTTGCCAGCCGACGTTTGCCAGCCGACGTTTTGCCTGCGGGACGTTTGCCAGCCGACGTTTGCCTGCGAGACTTTTGCCTGCGGGACGTTTGCCAGCCGACGTTTTGCCTGCGGGACGTTTGCCAGCCGACGTTTTGCCTGCGGGACGTTTGCCAGCCGACGTTTGCCAGCCGACGTTTGCCTGCGGGACGTTTTCCAGCCGACGTTTGCCTGCGAGACGTTTGCCAGCCGACATTTGCCTGCGAGACTTTTGCCTGCGGGACGTTTGCCAGCCGACGTTTTGCCTGCGGGACGTTTGCCAGCCGACGTTTGCCTGCGAGACTTTTGCCTGCGGGACGTTTGCCAGCCGACGTTTTGCCTGCGGGACGTTTGCCAGCCGACGTTTGCCAGCCGACGTTTGCCTGCGGGACGTTTGCCAGCCGACGTTTGCCAGCCGACGTTTGCCAGCCGACGTTTGCCTGCCGACGTTTGCCAGCCGACGTTTGCCTGCGGGACGTTTGCCGGCCGACGTTTGCCAGCCGACGTTTGCCAGCCGACGTTTGCCTGCCGACGTTTGCCAGCCAACATTAAGTCAGTGAGTGAAAAATTTGATACTGAAATATTCGCACTTTAGCGGATTGAAAAAAAGTTTTTTTAGTCCAACTTTTTGACGGTTATTCGCATGCATAAAAGTTCGAAAACAAAATCTATACAAATTATGCAGTTCATCAATCTAGCATCTAGTTTAACAACAATTTCTTTGAATGTGAAAATATTATAAAGTTTACTTCTGACAGTTTTGTATCGCTTTTCCCAGTTTGAGATGTTTGATTTCTGATTTGCGAATGAAGACACGCAAATTTATTCGGGAATCTCCAGCGAGCCAAGTTTTGAGCAAACAAAAGACCTGCTGAACGATAATTCTGGCTTATATATTTCCCAGTTCATTGGGAGATCCAAAAGTAAGCGAATTAATTCCAATGCAGCTTGTCAAGTGCACGCTGTCATGGCCAAACTCCGTTAAGCAGAGTTTGGCTTTTGAGTTAAGTAATATAGGCGAGACTATAGGCCAATACCATTGTGGATTTCTCAGTATTTTCCCATTTAGCTTGTAAATACTTAGCTTGTTTGGCCACTGAGATGGAAAGGGCCATTCCATGGCATACATGGACATCAACTGTGACGATGGAAACTCCTATTTTGTATTTTTACCTTCCTATTTAGGCAGAAAAGAGCAATAACTTCAATAAGCCTGAACAGTAGTTTGTTAGTAACCTGTATATTTAATAGCAGTAGTAGGGAGCGAGCTGGAATTAGATTCCTGTGTCCTGTGCTGTGTCCACAGTTTTCAAATGCAAGTACATGTAAGCCTAGAGAGGGCATAATTCTTTAACCAATTGCCGCCTGCAAATGTCCGGCAGGCAAACGTCGGTTGGCAAACGTCGGCTGGCAAAAGTCTCGCAGGCAAACGTCGGCTGGCAAACGTCGGCTGGCAAAAGTCTCGCAGGCAAACGTCGGCTGGCAAACGTCGGCTGGCAAACGTCGGCTGGCAAAAGTCTCGCAGGCAAACGTCGGCTGGCAAACGTCGGCTGGCAAAAGTCTCGCAGGCAAACGTCGGCTGGCAAACATCGGCTGGCAAAACTCTCGCAGGCAAATTTCGGCTGGCAAACGTCGGCTGGCAAACGTCGGCTGGCAAACGTCCCGCAGGCAAACGTCGGCTGGCAAACGTCGGCTGGCAAAAGTCTCGCAGGCAAACGTCGGCTGGCAAACGTCGGCTGGCAAAAGTCTCGCAGGCAAACGTCGGCTGGCAAACATCGGCTGGCAAAACTCTCGCAGGCAAACGTCGGCTGGCAAACGTCCCGCAGGCAAACGTCGGCTGGCAAACGTCGGCTGGCAAACGTCCCGCAGGCAAACGTCGGCTGGCAAACGTCGTAGACCCAATCGCCCCTTAAATAAACCCTTAAATCAACCTTCAAATCGTCCGTCAAATCACCCCTCAAATCAACTCTAAAATCGCTCCTCAAATCATCCCTCAAATCACCCCTCAAATCACTCCTCAAATCGCCCTTCAAATCGCCCCTCAAATCACCCCTCAAATCATCCCTCAAATCGCCCCTCAAATCGCCCCTCAAATCACCCCTCAAATCGCCCCTCAAATCACCCCTCAAATCACCTCTCTAATCACCCCTCAAATCGCCCTTCAAATCACCCATCAAATCACCCCTCAAATCACCCCTCAAATCACCTCTCTAATCACCCATCAAATCACCCCTCAAATCACCCCTTAAATCACTCCTCGAATCATCCCTCAAATCACCCCTCAAATCGCCCCTCAAATCACCCATCAAATCACCCCTCAAATCGCCCCTCAAATCACCCATCAAATCACCCCTCAAATCACCCCTTAAATCACCCCTCAAATCACCCCTCAAATCACCCCCCAAATCGCCCCTCAAGTGACTCAGCATGCTTATGATATTCAAATCTACTCAGATAATGTCCTGCTTCTGGCACATCTCAACTGCTCTGATTTTGGCCACCTGTCCGGCTTTGGTTGCTGCTCTGAACTACACGGTGTTGCCATTGACAACCGGAGACAGCTCGCCCTGTCCCAGCCAGTGCTACTGTTCCTGGGACAGCAAGCATGTGCAGTGCAATCCTAATGGTCAGGAGTTCAACAGCTTTAGTGAGTAAATGAGTGATTCAGTGGAGTGACTGAGTGATTCAGTGGAGTGACTGAGTGATTCAGTGGAGTGACTGAGTGATTCAGGGGAGTGACTGGGTGATTCAGGGGAGTGACTGGGTGATCAGTGAAGTGACTGAGTGATTCAGGGGAGTGACTGGGTGATTCAGTGAAGTGACTGAGTGATCAGTGGAGTGACTGAGTGATCAGTGGAGTGACTGAGTGATCAGTGGAGTGACTGGGTGATTCAGGGGAGTGACTGGGTGATTCAGAGAAGTGACTGGATGATACAGTGAAGTGACTGAGTGATCAGTGAAGGGACTGAGTGATCAGTGAAGTGACTGAGTGATCAGTGGAGTGACTGGATGATTCAGTGAAGTGACTGAGTGATCAGTGGAGTGACTAAGTGATCAGTGGAGTGACTGGGTGATTCAGGGGAGTGACTGGGTGATTCAGAGAAGTGACTGGATGATACAGTGAAGTGACTGAGTGATCAGTGAAGGGACTGAGTGATCAGTGAAGTGACTGAGTGGTCAGTGGAGTGACTGGATGATTCAGTGAAGTGACTGAGTGATCAGTGGAGTGACTAAGTGATCAGTGGAGTGACTGAGTGATCAGTGGAGTGACTGAGTGTCTGTAGAACAGCCTGGCAAGCCACCAATCCCGCCGCTGCCAGTCAAACAGGTGCCCCTGTGGACCGCCAGCCTGGTCGTGCTATGCGCACCGCAGCGAGGCTCCTCCATCCCATTGTCACTCAGGCCGGACGCGTTTCGCCACCTGTTGGACGCCAGGGAGATTTCGGTGCACAACTGCCCCATTGTCGAGCTGCCAGACGAACTGTTTGCCTACCTGCCACTGCTCAGCAGCGTCATTCTCAGTAGGCTATTTCTATTTTTTTATTGTTCTGAATTCTGTATATAGTATATATTATCTAGGACAAAGTTGAAGTTGTACTTTTTAGCTAAGGTTTTATTTGCTCAGGGTTTGCCTATTGTATGCTGCAAAGATCGATTTTTAACCAAAATTCTTCTACTTACTACTACCTATCACTACTACTACTACTACTACTACTACTACTACTACTGCTACTACTACTACTACTAAAAGTTGCCCCATCCACCGCCTGCAGGAAATCTGCCCTTCGCCACCCTGCCGCCGCGCCTGTTCCGCGACAGTCCCAGCCTGCGGACGCTGTGGTTGACCCAGACTCCTCACTACTCCCGCCAGTCTGGCCGGCCGCTGGCCAACACGATCGTGTCCGACCTGCGTCTGACCGGCACCGGCCTGGACGGCGCCGGCCTGCTGGACCTGATCGCGCCTATCGCAGGCCGCCTTCACAAGTTGAGCTTCAACAACCGCGCCAGCCTCGCAGGACCGCTGCGCCTGCCGGCTGGCGCCTTCAACAACACGAGCTCTCTGGAGGAGCTGAACTTGTCCAACAACCAGCTGACAGACTTCGGCTTCCTTGAAGGCGTCAGCGCGTCACGGCTGCTGCTCAGCTACAATCCGGTTGGCTGGCCTGGCGAACTCAGCTTCGCCGGGTTGCGGCCGAACTGGCGGCCGCAGGCGCTCGAGTTGAACCACGCCGGCCTGCAGCGATTCCCTCTGGGCGTTGAGACCGCCTTCCCGGCGCTACAGGAGCTGCTGCTGGCCAACAACGTCATCAAGGAGCTGCCGGCCGAGCCGCTGCTGGCCCTGAAGCGCCTCACCCAGCTGGATGTCGGCTCCAATCAGATCCGCCGGCTGGGCAGCGAGCTGAAGCCGGCGATGCTAGCGCTGCTGTACCGGGACAGATTCAAAGGCCACGTGTACCTGGCCGACAACCCGGTGCACTGCAACTGCGAGCTGAGCTGGATATTTGACAGCGCTGTGCTGCACAATAGCCTGCCGAAGAATGTCCTGTGCGCCAGCGGCGGTGAGCTGGGCGGGAAGCTGCTGATTTGGGCGCAGCCGCACCAGCTGCTTTGCCTGCCGCCCTCAAAGCCCAGCATCCAGGTGCACATTGCCGTGTCAAAGTCGAAGAAGCCAACCTTCGATATGTTGAACTTTCAACCAGTTGGCAATGGGGTGAGCAACGACAAAATGCAGTCTAAAGTTTTACTAACTAGATGGCGAGGAATGTTGCTTTTAACACACAGGTATAGTTGCTCCTGCCGTCTACGATAATTTAGAAAATCTCAACTATGGGGCATGAAAGTGCAAGACACCAAATTAACCAAGACAACAAAGGTAAAGTTTTTGCGGAAGCAGAATCGTTAGATTGATGAAGACACTGGCCGGTCAGCTACAGTATAGAAGTCCCTCCGCGGCTGGATCTAAGAAGAATCCTCACTGCTGATTTGACACGGGGGTACTCCGGCCGGAAAAGGGAGAAATTGCGGAGTATAGAGGAAAAGAAAAAGCTTCGTCCAGCTTCCCCTCCCGCTTCATCGGGAAATTCCAGGCAAATTTAAAGAAGAAGAAGAATGGGTTCTCTCAGCATGCTGAGCTGAGCCTGGAATCCGGGCTTCTTGGCGCTTCCGAAAGTCATTCGTTCTTGTCAGATGCTACCAATAGCTTTTGAAAGATATTTTTAGTGTATTGGATATTATGCAAAATAAATAGAAAAATTGCATTAGCGAAGAGTCCCAGAGTGTACTTTCAAATTGTTCGCGCTGCTAGCTGACGGAAGTGGCTAATCAAGGCTTTTCGATGATATGAAATTTTGAACTTTTAGAATTTCGAGCTTGTGAAATTTCGAGCTTTTGAACTTAAATTCGAGCTTGTGAGCCATAATTCGAGCTTGTGAGCTTTAATTCGAGCTTGTGAGCCATAATTCAAGCTTATGAGCCTTAATTTCGAGCTTGTGAAATTTCGAGCTTGTGAGCCTTAATTTCGAGCTTGTGAGCCATAATTCGAGCTTGTGAGCCATAATTCGAACTTGTGAGCCATAAGTTCGAGCTTGTGAGCCTTAATTTCGAGCTTGTGAGCCATAATTCGAGCTTGTGAGCCATAATTCGAGCTTGTGAGCCTTAATTCGAGCTTGTGAGCCATAATTCGAGCTTGTGAGCCTTTATTTCGAGCAGTTTATCAGTCAGAGGTCAGTGGGGAGAGGGGTCAAAGGACAGTGGGGAGTCAAAGGACATTGCGGGAGTCAGAGGACAGTGGGGGAGTCAGAGGACAGTGGGGGAGTCAGAGGACAGTGGGGGAGTCAGAGGACAGTGGGAGAGTCAGCCATAATTCGAGCTTGTGAGCCATAATTTCGAGCTTGTGAGCCATAATTTCTAAGTTCAGTTTCAGCTTTCAGCTCGGATCGGACATAATCTGGATTGAGAATAATTTTAGAAGAAATATTAAGGCTAAAAGGCTAGGAGTTCGGCACTCGAAATGATGGAGGCAGGCCAAGAGGGATCGGCTTGAGGCTTGCACGCGAATATTCGAGTTGATGATGATTTGAGGCTGAGCCGGGCCGCTCCGACGATGAAAAGATGCGGAGAATAAAAACGTAGAAAATTACTTGTAGTCAAGCTCTTTCTACTTTTCCTTAGCTAGCACTACTCATCATCTTCATCAGTGAGTCAGTCATGCCAGAGTATAATGCTGCACTATGTATAACAGTAGCTGCAGCCTTTGAGGTCCCTGAGCGCCTCGATGATGGCGCTAAGAGGGCGGAGAATCATGCAGCCAACAGCTGGTCACGTTTTCTTGACGACTCGAGTTCCCTCTCGGTTTAATGATGATGGAAACTGGAGGAAATGAACCCTACGATCTGGAATTCCCTTAATGGCTGTGGTGGGAGAGGCTGGCAGTCAGAGGCCTACATGTAAGCCTGCCAACTTTAGACTGATTGCACATCAGTCTAGAGGGAGTTGACGCTGTTGAAAGATTTCGCTTAATGAGTTCACTATGATATGAATATTGCCTCCCTTGTAGTAATTAACGAATGCCATTGACATCTCTGCAAGATCTACTTCCGCCACTTGCGGAGTCGATGGCGCCACGCGCATTAGGTATCGGGGCGCTACCTACACTAGGTATCGATGGCGCCACCCACATAAGGTATCGATGGCGCCACCCACATAAGGTATCGATGGCGCCACCCACATAAGGTATCGATGGCGCCACCCACATATGGTATCGATGGCGCCACCCACATAAGGTATCGATGGCGCCACCCACATAAGGTATCGATGGCGCCACCCACATAAGGTATCGATGGCGCCACCCACATTAGGTATCGATGGCGCCACCCATTAGGTATCGATGGCGCCACCCACATTAGGTATCGATGGCGCCACCCACATAAGGTATCGATGGCGCCACCCACATAAGGTATCGATGGCGCCGCCCACATAAGGTATCGATGGCGCCACCCATTAGGTATCGATGGCGCCACCCACATATGGTATCGATGGCGCCGCCCACATAAGGTATCGATGGCGCCACCCACATAAGGTATCGATGGCGCCACCCACATAAGGTATCGATGGCGCCACCCACATAAGGTATCGATGGCGCCGCCCACATAAGGTATCGATGGCGCCACCCATTAGGTATCGATGGCGCCACCCACATATGGTATCGATGGCGCCGCCCACATAAGGTATCGATGGCGCCACCCACATAAGGTATCGATGGCGCCACCCACATTAGGTATCGATGGCACCACCCACATAAGGTATCGATGGCGCCACCCACATAAGGTATCGATGGCGCCACCCACATAAGGTATCGATGGCGCCACCCATTAGGTATCGATGGCGCCACCCACATTAGGTATCGATGGCGCCACCCACATAAGGTATCGATGGCGCCACCCATTAGGTATCGATGGCGCCACCCACATAAGGTATCGATGGCGCCACCCATTAGGTATCGATGGCACCACCCACATTAGGTATCGATGGCTCCACCCACATAAGGTATCGATGGCGCCACCCATTAGGTATCGATGGCGCCACCCACATATGGTATCGATGGCGCCGCCCACATAAGGTATCGATGGCGCCACCCACATAAGGTATCGATGGCGCCACCCATTAGGTATCGATGGCGCCACCCACATATGGTATCGATGGCGCCGCCCACATAAGGTATCGATGGCGCCACCCACATAAGGTATCGATGGCGCCACCCACATAAGGTATCGATGGCGCCACCCACATTAGGTATCGATGGCACCACCCACATAAGGTATCGATGGCGCCACCCATTAGGTATCGATGGCGCCACCCACATTAGGTATCGATGGCGCCACCCACATAAGGTATCGATGGCGCCACCCACATAAGGTATCGATGGCGCCACCCATTAGGTATCGATGGCGCCACCCACATTAGGTATCGATGGCGCCACCCACATAAGGTATCGATGGCGCCACCCATTAGGTATCGATGGCGCCACCCACATAAGGTATCGATGGCGCCACCCACATAAGGTATCGATGGCACCACCCACATAAGGTATCGATGGCGCCACCCATTAGGTATCGATGGCACCACCCACATAAGGTATCGATGGCGCCACCCATTAGGTATCGATGGCGCCACCCACATAAGGTATCGATGGCGCCACCCATTAGGTATCGATGGCACCACCCACATAAGGTATCGATGGCGCCACCCATTAGGTATCGATGGCGCCACCCACATTAGGTATCTACTATTAGTATGGCACCACTTTGACTTACTTGACTTAGCTACAGGGGACTCCGTGCGTCGGGAAACAGCGAGGAGGCGTTGCCGCCCATTTCGCTAACCCCTGGCGAATGGCACCACTTTAGTAAAGATAAAACTTCAATAACCTGCAGGCGGATCCACTTTCGGATGTGCAGCAGCACCAGCTGCCAGCCGGGTCCACGGCCCAGCTCATCTGCAGCTCCGACGGCGATCCCGCGCCGACACTTCGATGGCTCTGGCAGGATGACCTGTTGAAGCAGGCCGGCGCGCCGCGCTTTCAATCGGCTTCGTCCATCGGCATTCAGCAGCGCCCCACCAGCCGACTGGTGCTGCTCGTCCACCAGTCGCAGATGCTGAATCGCAGAATGCGGCTCACCTGCTCAGCGACAGCCGCCGGCACTGACGGGTCCGTCAACTCCACAGTGACGCTGGTCAGCGAGGTGGCGATTCCCAGCTCGACAGTCCAGCCGCCGCAGCCGCCGCAGCCGCCGCGTCCTGGCGGGCATCAGCAGAAAGATGGCGAGAACTTGGCTAATCAGAGCCGTCCGGACAAGCGCGGCCTGTTACTATGGCAACTGGTTTTACTAACCGCCTGGCTGCTTAGGCAGTTGTGAAAAAAAGTGTGTTTTTTTGTTTAACTTTTTCTGTGCATTTATGCAGGCAGGCAGTCTTCCGCGAATTAGTCTAGATATTTTTCGAATTAGGCAGCGACTCAAAAGGGTCTAAGCTTATCAGGGGCGTTGTGATGGATTTTATGGTGATGGGAAGGAGAGGCCAACTAAGGAGTGACGATTAGTTAATGGCGTAACGATCAATAAAGTGGCTAATTTTTTTTTGCCCCCCCCCCCCAATATCTCTATTGCTATTAATTAACTCAAGAAAAGATTATGACAAAATAAATTACTATTTGATTATTTGATTCAGCTTCTTACGCTTGTAAAAGTACCCGGTATGGGCCACTTGGGTCACAGCTGGCCGTCTTGACAACCTTGACAACCGTCTTGATCATAGGCCTAAGTTTATCTTGGGGGGGGGACAATGTATGCATGCTGACGGCTTCGTGGCCTGGGTCTGGTCTTGGTCAATTAAATATAATCCCTGTTACATGTACTTCCGTTTGTAGTCAGCCTGTTTGGGATTTGCAGCTTTTGAATATTTATTTTTTTTCTGTTCTGACCTGACAAAGTTACGAGTAATAAACCCAGAAACTCTATCAAATTTAATTCAAACTGCAATTCATATCCAGTTTTTTTCAAACAAAATAAAGTTTTATTCTACATGTGGAGTGCTGACACGTTACTTATTATTTAGTGACTGAATTTTGTCATTGAATGTACTGCCTTGTATTTTCCTTGTGTTACCAATTTGCTATATAGAAGTGTTTAAGTGTTTGTTATTGGAAAATAAATTAAATGTTGCTGTATTAAAAGAGACAGGCATAAGGTCGCTGTTGTTTTGATTCAGAAGTTTCGATTTTTTGTCAAACTGAATAGCAAGAATGGTTTAAAAAGTATCTTTTGTTAAGTGTAGCATGGGTTTAGTGCAGCTAGTGGCTGTTTTTCGTGTTTGGTTGGTATTTTATAGCTATAAATAAGGTGCACGGCAAGATGACAATTATTTTAATTTTAAAGACCTATTCTAGTACAAGCGATAAGTGGACTATATGCAACCAAAAATCACGAAATGGATTTTTCAAAATCGAGCACTTTTTAGCTTTTTGTCATAGTCAACAATTCCAGTCAGTGCTTTCTGCATACTCTTCGGGGTAGTATCTAGTATCATTTTATACTTTATATAGCAATCATACAATCTGGATCCACGAGGCTACAGAGTAAAATTTTAAACAGTATACTGGAAGAAGATTCGTTCACAAGCATCGCCCCACATTGTGCTTGTCATCTATTTATATATTCATATTCATATATATATATCATATATATTCATCAGACATGACTGTTCTGCGGTCCTTGTGGGTTTTTTGAATGTGCCCTTATCGATAGCTGGCCCTCTTGAAATGATATTTTTTCAAACAAGACGAAAACTCAATGAATAAAAACCCAATCATGCAGTTTGTCCCTCCTTTTTCCCAAATAATCTCAAATCTAGCTTAAGTTCTTAAACTAAAACCCGATCTCATTCTTCAGATCTCTATGATAGCTATACTATGCATAAATTTTATTCTTTCACTGAAGTCAAAGCATGACTTTTTAATTCTATCACGATCATGTAATAAAATAATTCTATAATAATTTAAATCAGGTAGCGCAGGATATTACGAGTACTTTATTACCACTGTTTTCAGAAATTATTTTTAGTAGCAGCTACTGTTCTAAAAAACACATGTACAAAAGCTACTTCTTTTATTTTGTGCAGAGGTATTCTTAAAAATCTTTATGATAGTCAGAAATTTGTTATACTGAGAGAAATTGGCCTATTTCGCGCTAATTTTTAAAAAATAGTTTTAGTTAACGCTATAGATATCAACATTTCAACGCACGTCGTGCATTGAAACCACTGTACTGTAACTAGTACCATTTACCACTGTACTATCCCTGGTTGGACTGACACTTAGATCGTATCCTATAATCTTGAACGAGTTTTACAGTAGTTATCATTAAGGCATTTATTAGATACGTAGTTTGAATAATGTCGTTTGATTTTTTCAGTGATCTGTTCATACTAGTCTTGCTTTCGTGAAGATTTTGATATTAATTATTAAGTTTATTATTTAAATTTATTAGCATGTTTACACGAGCATTAATATTTTACTATTTTACTGATGCTTTTCATCAACAGCCAAGCCAAATGTAAACAATATTTACTTCAGTAATATTATTCAAATTTTCTTTTTATTAACACACTGTCCCATTTCTGATAGGAAAGTGTTATGTTTTTGTGTGCATGACACCAGTTTCTGTGTATATTAATGTATGTTGGTTTACTATATGGTGACAGTAGATACTGACATTATATTAATACTAATAGTGCAATACCTCTGCCTAATTTATTCAATAAAGTGCTTGCTAACCATTGATTAAGTAAAAACTGGTGACACAATTTACACACTTGATCTCATTTCATATAATTATGACATTTCGTGTTTTATCAGTTTACTAAATCAAAGGTATATGCATGAGTTGTTTCATGAGTCGAAGAGCAACATTTATATACAAGCTACCTTGTCTTTAATTTTAGTCGGGGCATATATACTTGTAGCTTATAGTTTTCTATTTTTTATAATGTTAGAAAACTAATAATTCATCATGATTTTCATCTGTAAATGTTCTTAATGTAATATATAAAATCACAAAATTCTCAACCATATAAGTTTTTAGTGTATTTTTATATTTTGTAAATATTTGACTTGCTTAAAATTTTTATAAGCTATATTTTATTGAACATTTGGTATACAAGTATGTCAAATATAATAAATTATATAATAAATTAACTACTATATTTCTATAGAGTCATCTAAACATCTGAGCATCATATAATAATTTAGTCGAAAAATATTAAGTAAAAACTGTCTGTCTCTAATAATTAATAAACACTAGGACCTAAATAATTTGTAAGATGTGTAATCGTGACTAACATTAAAGGGTTAGAGTTTTCTACTTTTAGTGAAGCAAAGGTGTATATATTTTTTTTGTTGATAGCTTTCAAAAGATTTAATATCATAATAAGCATACATACTTACCTGTAAAAATATCATTTATGTCTTGAAATGACACTGTCCATTAAACTGTTTCTGACCAGCGCTTTCTTACTAATTAGCTGCACCCACAGTGTCCCAGTTTCGAAAGAGGAAAAGAAAGCTGAATCAGACAGATTGCCTGATAATGTTTTGGTAAGTTATATTTTATGTACATGTAGTTGAAATAAAAGCCAGCATATAAAATTCTAACTAGCATAATTGTCCATTTAACACTCATCTCAGCCGGATGTCTCGTACAGACAGTATCTGTCCGAAGTGATTAGCGCCATGGAGAGCGACAAAGAATTCGCCAATCGACTTCGAAGTATGAATGATGTGAGTGTTGGAATGATCTTTGGACTTTCAATTAACACCAGTATAATAAATGACTAAATTCACCAGCTTCAATGTGTATTGCCTAAATCTCAATCCATCAGTCCGACGAAATGGCTAACCAGCTTGAATTCGCCAGCCACTCCGTGCGCAACCGCCTTGACGAGATCAAACGACAGGAGGTGGAACGACTCAATGAGCTTGAAAAAGCGCTTGAAGACAAGCTGGCCTTAAAGGTGTGAATTTATTTCTGTTTTGTTTACTCGATATTCAACTAGCCTGAACTTCTTGGACTTCAGTAATTGAATCGCTTACGTCTTGAGCAGTTCTTAACTATTTTTAGTCACATTTATCACCATCCTCCAGCTGACCTCTGTCCACCCGTTGAAAACGTTACCGTGACAAGAATCGCTAAAAAGTCTTTGGAAACAACTGTCTAGTGACTGTTGCTACTTTGAAGCGACTCTTGTGACTTTTTAACAACTCAAACGCGTCTAATGTGACGGAGAGGCGACTGTTGCGTCACAAGCGCGTCACGTAAGTTGTAGAATCGTAAAAGAGTCGCGAAAGAGTCGTCCAAGAATCGATGTGTTGGCGCTGACTTTCTCTAGAGATGTGACTCTGGTTAATGAAGCGATGTGAATGCGCTTCAAACACAACTCGGTGACTCTACAGCGTTTCTAACATGCCTCAATTGCAACTCTACGGACCCCAGAGTCGTTATACCGTCGCCCCAGAATCGTTTCATAGTCGCAGACAACAAAACGCTTCACTCTTTGACGACTTTTAGGCCACTTGTGCCGTAACATCCCGTCGTTTTAGAGTCGTTTAAAGCCAATTCTTTCCCGATAAAAACGGGATCGTCCGGCCAGAGTCATTTCAGAGTCGTTGCAGGTAACACAGGTAAAATAGGAAAGAAGTTAAGCGCGAACACAACGATTCTTGGACGACTCTTTCGCGACTCTTTTACAATTCTAAAACTCACGTGACACGCTTGTGACGCAACAGTCGCATTAGATGCGTTTGAGTCAGTAAGAAGTCACTAGAGTCGCCCTAGAGTCGCTAGAGTCACTAGTGAGTTGTTTGTAACGACTTTTTAGCGATCATTGTCACAGTAAAGTTTTCAACTGGTTTGCTAATTTTACCTGTGTCATCTGCAACGATTCTGAAACGACCCTGGGCGACGCACGTGACTCTGGGAGGCTTCTTGGCCTAGGTATTGTTTTCATTGGGCTAATAGCAAGTTTTAATTTCTCTCTTGTTTCTCAATCTTCCTCTCTGCTTACGAAGCAATTGCCAAGTATCTCAACACCGCTTGCGCTCTCAGGCCAACCCAGGCAAAGCGTCCCGCGCCAAGTTCCGCTTTGGGCTGCAGAGCCTGGACGAGGCTACAATCAAACGGGCTCATCTGGACCATTCGAAACCGCACACATTCGAAATAGCTGACCTGCAGAAGCTAATTAACCAGGTGACGCAGGACATTGACCAGGTGGACCAGGCGCGCGAGGCCGAGTACAAACGCTACGAGATGGGCAAGGAGCACAGCCGGCGGGCCAGACTGCGCCGCATCAAGGATAAGAAAGCGCGGGAAGCGGCCGAACAGCAGATGCGGGCTGAGAGGGAACGGCACCGCAGGCACGAGCGGGTGCATCAACCGGTGAGCAGTGAAGCTCTAATCGAATAGTGTCTGGAGTGGAATTTGACCATGAAGGAAAGAATAGAATGGAGTGCTAATCTGAGTCAGTTATTTTTGTCTCGCTCGTTCTTCACTTTTAGCATCCCTTTTCCCCGGTCCTTCCTATTGGCTGAAAGCATATTTTGATGTGAGCTCGTACTATGCTGGGACCATATATCTTATATTTCCTAGATAAGCCACTCAGCGACCACAAGCATGCCCATATAGGGCCGAATTGTATTTCTTGACAGTTTTTACGACCACGGTACCAGGTCAGTAGCTTGTGCGCGTATCAAGAGTTTTTTAAAGGCATATTTAGCTATTTTCAGTATAATGCTTGCAAATGATGTATAATGATGTATATTTCACTTAAGCCAACGAATGGAAAATTGTTAGTCAAACAAAACAGTTAAACATGCAAATGAAATACATGTCCCTTAAGCTACTGACCTCAGACTTGTCTCAGGCGCTGTCGGCTTAAATAGATTTTCTTGCAATTTGCGTGATCGGTCTTTTCCAATTGAATTCATTGAGAGTGGCCTATCTAGGAAATATAAGATCTATGGCAGGGACAGACCTTTCAGACGGGGGCGAAAACGAAAATGACTTTGTCTATGACAGTCACGAGCCAATAGGAAGGAACGGGGGGTTGTCTATGACAGTCACGAGCCAATAGGAAGGAACGGGGGGTTGTCTATGACAGTCACGAGCCAATAGGAAGGAACGGGGGGTTGTCTATGACAGTCACGAGCCAATAGGAAGGAACGGGGGGTTGTCTATGACAGTCACGAGCCAATAGGAAGGAACGGGGGGTTGTCTATGACAGTCACGAGCCAATAGGAAGGAACGGGGGGGAAGGGATCCGAAAAGTGAACATCAAGCGAGACAGAAATAACTGGCTCAGATTAGCACTCCATTCTATTGTTTCCTCCATGAATTTGACTCTATCTTTGCCAAAAATGATAGCGCTCACATTCTTACTTTTACTATACATATTCATAAATTTCAGGGCAGTCGCGAACAACTAAAAGAAGCCTGGGAGAAGGGCGATCGAATGGATCGAGACTCCTTTGATCCAAAGGCGTTCTTTATGCTACACGGTTAGTCAATAGCACCCAAACTGATTATTAAATTTGAAGTTTATTGCTAATTCACCAACTATTTTAACTTAAATCTGTCTTTCGATCTCTTACAGATATCAATGGCGATGGACACATGGATGTGAACGAAATCGAAGCCTTGTTTTGGAAAGAGGTTGGCCTCGTCGATGTAGATAGAGGAAGGGAACTGAGGTCGATAGAGAAAGGGAACTGAGGTATATCGAAGGAGGGAACTGATGTAGATAGTGGGAGTTAGCTGAGGTAGATAGAGGGAGGGAGCTGAGGTAGATAGGAGGGAACTGAGGTAGATAGAGGGAGGGAACTGATGTAGATAGAAGGAGGGAGCTGAGGTAGATAGAGGGAGGGAGCTGAGGTAGATAGAAGGAGGGAACTGAGGTAGATAGAAGGAGGGAGCTGAGGTAGATAGAAGGAGGGAACTGAGGTAGATAGAAGGAGGGAGCTGAGGTAGATAGAGGGAGGGAACTGATGTAGATAGAAGGAGGGAGCTGAGGTAGATAGAGGGAGGGAGCTGAGGTAGATAGAAGGAGGGAACTGAGGTAGATAGAGGGAGGGAGCTGAGGTAGATAGAAGGAGGGAACTGAGGTAGATAGAAGGAGGGAACTGAGGTAGATAGAGGGAGGGAACTGAGGTAGATAGAAGGAGGGAACTGATGTAGATAGAAGGAGGGAACTGAGGTAGATAGAGTGAGGGAAGTGAGGTAGATAGAAGGAGGGAACTGAGGTAGATAGAGGGAGGGAGCTGAGGTAGATAGAGGGAGGGAACTGAGGTAGATAGAGGGAGGGAAGTGAGGTAGATAGAAGGAGGGAACTGAGGTAGATAGAGTGAGGGAAGTGAGGTAGATAGAAGGAGGGAACTGAGGTAGATAGAGGGAGGGAGCTGAGGTAGATACTCGTAGAGGAAGGGAGCTGAGGTAGATAGAGGAAGGGAACTGAGGTAGATAGATGAAGGGAACTGATGTAGATAGAAGGAGGGAGCTGAGGTCGATAGAGGGAGGGAGCTGAGGTAGATAGAAGGAGGGAGCTGAAATAGATAGAAGGAGGGAACTGAGGTAGATAGAAGGAGGGAGCTGAGGTAGATAGAAGGAGGGAGCTGAGGTAGATAGAAGGAGGGAGCTGAGGTAGATAGAAGGAGGGAGCTGAGGTAGATAGAAGGAGGGAGCTGAGGTAGATAGAAGGAGGGAACTGAGGTAGATAGAGGGAGGGAACTGAGGTAAATAGAGGGAGGGAGCTGAGGTAGATAGAGGAGGGAACTGAGGTAGATAGAAGGAGGGAACTGAGGTAGATAGAAGGAGGGAGCTGAGGTAGATAGAGGAAGGGAGCTGAGGTAGATAGAGGAAGGGAACTGAGGTAGATAGATGAAGGGAACTGATGTAGATAGAAGGAGGGAGCTGAGGTCGATAGAGGAAGGGAGCTGAGGTAGATAGAGGAAGGGAACTGAGGTAGATAGAAGGAGGGAGCTGAGGTAGATAGAAGGAGGGAACTGAGGTAGATAGAAGGAGGGAGCTGAGGTAGATAGAGGAAGGGAGCTGAGGTAGATAGAGGGAGGGAGCTGAGGTAGATAGAGGGAGGGAGCTGAGGTAGATAGAGGAAGGGAACTGGGGTAGATAGAGGAAGGGAGCTGAGGTAGATAGAGGGAGGGAACTGAGGTAGATAGAAGGAGGGAGCTGAGGTAGATAGAGGAAGGGAGCTGAGGTAGATAGAGGAAGGGAACTGAGGTAGATAGATGAAGGGAACTGATGTAGATAGAAGGAGGGAGCTGAGGTCGATAGAGGAAGGGAGCTGAGGTAGATAGAGGGAGGGAACTGAGGTAGATAGAAGGAGGGAACTGAGGTAGATAGAAGGAGGGAGCTGAGGTAGATAGAGGAAGGGAGCTGAGGTAGATAGAGGAAGGGAACTGAGGTAGATAGATGAAGGGAACTGATGTAGATAGAAGGAGGGAGCTGAGGTCGATAGAGGAAGGGAGCTGAGGTAGATAGAGGAAGGGAACTGAGGTAGATAGAAGGAGGGAGCTGAGGTAGATAGAAGGAGGGAACTGAGGTAGATAGAAGGAGGGAGCTGAGGTAGATAGAGGAAGGGAGCTGAGGTAGATAGAGGGAGGGAGCTGAGGTAGATAGAGGGAGGGAGCTGAGGTAGATAGAGGAAGGGAACTGGGGTAGATAGAGGAAGGGAGCTGAGGTAGATAGAGGGAGGGAACTGAGGTAGATAGAAGGAGGGAGCTGAGGTAGATAGAGGAAGGGAACTGAGGTAGATAGATGAAGGGAACTGATGTAGATAGAAGGAGGGAGCTGAGGTCGATAGAGGAAGGGAGCTGAGGTAGATAGAAGGAGGGAACTGAGGTAGATAGAAGGAGGGAGCTGAGGTAGATAGATTAGATAGATATAGAGATAAAATTCACTCTGCTAAATCATTTTTCGACCCTACAGCTGGACAAAGTGTACAGCAAGGAGAATGACACAACGGTTGATCGGGTGGAACGGCAGCACGAGATGGAGCGGATGCGCCGGGCTGTGCTCATGAGACTGGACAAGAACAAGGATAGGATGGTCAGTTGGGAGGAGTTTAATGCCTGGATTAGCAGCCAAGAGGCGAACAAAGATGAAGAATGGAAGGTGAGTCTGAGAGCCTTTGTGCTGCAGATTTTCAATATTTTTACCCTAAAATCGTCCCGAATCCAATGATTTGAAACCGAAACCAACCCCAACCTGATGATCTGAAACCGAAACCATCCCCAACCTGATGATATGAAACCGAAACCATTCCGAATCTGATGATCTGAAACCGAAACTATCCCGAATCTGATTAATATAAACCAAAACTATCCCGAATCTGATGATCTAAAACCGAAACCATCCCCAACCTGATGATATGAAACCGAAACCATCCCGAATCTGATGATCTGAAACCAAAACTATCCCAATCTGTTTATCTGAAACCGAAACTATCCCGAATCAAACTATATAAAACCGCACCAATGCCCTTGTTAATCAACAGACTGCGGAAGAGAGTGATGAAGACAAGCCGTTCAACGAGGAAGAGCTCAGACAGTTCGAGGAGCAGTACAACAGGGAGCACCCGGATGAAGGCATCGATGTGAGTTGAAACTGTCGAATGCATGGTTACTTGCTTAGTTTAATGCTGTCGTGACAATTAATAGTTATTAAGCAGCATGTAATATAGCTATAATTTTTGCTTTAAAGTTGTGAACTATAGTGCTCCAGACTAAGGGTGTTTTGAGTATTCTTTATTGAGGTTGATGTTGATCTACGCGAAGCCTCTCCATCCGGCTCTCGGGTTATTTTAAACTTCACAATAGCAATCCGGCCCGCTCGAGGTTGGTGTCTCTTCTCAGATCCCTAGTCGAATCTCCTCTCTTCTTTCCTCTCTCCTCTTCTCTCCTCTCCTCCTTTTTCTCTCCTCTCCTCTCTCCTCTCCTCTTCTCTCCTTTCATCTCTCCTCCTCTTCTCTCCTTTTCTCTCTCCTCCTCTTCTCTCCTTTCCTCTCTCCTCCTCTTCTCTCCTTTCCTCTCTCCTCTTCTCTCCTTTCCTCTCTCCTCCTCTTCTCTCCTTTCCTCTCTCCTCTTCTCTCCTTTCCTCTCTCCTCCTCTTCTCTCCTTTCCTCTCTCCTCTTCTCTCCTTTCCTCTCTCCTCCTCTTCTCTCCTTTCCTCTCTCCTCTTCTCTCCTTTCCTCTCTCCTCCTCTTCTCTCCTTTCCTCTCTCCTCTTCTCTCCTTTCCTCTCCTCCTCTTCTCTCCTTTCCTCTCTCCTCTTCTCTCCTATCCTCCTTTTTTCTCTCCTCTCCTCTTCTCCCCTTTCCTCTCTCCTCTCCTCTTCTCTCCTTTCCTCTCTTCTCTCCTCTCCCTTTTCTCCCTTCTCCTCTCTTATTTATCTTTCCACTCCTCTCTTCTCCTTTATTCCCTCTCCTCTTTTCCCCTCCTCTAGCCTGCAGTCATGCGCTAGCTTCCCTATCTGGCCCTCGGGGTAAATAAAGTTTTCCGACTCCTGATCTACCGAAAAAGCAATTTGTAAATGTGAATTTCAGAATTCCCAACAAACTGGCCCCTGATTGAGTGATTGACGAGCATCTGCGACGTCTTCTTATCAGCGTTAAATAACACAAATAAAGGGGAGTCGCGCCCTTAAGTTTTCTAATTGTTTTATTTGATGTTTCGCTTTCTATTCAATATCCAATAGTTGTTGTTTTACTATTGTTTGTCTCAAGATAAATTAGTTATAACCGATAAATTCATTCGAAAATTTCTCTGGTCCAAAGGTTTACAAAATATCAAAATCCACAATCCAAATAATTCAGTGTTTATTGTGTTTCATATTTTCGCAATTTAGATTTCTCATAAAAATACTGCAATTTAAAAAACGCATTTGTGAGATTTTGTCTTTACGCTCGTACCGTAATAAACAGCTAGTCGAACTTATTCTCATTAGTGTACTGGCTTGAACTACTAAATCTGTCTTTGAGTGTGTCAAACCTAAAGCTTTTAGATACCGTTTTCAATCAATCCCCTTTTCCTCTTTGCTTGTGTCTAATTGTCAAATGTTTTGTGTTGTACAGATACAAAAATAACTAGATGGGCTGCACAGGCATATATGCTTAGTAAAACAGCTTTCTACTTTCAGTTCAGTAGCAAATAAGAATGCATAAGCTATTTTTAAAAATATATAAGAAAGGCAGCTGAAATGACTTTGATAGGTTTAGAAGCCAAGCTTGCAGGCGTAAACAACTTGCTAATTGGTTCAGGAGTAATGTACATTAGCCAGTCCACTGAAATGTATATAGCAGCTTTATGCTGAAATTCCGAGAAAGGCAATAAAAATTGGGGCAGGCGGGGGGCGGGGGTAGAATGGAAAGGAGCAGTTGGAGGGTTTAAGCTGGGGTAAGAGCCAAGTTGGTTTTAAAAATGCATAAAATGCTTCTGTTTACCTTACTACTGAACTGAAAGTAGCTTGCATGCAAATGTGCTGAGTGGCCCATGTAGTTATTCTCGTATTTGTGATCTGTTGTAAACTTCTTGAATAAATCGGATTGCAAAATACACTTTTGTTGTGTATCTGATTTATCCCATCTGTTCCGCAGTATTTCGGCACGCTTTATCAATAACAGCTGAAAGCGTCACTGTTCCGCATTCAAATTAGTCATGTGCTTGGGCTCTGTGTTATTCAATTTGAATTGAATCGTCGCTAAGGAACAACAGTTATTATGCATGTACTAGCATCATATATACGAGTTTGTAGTTTGTTTAATAGCATCACAGAGTTTATTAGCCGTTGGATGAATTTATTTTTAGATTTTTTCATACCGACACCACCAGATGAGGCCGAATTTCCCTTGAACTTTCAGACCCTTTTGGACTGCGTCTGTTGTTGGTAGTTTTTGGGGACATTGTGATAAATATACATCTCCAATAGCAACAAAAAGCAGATATCTAAAGATCTTTAACTTCAGGGAAGCATCGCAATATCGCTCTGGCAAAAGCCTCAGCAAGGCACCGCTATTATTGAACTTCATTCACTTGCATGCGTTGCTTCATATACATGCAGGTTCGCGGAAAAAATTGTCACGGATTAAATGCATTTCTCCAGAACTATAGGTAAGGCATATGGCACAGTTTCCTGGATTAACAACATAGTTTGAAGTGAGATAAAGTTCAACTCTGTACGAGCGTATATTAAATGTACAGTAATGAGCCAACGCAAGATTAAATTGACAAAACAACGCTCCATGGCTCAAGGCTTACGTACAGGCCAATCAAAGGCCAATTGGAAGAGTTGTTCGCGCAGTCTGCCGGGCTCGATTCCAGTACACAAGGCCGAACACTAAGGCCATGACTAGGCAGGTGAACACAAATGCTGCCACCTCAATACGTCCGTCGAACTGTTCCACGTCGTTGCCAGGTTCTTTGACTGGTCCGAAGTCGCCTGTAGCAAGGCTGTGGGGATAGCTCATGCTTTCTGCTTTCTTTATCTACGTCGTATATCTTCTATAACGCCGTTTTTTATTTTCACAAATAGAAAAAGAGCCGAGTCTCTCATAGTAGCGGCTTGAGCACAACGTCATTTTTAATAGAGCCCTGCTATCAGTTTAAAGCCATAGACAAAATGAATAACAACCCTTATGCAACCTTCCTTATTTTGTTTCAGAATTTTCAGAAATTTTTTGATATTAATAATTTTAGGCGTTTATGTTTCTTGATTCCTGTATTATTATTTGTTGATTGAAAAAATTCTGCATAAGAATACACTGAACCAACTAATCAGCATTTACATTGCAAAAGTGAAAGAGCAACAACAGTAAACGTTAGTCATTTCAAACATCCATTGAAAAGGTATTGGTGAAATGAAGTCCAACATATTTTACAGTGGCGCATTACGTTGTGTTGCGTTACGTTGCTATTTTTTTGTTTAATAAAATTACGAGCTACAACCAATGCTACAGTGCTACATGAGAAAACGTAGCGAGTTAGAAGTATAAAGCATTTAGTTACAAAACAACCATGAGACAAGTATTCGATTTTCTTTTCACGTAGCATGTATATTCAAGCATAATATGAACAGTCAATTTGTAGTACATTTCTGACTCATTCCAACAACAAAAAACCATTGCAAATCTGCCAGAGATAAAATCATGCGCCCTGCTATGCATACTCTTAGAAGTATTATTCGCTCCTAGTCTCAATCTCAAATATATTTTGGCAGGACAGGCATCACATTAATTCCAGGGATCGTCAGGGGTAGGAAAACTCGTATAGAGGCTTAGCCTTTAAAATAGATAAGGCGAATCCACCATGCAAAACCGAGGGGTAATTAAGTATGGGTTAGCGGCGTTTGCAAAAAATAGAGGGTTGGGGTTGACGCCGACGAAAAAATCGATAAGCTTCAACCATCTCTTACCCGCGCAGAAGGGTTGGCTGAAAGTCGCTAGCTAACAGCGCCACTAAAATCGATAAGCTTCAACCATCTCTTACCCGCGCAGAAGGGTTGGCTGAAAGTCGCTAGCTAACAGCACCACTAAAATCGATAAGCTTCAACCATCTCTTACCCGCGCAGAAGGGTTGGCTGAAAGTCGCTAGCTAACAGCACCACTAAAATCGATAAGCTTCAACCATCTCTTACCCGCGCAGAAGGGTTGGCTGAAAGTCGCTAGCTAACAGCGCCACTAAAATCGATAAGCTTCAACCATCTCTTACCCGCGCAGAAGGGTTGGCTGAAAGTCGCTAGCTAACAGCGCCACTAAAATCGATAAGCTTCAACCATCTCTTACCCGCGCAGAAGGGTTGGCTGAAAGTCGCTAGCTAACAGCGCCACTAAAATCGATAAGCTTCAACCATCTCTTACCCGCGCAGAAGGGTTGGCTGAAAGTCGCTAGCTAACAGCGCCACTCAATTTGAGGGGGGGTGGCTGGTGGGGTTGACGGTCGATGAGACAATAGATAAGCTAAACCATCTCTTACCCGCGCGGAAGGTTGATTGGAAGTCGCTAGCTATAACAGCGCCACGAAATTGGAGAGGGTGATTGGCGGGCTTGATTGCCGACGAAAAAATTGATAAGCCTTTATCAAAAACACCGGATTTTCACGCCGAATTGCACTCTAGTTACGAGCGTCTATATGAGATGTCACAAATTCGATGTGAAATTTCGGCATTGTGAAGTACTCCCTATGCAGCTGACTTTTGGATTTTCAATGTTTTTGAAATTTTGGTGTTGCGAAAGCGCCCCGCCCTTAGTTATCATTCTGCAATTAGGAGGTAATCTTTATTCAGTCTTTATTCCAATCCAAATGGATTGCTTCAAAGAAATTATTCTAGCATGCCTGTTTGCAGTGACTAGCTGAAACTGAAAGGATGATTCGATTCTCTCAACCCATTTGACAAGTTATTGAAGAAACTGGCTAACCAAAATATATTTGGCCTCTATCAATAGTCGGACTGTTGGAACTTCGACGGCCTCTCTGCTGCTGTTGCTGCTGCTTTCGTTTCTGACTCCCATGGAGTATTGGCGCTGAAATAATTGAAAGTCCAGGTGGCGACGCTTCCAATTGCCATTGAAACTCCGACGGCGGCGGTGGCGGCAGAGGCGGTCTTGAATTCGTTGAATATTTGCCTACGCCTGAATCAAGGAGGAGAAGCCTTTTTGAGCGGTGTAAGTGTTAGCCAGTTTATTTTCAAGTGAATTTTCTAGGAAAAAGAATCTCATTTGATGAATACATGAATTATGTTATGAACAGAAACGGTCATTGAGCAGTGTAATCTACAGCTGTAAATCACTTAATCCGTCTTGAATAGATCTTCAGTGGCGATATTCTATGATTCTATTAGTATTGATTCATCAATAATTTTTTAGTATATAGGATTAAAAATCGTATTTAAACAACTCACCACCTCCGCGTCGGCTCCCAGTCTGCTGTAGAACCTGCTGCGTTGGCAGCGGCTGCACAAACGCCGATGCGAATCGGAGCTGCTCAGCGGATTCGAGTCCACGACCTTGCTGACTCTGCTTCCGGAACCCAGTTTGAGATTGCTGCTTTTTCGATTGCCTGAGCTGCGGCCCATTGGCAATTGCTGCGGCGCCCAGCCGCACGGACAGTTCGTCCAGGTATCGGCGTCCCCAGACTCCCGACGCACCTCCATCATCTTCATCATCTCGGGTGGCGGATCTATTAAAAGAAGAAGACTGCTGTCGCAGAAGCAGCAGGCGTCTGAGCTGATCGGCCACGCCGAGGCCGCGGACCAGGCTGTCCCGCTGAAGTAGCCCGGAGAGCCGTTCGATTTCCTCGGAGTCAGTAATTGACTCCGGCTCCCAGCCGCTGCCACTACCAACTACCAACTCTTCGGATGCCGGTGATGTCTGCTGGGAGTTTAATAGAATATTGAACTGTTTTTCTCATTGTCTCGTTCTGCACCCCTAACTGTCCCTTAAGGTAACCACAGCATTAGCTGCCCGTGGTCGCCAGGGGTTAGCGGAGCGGGTGTGGGTACCTCCACGCTGTACCCGGATGCCCGGAGCCCCCTTGCTTGAGCGAAGTCAAGCAATTGCTTTTTTGGGTTGGCTCAAATGTTTTTATTCATTCGAATTGTAGTTTGACACATGCAGTTGAATGTAGGAAAGAAGTGGCCGAGGGGAAATGGAAGAAGTAATCTTTATATTACATTATTTTGGTACCTGACTCAGACAAAAGACTCGTTTAAACTGCCATTGAACAAAGCCATTTTATGTGTGATCGCACTACTTGTACTAGTATATATTTCTTGCCACTTAGTTGATTTAACTGATCAAAGGCGGAGTTAAAAATGCTTACATATCATCATCAATATTCACCTGACCGCCTCCGACTGGCGTCCGGGAGTCGCCACCCTGCACTCCTGGAACTCGAGCACGCGCCCTCTGCGGCCGTCGGACTCCACCAGCAGCTGCTGCGGGCGCAGCGAGCGGCTTCTCCTGCTTCTTCGTCAGCTTCTCGCGCTGCTGCTTCGCGCACTCGGCTCTGGCCTTGGTGGCCGTGGTCTCCTGATACAGACTGGCCGCCTGGGCCAGGTAGGGCTGGTATCGCGCGTCCGTGTCCGGGCCCGGGTAGATGCGCCGATAATTGCCGAGGTGCTGCAGCTCGTAGCGCTCCTGTGACTCGGCGAATTTGGCCGCCTCCCGCTCCTGATCCTCACTGGCGATGGCGAATTGCTCAGGCCTATGCAGATAGACACTAAGACACACAGGCAGACACAGCCATACACACCAAGGACACTAAAATTAAGGAATAAGAAGACTACACTACAAATAAACAATGCATAAGTCGCTCTTTAGACACGCACAGACGCTAAGGTACTAGTTTAATTAAGTTTAATAAAATGAACACTGTCAGTCTGCAGCTTATTGTTTCTGCGTCTGAGCAGCACACTAATAGACAGACTGTATGTAAACTCACCGGGACTCTTTCTTGTTGTTTCGCTGGGTCAATCTGTCGCGAACGCGTCGCCGTTCTTCTTCCAGAATTTTCCGCCGATCCACCGCGCCCAGGTTAATGAGGCCAAAAGTGTCAGTGATTAGAGCCTCTTTAATCTCCCGGTCGAGCCTGGAGTCCGTGGCGAATGACGGGCTGTGGTTGACCTCCAGCACGAAGGGTTTCATTCGCCTGTCCAGAATGACGTCGAAGCCGAGGATTTCGAAGCAGGCCGAGCCGCGCATGTGAGTCGGAAAGCAAGTGCGATAATTGTGCTTCAGCACTGAGTGCGCTGACAGCACCGTCTTGATAATCGCGTCGTCGATGTCAGCCCAGATTTGCTGCAAGTCGTAGCCATTCGATTCGAGCCAGCGGTTGATGGTGGTCAGGCGTCTGCGCGTTTGAGGGAGAATGTTACAGGAAATTTATTGCCTGTCTGTTCGTATCTTCGTATCCGTTCGTATCTATCTATCTATCTATCTATCTATCTATATCTATCTATCTATCTATCTATCTATCTATCTATCTATCTATCTGTCTAATCTATCTATCTAATCTATCTATCTTCTATCTATCTATCTATCTATCTATCTATCTATCTATCTATCTATCTATCTATCTATCTATCTATCTATCTATCTATCTATCTATCTATCTATCTATCTATCTATCTATCTATCTATCTATCTATCTATCTATCTATCTATCTATCTATCTATCTATCTATCTATCTATCTATCTATCTATCTATCTATCTATCTATCTATCTATCTATCTATCTATCTATCTATCTATCTATCTATCTATCTATCTATCTATCTATCTATCTATCTATCTATCTATCTATCTATCTATCTATCTATCTATCTCTTATCTATCTATCTATCTATCATCTATC
>NIVC01000525.1:449538-582394 GCA_002269645.1 Macrostomum lignano | reverse complement strand
GAGATAAATCGTGTACTGACAGGCGTTGATTGATTTATGGCTAAAATTTGGCTCTTACGAGCGTATTTAGCCCTGATATTCACCTGTTAGTCAGTCATGAGATATTCACCTGTTGGTCAGTCATGAGATATTCACCTGTTAGTCAGTCATGAGATATTCACCTGTTGTCAGTCATGAGATATTCACCTGTTAGTCAGTCATGAGATATTCACCTGTTAGTCAGTCATGAGATATTCACCTGTTAGTCAGTCATGAGATATTCACCTGTTAGTCAGTCATGAGATATTCACCTGTTAGTCAGTCATGAGATATTCACCTGTTAGTCAGTCATGAGATATTCACCTGTTAGTCAGTCATGAGATATCACCTGTTAGTCAGTCATGAGATACTCACCTGTTAGTCAGTCATGAGATACTCAGCTCTTACTCATAAGATAATTAATGTGTCGAATAAAACAAAGCTCCAGTAGACTACAATCATTGGCATGCTGATTGACACCTCTAACCCCCTCACGGGCAGATGGACGGTGATCTTCCACCCGGAGGAGAAGGAGAAGGACGAGACCAAAGTGCAGCTGCAATACGAAAGCAACGCCGCCAACACAAACGAGGACAATGCTAGCATATTCGTTATGAATAATTACTTCGGCATCGGTGAGCTGCGGGGGCGTTCGAGGGCGTCACTGCCGCGACTTTCTTGTATATGGCACATAAATTATGCCAGTGCAGGGTTGTGTCATCAAGGTGTTGCCGACAGACTGCAGGGGGTTGGTCCGGATGTTATCCGGAACTGGAGAAGCTTGACTGACTTTCGGACCGATTAGCACGCAAAGGCTGGAGATTTGTTATCCTTCTAGGCCTGTTGTCTGCAGGTGCAGTGAAGCATGGGTGACAGGAGGTACTAATATGGGTTATACTGAGTACCAAGTATGGGTGACAGGGGTTATTAAATATAGGTGACAGGGGTACTAAATATGGGTGACAGGGAGTACCAAGTATGGGCGACAGGGTTAATAAGTATGGGCGACAGGGTTAATAAGTATGGGTGAACGGGAGTGCTAAGTATGGGTAACAGGGGTGCTAAGTATGGGTGAACGAGAGTGCTAAGTATGGGTGACAGGAGGTGCCATAGAAACTGGCAGACCGTAACCAGGTTAGATTGGCCATTTATATTTAATCTTATGAGTCGGGGCCGGTTTGTGACCTGGCAAATTTTATTTATTTATCGATTAATTGATTGATTGGCCGTGGCAAATTCATCCGGGAAATTGGGAATACTGGCTGGTGCGAGGGAATCGGCCTGTTGATTGGATGTACCCGCTCCTTCCCGCTTCTCTTGCTCTTTCTTTCTTAGTTCTGGCTGCCTTGGGTTGGAGAAAGAGTGGACGGCTCCACAGGGAACTTCGTGTTCCCATTTGCTTAGGGAAATGAAACAGTCAGGCGAATTTGGTTTGTGTTTTTCAACCACGAATTGAGAGAATTTTCGCTAATCCTTTCTGCCGCAGGTCTGGACGCCGACGTCTCCCTGGACTTCCACCTGGCCCGCAACGAGAATCCTTCAAAGTTCAACTCCCGTTTCCATAACAAGGGCGTGTACTTTAAGATGAGCGTTAGAAAAATGATTAACAAAGGCAGCTGCAAGGATTTGCACAGGCAGATTATCGTTGAGGTTGATGGCAAAGTCATCGACTTGCCGCCGCTAGAAGGGATTATTATCCTCAACATTCTGTCCTGGGCCAGCGGGGCGAATCCGTGGGGCACCGAGAAGGACGACAATTTCAACCGGCCGAACCACTGGGACGGCCAGCTTGAAGTGGTCGGCGTCACCGGCATGGTGCACATGGGACAGGTTGGTTGCAGCTGTGTGTGAGTGGGGTGGCTGTCTGTCTCTCTGCCCCACTGTACGTGCGGGAGTGGGGTGGCTGTCTGTCCCTCTGGCCCACTTTGCGTGCAGAGTGGGGTGGCTGTCTGTCCCTCTGCCCCACTGTACGTGCGGGAGTGGGGTGGCTGTCTGTCCCTCTGCCCCACTGTGCTTGCGGAGTGGGGTGGCTGTCTGTCCCTCTGCCCCACTGCGTGTGGAGTGGGGGGGCTGTCTGTTCCTCTGCCCCACTGTGCGTGTGGAGTGGGGTGGCTGTCTGTCTGTTCCTCTGCCCACTGTGCGCCCCACAGCCCAATGAGCAGACCCTCTACTGCCTGCACGCTTATCGCCCACCCGCAGATATTCAGCGGCCTCCGCTCGGGCAGCCGACTGGCCCAGGGCGGTCACATAAAAATCACGCTGAAGGCCGACATTCCCGTGCAGGTGAGCGCTTCCATCGCCTTCGCTTAATTTGAAAAGTTGATTCAGGAATTATTATCAATTACTCACGCCCTTCTACTAGAGTAAAAGACCGATAGGATGTGCAAGACAAAAAATTATTTAATCTCCTTTTTCCTACTGAGGCACGGTGAAGCGATAGCCCTGCCAGTCTGCTTTGGACTGAGAAACTGGCACTATAAAAAGGCGGGTCGGGCAGATAGAAAAGGACAAGCAAGGAGATGATGCGGATTTTTGGGATACTCGCGACTCGCATCTCCAGCCGGCCAGAGTCGTGCAATTTTTTTTGTGCTCGCTCGTGTCTGCCCGAGTTTCATCGCGTGCCGGCTAATTTCGATCAAGTTTTGATTAACACTCAGCTCTGGCTGTTGGGTGTGCTCAGTGCTGCTCTCACTGCTCCTGCTGCTGCTGCTCACACTGTCTGCATACACTGCTCACAATGTCTGCTCACACACTGCTCACAATGTCTGCTCACACACTGCTCGCAATGTCTGCTCACACACTGCTCACAATGTCTGCTCACACACTGCTCGCAATGTCTGCTCACACACTGCTCACAATGTCTGCTCACACACTGCTCACAATGTCTGCTTACACACTGCTCACAATGTCTGCATACACTGCTCACAATGTCTGCTCACACACTGCTCACAATGTCTGCTCACACACTGCTCGCAATGTCTGCTCACACACTGCTCACAATGTCTGCTCACACACTGCTCGCAATGTCTGCTCACACACTGCTCACAATGTCTGCTCACACACTGCTCACAATGTCTGCTTACACACTGCTCACAATGTCTGCTCACACACTGCTCACAATGTCTGCTCACACACTGCTCACAATGTCTGCTCACACACTGCTCACTGTCTGCTCACACACTGCTCACTGTCTGCTCACACACTGCTCACTGTCTGCTCACACACTGCTCACAATGTCTGCTCACACACTGCTCACAATGTCTGCTCACACACTGCTCACTGTCTGCTCACACACTGCTCACTGTCTGCTCACACACTGCTCACAATGTCTGCTCACACACTGCTCACAATGTCTGCTCACACACTGCTCACAATGTCTGCTCACACACTGCTCACAATGTCTGCTCACACACTGCTCACTGTCTGCTCACACACTGCTCACTGTCTGCTCACACTGTCTTCCTGACAAAGACAGACAGTCTCTATATATACGAGTATCTAAGCTAAATTTTACAGTTTTTTGCTTTGGTAGTTAATGCTCCTTATATATTTTTATTCTGTACAATTTCACCGAATTGTGCCAAATGCTTAGCTACTAATGCTGCTTTAATCTCTCATGCGTACGCAACGAAATTGAGGCACTTGTGTGTGTGTGCGGGTCCCTCTTTCCGGCAGTTTGTAAGGCTTGGCTGCTAAATTTAGACTCCTCTTAGCAGGCAGAAAAAGCAAAATCTCTCTCTCTTCCTCTGGGTTAATTTTTGCTTGTCTTCTTTTTATCCCATTTCCTGGGGAGACCGACTGGCGGGAGGGTCTGTCTGTTTTTTGCCGTGTTTTTATTGTTGCTCATATCTCTTCTCTTTCGCCACTTGCCCTCCCCCCCCTGGTACTCACAGTTTAGCGGCCCCGCCCTTGAGCAGCGGCTTTTTGAGCTGGCCACACGTTCCACTAATCATTTGGTCCGGTTCAGAGACCATTTGGCTATATTTTATCCCTAATCTGGGTAGCAGACTCCAGTGCCAGCAATCATTGCCAACCTAATTTGTGCATTGAGCTGCTTAAGTGAGACTGTAGCTAAATACGTCATTGGACAGATCTACTGTACTTCAGTTCTGTAAAGTCCTTGAGCTAGCACCCTCCCAGATCCTCAGGCTGAGCAGCCAGCCTCCCAGATCATCAGACTGAGCAGCCAGCCTCCCAGATCATCAGACTGAGCAGCCAGCCTCCCAGATCCTCAGGCTGAGCAGCCAGCCTCCCAGATCCTCAGACTGAGCAGCCAGCCTCCCAGAACCTCAGGCTGAGCAGCCAGCCTCCCAGAACCTCAGGCTGAGCAGCCAGCCTCCCAGATCCTCAGGCTGAGCAGCCAGCCTCCCAGATCATCAGACTGAGCAGCCAGCCTCCCAGATCCTCAGGCTGAGCAGCCAGCCTCCCAGATCCTCAGGCTGAGCAGCCAGCCTCCCAGATCCTCAGGCTAAGCAGCCAGCCTTCCCTCCCGCACCGCAGATCGATGGCGAGCCGTGGGTGCAGTCCAGCGGCCAGGTTGTAATCCTGCGCAGCGCCCTGCGCGCCTCAATGCTGAAGAAAAGCAAAGCCAAGCTGAAGTCCGGCCGGAACGCTGAGCCGTCGTTTTACAGTCCCGAGATTGAGGAGGGCGCCACTGGCGGGTCAGACCAGGCCGTTGTCGACTAAACGACCCAATTAGCAACGGCGTAGCAACGGCAGACTTAAATTCAATTATCACAAGACGATTGTTGTTTTTTTCTGGATACATACAAAGTATTTTTCAGTAGTCAGCCTGTCCTATCATTATCTGGAGTTGGGTTTAATGACTAATTATCATGGAAATTAAATGACGAGGCAATTCGGTTTATTAAGACAGTTATAGTTACTCCCGCCGTTTACCCAATGGCTAATAACTATAAAAATAGTAAAAAGCCAATCGCCGTTTTTTCGTTTTTTCTCTCCGTGTTGTCTCTGCTCTTGTGTGTGCACTGTACTGTTTAAACATCTGTTTTAAAACTGTAATATTAGCTGTCTATCTGAGTGCGTCCCTCGGTTTCTGTGTGTTTGCTAATTACTTATTTATCAATGATATAGCCTAGCCAGCTGCGGTTGTCCCAGTTCGCGAATAAGAGCTAATTTCTAGTCGCTTTGTTTTTCCCTGTGCCCCGACAGTGCGCGTACTTGTTGCTTTTATTTCTGTTGTTGCTGATTGCAATGAGAGTTTTACAATACAATTTTACAATAGATTTTGAATAGCGGTTACCCTTCTCTCACCTACCCTTAACCTTGAGTTCCTCAATTTTTTTAACTTATATCTAGTCACTATAGCAGTTATCAAGCTAGTTGCTATGCAGTATTCGCCCTGCTGCTTGGCGATGCGTCTCTCTTTCGAATTCGCTCTTGCTTCTGCTGGCGTAACTGCTTTTTACACTGGTGTATTTATGCTTTATTGTCTTCTTTTTTGTTTGAGCAACTTCTGAACCGCCAGATCTGCTCTGTCATTGGTAATATTGTTTTATGACCTGAAAGATGCATGTCTCCTGTCCTTAGATTGCTGTCTCCTGTCCTTAGATTGCTGTCTCCTGTCCTTAGATTGCCATCTCCTGTCCTTAGATTGCCGTCTCCTGTCCTTAGATTGCCGTCTCCTGTCCTTAGATTGCCGTCTCCTGTCCTCGGAATTCTGCCATCTTGTCCTCAGATGTCTGTCTCCTGTCCTCGGAATTCTGACGGTGTCCTCTCCTGATTGCAATCTCGCTGGCACAGTTGCAGCAGCATTTTATTGTTGCACTCCCGCTGGCAGTCTGCACAGTGCAGAGGTTCCATGTCTTACAGATAATCATAATAATGAGTTAGTGTGTGCTTTGTGTCAATTAATGTGCAAATTTAATAAGGTTTTCTGTGTTCTCGCAAGCTTAATAGTACGCTTTGTGCTTGCACTAGTCTGAATCGCATATATCTATCTACATAGTTGTGAGCTATTTATACATCTAGCCGCTTGTAGGCCCGCTTATCTCCTGTGTTGAAAGTGAATTATAATTTGCCTGTCATTTGACTCCCCACAAGTTCAGTGCCGCGGTAAAATAGTACTTCAAAAAACGCATAAGCAAATCAATGCTTGCACTATTCGATGTACTTTTTTACAATAAAGTGCAACGATCCGTTCTCTCTGAAGTTTTTATCTGCGAACTCTGCTCTGCTGCGCACAGACCTTCAAGTTTTCACGTGAGTGTTTTTGTGCGTCTATTTATATATGATATTATGTAAAAGTTAATATTTACATATATATATATGTATACGATAATTATTTAACTAAAATATTAAAGTTGTGCTTGATTGAAGCCACATGAAAATCTGTCATGGTGCTGGATGTCTTTTGTTTGCCTTTTTCTAGTAGGCTTTGCTAGTCTATGCGCTATTTTTAGCTAGCTATACTGGTCCCCGCTAATCTGCTCTCGGCCCTCTGCAGCAAGTCTATCTATCCAGCCTGTCTCTGAATTATCCATAACCTTCTCATGCTCATCCGGTTAGTACTGAGCCGCCAGCTGCTGTAATTCGCTTAGTTCGCCCCCAGCCGGCCGCCTTCTGAATCGATCTCTCGCGTCACCCGGATGCCGTGGGGCAAAGATCCTCTCTATGCATGTCTTTATCAGCAGAGCTGGTCAAGCAACAGGCCTTATAGCTAGCAGCAGTTTGCAAGGGAATTAGGCTCCAGGTGCCGCAGGGTCAGGCAGCTCAGGCCTAGCTTTCCCCTTCGTTTTCTCCCGTGCAATAATCCCCCAGTCCTAGCCTTGCTTGGCGTGTACTATTTTTGCACTGCTATCAGGCCTCTGCAGCGGTGTACAGTCGCCTCGCCGCTCTCCTCTGTCTCACTCAAAGCTTATCTCTGCTCCCTGCTCTTCTGTACTTCTGCTGACTTCCCTAGGGGAGGGGAGCTGCGGGAGGAGCCAGACAGCCAGCGGGTGCCAAACTGCTCTCACTGCAGCTGGAGAGCATAGAGAGGGGGGGGTTGATGGCGGATGCTGAGACTGGCGGTGACTGGTCTGGAATGAGCAAGGACGGGAGAGAGAGACCGGGGGTAGAGGGCGGCGGTTCCTGGCTGCCGGTCTAAAAGGCTCGGCCCCACCCGCCAGATTTTTTCTTCTCCTTCTCCTCGCCGAGCGTCTTCCCGGCACCTCCCACACCCCAACCCTCGCAGCTGATATGGCGCTCTCTGTCTGTATACCTATGGCTACTGGATCCCCTTCTTACTGTGAGCAGGAGCTGGGATGGCGCTCACGAAGCCTCTGCCCCTTCCCTCCACCCCCTCCTCCCGAGAAAAGGTAGGGCTGGCTGGAGAGGCGGTGCTCAGGCCTGAGTCAGGGTCTTCCTTCTGCATGGCTAGCCTCCGAATATTCTCCACCCCTCCAGCTCAAGCGGGTGAGCCGAAATCCCTCCTTCGTGCTCCCGTTGCTTGGACTTGGCTACCCCATTTTTTTAATCCCATTGCCTTCGTCCGCGGGGAAACGAGCTTTAGAGGCTTGGGAAGCTAGACGAAGAGAACTGGGGACTGCATGGGAGAAACTAGAGAGAGATTCCCCTCGCACACTCTCCACCCGGCGGAACCGGGAGAACAGAAGTCGAACATGTTTTCTTTTGGCTAAATACCAGACTGGTTTGTCTTCCAGAAGAGAGAGTTTTTTAGTTCAGAATGAATGATTTTTATTTATAACTAGGCAAAATAAATTTTGGTTCCATAGTTTGGCAAAGAAAATAGAAAATAATATATAAAAGTCCGCAACTCAGCGACTCGCGAAACAGATTCAGTGCTGCTAAAACAAATCGGCCGCAAAAAGAGCTTGCTATATGCTGGTTCTCGTACTTTAAGTAGCGTGGATAAACATTTTAAGGATTTTTTAAACAAATATAATAGCTATAATAAGAGACAGGTTTAGGCATGGACAGCTAAAGCACACGCAGAAGGACGCTACAATGGTAGGTCTTGCAATTATCGCTGGATGAGTGAGACAGGTTTTCAGTTTTTTAGCACAGAATCCCTAATCTCTCACCTGGAGTTCTGAATTGGAAATCAGAGCAAGTAAACTTTGTGTGCTTTGCCCGATGCTGGTTTGCTCTTTTCTCACGGGATTAAGGGATAGTGCAGCTTGGGCATTGTACAGGTACAGATTAATGAATTGTACAGCTTGGGCATTGTACAGATTGGGGAATTGTACAGCTTGGGCATTGTACAGCTTGGGCATTGTACAGATTAATGAATTGTACAAGTTAGGCATTGTGCAGATTGGGGAACTGTACAGTTTGGGCATTGTACAGATTAGGGAATTGTACAGCTTGGGAATTGTACAGATTGGGGAATCGTATCTTCTATCTATCTATCTATCTATCTATCTATCTATCTATCTATCTATCTATCTATCTATCTATCTATCTATCTATCTATCTATCTATCTATCTATCTATCTATCTATCTATCTATCTATCTATCTATCTATCTATCTATCTATCTATCTATCTATCTATCTATCTATCTATCTATCTATCAATCAATCAATCAATCAATCAATCAATCAATAAATCAATCGATCAATCAATCAATCGATCAATCAATCAATCAATCAATCAATCAATCAATCAATCAATCGATCAATCAATCAATCAATCGATCAATCAATCAATCAATCAATCAATCAATCAATCAATCAATCAATCAATCAATCAATCAATCAATCAATCAATCAATCAATCAATCAATCAATCAATCAATCAATCAATCAATCAATCAATCAATCAATCAATCAATCATGATTACCTGTTTTGTGCAGCGCCATGGAAAAGCCGGGCACATAGTCAATCTGCTCTTTTCGGTCAGGAACGATCGCGACTTGCTCATCAGCAAGGCGTACAACCCGTTTCCGCTGCCTGCACGAACAACTGTTCGATTTCTTGTCTTGATAGTCATGCAGAGAAACCTGGGAGGTTTTAGATGGGTTGCTGGCACGCTGAATTCGAATTTTTGCTCGTAATTTGGAATGAAAACTTCGAATATCTGATGTCCAAATCTAAATTGAAATGCGAGCTTATATCGAAAATACAATGATAAAAATAGTAATCTACGAGATCCAAGAGTGTACTCCTGGAATGACTTCTTCTGGAATGACCGGTCACTCCTGCCCGTTAAAAGCGTTACCATGACCAGAATCGCTATAGAGTAATTGAAAACAACTCTGTAGTGACTCTGGGGCGGCTCTTGCGACTTTTTAACGACTCAAACGCGTCTAATGCGACGGAGAGGCGACCGACTGTTGCGTCACAAGCGCGTCACGTGAGTTGTGAGCTGTAGAATCGTGAAAGAGTCGTCCAAGAATCGTTGTGTTGAACGCTGAACTTTCGCTAGAGATGAATCTGATTTATCAAGCGACGCAAACGCGCTTCAAACACAAATCAGTGACTCTACAGCGACTCCGCGGCACGCCTCAGATCGACTCTACTGCCCAGAGTTTGAGACGTTATACCATCGACCCAGAGTCGCTTCAAGGTCGCAGACGATAAAAAACGCTTCAAATAGATTCTTGGGCGACTCTTTGACGACTTGTACCGTGGCATGCTCGTCATGTTAGAGTCGTTTCAAAGTCACTTCTTTCCAATTTTACCTCTGAACCGACTCTGGGGCGACGCAATTGACTGTGGAACGCTTCTTGGCTTTACGAATAGGTTTCATTTTTATTGGGATGGGATTCCCTGTGGTTCCTTGCAGCCCCTCTGTCACTCTTGGCACCCATTGAGTCAGCCAGTCACCTCTGCTCATCCTTGTATACTGTGAATTTCCGGAAGTCGCACGGGCGGAGTTGAACCGACAGTAAATGAAAGTCTCGTACGGCTTCTGGAAGTACTTGCCCCTGTAGGAGAAGTTCTTCAACGCCAGACTAACGTCAGCGTAGGCGCTGAAGCCGATGCGGGGCACCGACGCGTTCTCGATCGGCACCGAGAGTTGCAAGTAGAAACGGGCCAAGTCTTAAATCATGCTGAAGAGAAACCTGTCGTGGCTTGCATGGTTCGATGCATAGGTTTATTTAATAGTTCACGGTTAATTCTTACCATAGCCTGTCCCTGAGGTTCTGAAGCCACTCCCTGACCTGTCCCTGAGATCTTGAAGGCACTCCCAGACCTGTCCCTGAGATCTTGAAGCCACTCCCTAACCTGTCCCTGAGATCCTGAAGCCACTCCCTGACCTGTCCTGAGATCCTGAAGCCACTCTCTCCCTGACTTGTCCCTATAATCCTGAAGCCACTCCCTGACCTGTCCTGAGATCCTGAAGCCACTCTCTCCCTGACCTGTCCCTGAGATCCTGAAGCCACTCCCTAACCTGTCCCTGAGGTTCTGAAGCCACTCCCTGACCTGTCCCTGAGGTTCTGAAGCCACTCCCTGACCTGTCCCTGAGATCCTGAAGCCACTCCCTGACCTGTCCCTGAGGTCCTGAAGCCACTCCCTGACCTGTCCCTGAGATCCTGAAGCTACTCTCTCCCTGACCTGTCCTGAGATCCTGAAGCCACTCCCTGACCTGTCCTGAGATCATGAAGCCACTCCCTGACCTGTCCTGAGATCCTGAAGCCACTCCCTGGACATTTTCCTGAGATTCTGAAGGTTCTTAAGCCTTCAGGCTTAAGGTCCCGATGGTTGTTAAGGCTTCCCTAAGACTCCCAAAGGTTTCAAAAAGTTCCTAAAGGGATTCCGCTCATTCCCATAGGTTTACCAAAATATCATCAAAGCCATTCCCCAACTCACCTGGCAGGCTGTAGTTGCTGGGCACCGGGTCGTGCCCGTAGTCATCCGAGATCAGATTAGTCGGACAGAAAGTGACGTCGGGAAACTGGAAATTCTCTTCGTCGGCAAGAAACTCGGTGCCAACGGGATAAGACAGGTAGTGCTGCACAACCTCGGACAGGTGCAAACTGAATCCCACACAGGCCGCGGTCACGATGCAGCACCACAGCAGCCTCTTGACCGAGGGGCCCTGGCTCAGCCTGCCGATGCCATGGACAGTGGTGCCCTCGGCAAAACTCGCCAAAATGCCGCTAATTTGCAGGCTCCGATGCTGCATATCTCTGTACACACAAGCGCGGACACAGGCACACAAGCGGCAGATACGTACGCAGCCATACGCACAGGCACACACTCACACAGGAGTGTACAGCGGCCATAACTTTTATTATCGTTAGGCATGTACACTTCACTGCGCCTTGGGGGTTGGCCCTCAAGGCCGCTAATTGCACGAGCAGAGTCAAGCCCAGATTCCGATTTAAACATAAATTAATGTGGCTGCACTTGGAATCGAGCCTGGGCCGCTGGCACATGAGAGGCGCCGTGTTGGACCACCCACTCTTAATCCAGTTGAAACAGTCATTTATAAAACACGATTGTTATCAGCCAGTAATTGAGCACCTCAGTTGAATATGATGGTTAAAAACGGGGTTGCAAAGCCCGTTGCGAATTTTAATGGCTCTTAAAATTCCTTCTCTCCCCCCTCCACCTTCCGTCTGACAGTCATGCTGCAGCTAATCAATTATCTTTGTCTGGCTGGCTGACACAGTGTAGCCCTGTTGAATTAGGGTTGAGCACTCGGGCGAGCCCTTGCCCGTGGATATTAATTTTACATCTTTTGCTGATCAAATGAACTGCATACTCAGTTCTTGTAGAAATTACAAAGTTGTTCTTGTAGTATTCGATTACCTAAATGTGTCCGTTTTTAATTTAATATCGCGCCACCTTAATTATCAAATTGTGTGCCACTTTATCCCAAGACTGTGTGCCACTTTATCCTCAGACTGTGAGCCACTTTATCCCAAGACTGTGAGCCACTTTATCCCAAGACTGTGAGCCACTTGATCCCAAGACTGTGAGCCACTTTATCCCAAGACTGTGTGCCACTTCATCCCAAGACTGTGAGCCACTTTATCCCAAGACTGTGAGCCACTTTATCCCAAGACTGTGAGCCACTTTATCCCAAGACTGTGAGCCACTTTATCCCAAGATTGTGAGCCACTTTATCCCAAGATTGTGAGCCACTTTATCCCAAGATTGTGAGCCACTTTATCCCAAGACTGTTTGCCACTTTATCCCAAGACTGTGTGACACTTTATCCCAAGACTGTGAGCCACTTTATCCCAAGACTCCCATTTTCCAATGAATTCGCCACTTTATCCCAAAACTATGCCGATTTATCCCGAGACTATGCCACTTTGTCCTCAGATTAGGGTGTTATATAAACTTATAACAGGACAGGGACAATACTGTCGTATTATACTAGTGATGAACAAAACGGTAACATTATTCCAGAAGAATGATGTGCGAATGCTGAATATATAATATATTTAAGGCAGAAAAGCTTAGCACAAGCCAAATCAGTGTGTTACCCACAAAATGTTAGACAAGTAATTTTCAATTTTTTTCTTTTCATAATTCGCAGATTTCAATAGCTCGTCAAACAAAAGCATTATTCGCAAACTAACATGCAGTAAGTAAATTCTAAATTTTGCTAACTTTAGTCAACTACAGAAGCTGTGAACTAACTAACACAGCAATTAATTTTAAGGCAATGAAGCAGATGCATTATGAATACTGTTAAAAATTCAGCGATGGATTTGCATCATACTACTATTGAAGTACTCGAGTAGTTAAATAGTAGCGCTGTACTATATTCTACAAAATGAGAAGCGATAAAAAACACGATACTTTGAAGGCCGCGATTAACGCATTAACAAGGATGGGGCAAATTCATCGCATTCTCAAAGTGTTTTTGATTTATTGAGTAGAGTACATGTTGACCTCTCTCCCCAATTTCGAATGGGCGTTGTCGTGCTACTCACACACACGAAGGCGCCGTTGTACACCTGTGTGAGCGTCGCTGAAGGCGTTGCGCCAGGGCATCTATTTACTGTTATTAATATTATATCTAACGTAATAAATGAATTGTTGGAAGCTTGCCTTGCCTAAAAAAGGCAGGAAAAATGTTATCTATCCAATGCATTTTGCAGAGTAAAACCAATCGGCCTCGCTATTTCCAGGTGTCCTTGGCTGATCAGAACTCGCTGGCTGCCCGCTGCTGGCGCTGCTGACTGTCGCCGACACCCGCGGGCGCTCCCAGTTGGATTCGGCGAAGTTCGTCAATGCGCTTGGCGGAGTCCGTGTTGTCCTCGCGGGCCACCGCCAGGCCGTCGCCGCCGCCGTTGTCTTCAACTGACGGCTGCGACTGGAGCTGCTCGCGGAGCTGCTGGAAGCGCGGGTTGTGCGACAGCTCGTCTGGAATTGCCGGGGGTGCGTGGCATTGCAGGCAGCAGCTGGCGTTTGGAGGGGAAGAGAAGCGATCGAGCGGGTAGGTGAGACAAAGAGGATTGATTTAATAGAAAACACTCGCAGAGGAAAGAGACATGTCAGAGAGAGGAGAGACAGGTAGAGAGAGGAGAGAGACAGGTAGAGAGAGGAGAGAGAGATACAGGTGGAGAGAGGAGAGAGACAAGTAGAGAGAGGAGAGAGACAGGTAGAGAGAGGAGAGAGACAGGTAGAGAGAGGAGAGAGAGATACAGGTGGAGAGAGGAGAGACACGTAGAGAGAGGAGAGACAGGTAGAGAGAGGAGAGAAAGGTAGAGAGAGGAGAGAGGAGAGACAGGTAGAGAGAGGAGAGACAGGTAGAGAGAGGAGAGACAGGTAGAGAGAGGAGATACAGGTAGAGAGAGGAGAGACAGGTAGAGAGAGGAGAGACACGTAGAGAGAGGAGAGACAGGTAGAGAGAGGAGAGACAGGTAGAGAGAGGAGAGACAGGTAGAGAGAGGAGAGACAGGTAGAGAGAGGAGAGACACGTAGAGAGAGGAGAGACAGGTAGAGAGAGGAGAGACACGTAGAGAGAGGAGAGACAGGTAGAGAGAGGAGAGACACGTAGAGAGAGGAGAGAGAGATACAGGTGGAGAGAAGAGAGAGACAAGTAGAGAGAGGAGAGAGACAGGTAGAGAGAGGAGAGAGACAGGTAGAGAGAGGAGAGAGAGATACATGTGGAGAGAGGAGAGAAACAAGTAGAGAGAGGAGAGACAGGTAGAGAGAGGAGAGACAGGTAGAGAGAGGAGAGACACGTAGAGAGAGGAGAGACAGGTAGAGAAAGGAGAGACACGTAGAGAGAGGAGAGACAGGTAGAGAGAGGAGAGACACGTAGAGAGAGGAGAGACAGGTAGAGAGAGAGGAGAGACAGGTAGAGAGAGAGGAGAGACACGTAGAGAGAGGAGAGAGAGATACAGGTGGAGAGAGGAGAGAGACAAGTAGAGAGAGGAGAGAGAGACAGGTGGAGAGAGGAGAGGGACAGGTAGAGAGAGGAGAGAGAGATACAGGTGGAGAGAGGAGAGAGACAAGTAGAGAGAGGAGAGAGAGACAGGTGGAGAGAGGAGAGAGACAGGTAGAGAGAGGAGAGAGAGATACAGGTGGAGAGAGGAGAGAGACAAGTAGAGAGAGGAGAGAGACAGGTAGAGAGAGGAGAGAGACAGGTAGAGAGAGGAGAGAGAGATACAGGTGGAGAGAGGAGAGAGACAAGTAGAGAGAGGAGAGAGAGACAGGTGGAGAGAGGAGAGAGACAGGTAGAGAGAGGAGAGAGAGATACAGGTGGAGAGAGGAGAGAGACAGGTAGAGAGAGGAGAGAGAGACAGGTGGAGGGAGAAGAGAGACAGGTAGAGAAAGAAAAGAGACAAGTGGAGAAAGGGAGACAGGTAGAGGGAGACAGGTAGAGGGAGACAGGTAGAGGGAGACAGGTAGAGGGAGACAGGTAAAGGGAGACAGGTAGAGGGAGACAGGTAGAGGGAGACAGGTAGAGGGAGACAGGTAGAGGGAGACAGGTAGAGGGAGACAGGTAGAGGGAGACAGGTAGAGGGAGACAGGTAGAGGGAGACAGGTAGAGGGAGACAGGTAGAGGGAGACAGGTAGAGGAGGAAAGCGACAGGGAAAAAAAGGATAGAGAGATGAAAGAGGAGCAGGCAGATGAAGCAGGGATAAGAATAGTGCTCACTGGGTTCGGCCTTCTCCATCGCAGCCGCCTGTTGCTGCTGTTGCAGCTGCTGCTGGTTGGCCCGAATGGTGGCCCGGATGGCCTCCATCTGGTCGGGCGGCCGCTGCTGCAGCAGCTGCTCCCGTCTGGCTCTCGATCGGGGCACCCGCAGGGCCGGATTGAAGGCAGCTCGAACGGGGGCCGGCCTGCCGAGGCCCCCCGGCTGCTGCTGTTGCTGCTGCAGGTTCTGCTGCAGCCGCCTGCGGAAATAATCGTCCCCGGCCTCCGACTGGGTGTCGCCGCCGGCTCCGCCAACTCCGGCGGCGATGTCGCTTGTGCTGGCCGAGGCGCGCAGAGGCTGTCCGGCGCCTCCGCTGCCGCCACCGCTGCTGAAGCGCTGGTACATCGGCTGCGGCTGGGGAACCACCAGGCCCTGATGAGTGCTGCTGCTGGCTGAGTGGCTGAGCTGGCGCTGCGGAGAAGCTGCTGGAATATGAGGAACATCCGGGATGGCGTTTCAGCTTTTCTGTAGCTTCTAATTGCCACTGTGTGCCACTTCATCCTCAGACTGTGTGCCACCTTATCCTCAGACTGTGCCACTTTATTTCAAGACTGGGTGCAACTTTATCCTCGGACTGTGTGCCACTTTATCCCAAGACTGTGTGCCACTTTATCCTTAGACTGTGTGGCCACTTTATCCTCAGCCTGTGTGCCACTTTATCCTCAGCCTGTGTGCTACTTTATCCTCAGACTGTGTGCCACTTTATCCTCAAACTGTGTGCTACTTTATCCTTAGACTGTGTGGCCACTTTATCCTCAGCCTGTGTGCCACTTTATCCTCAGCCTGTGTGCTACTTTATCCTCAGCCTGTGTGCTACTTTATCCTCAGACTGTGTGCCACTTTATCCTCAGACTGTGCCACTTTATTTCAAGACTGGGTGCCACTTTATCCTCAGCAAATTTCTTTAGTTTCGCTGATCAAACGTCAACTGCTGAACATCCTAGGCTAGACTCTTGAGAATTCTGTCATCACCCCGACGCCGTCGACTCCTTCAACGAGTGACACCAGGCGACTATGGATACCCGATCGAGATTTTTCACAATATCTTTTACATTTCTGAAGTTCTTAAAAATTATTTTACGCATGAAGGTGGGTGGAAAATGACTACTGTAACTCGATATAATCTTCTCAACTCACGCTGTCTCAGCTTTTGCCAAACTTCGTCTCGCACGTCTCGATCCATCATGTTGTCCGAGCTGCTGCTGAGCCACTGCAGCAGGCGGAGCGAGTTGGCGCCGCCGCCGCCATAGGCCTGCGGTGGCTGCGGTGGCTGCGGCGGCTGCGGCGGAGGCGGCGGCGGCTGCGGCGGCTGAGCCGCGTACGGAGATGGGCCCTGGTGTCGCGCCATCTGCGGCGGCGCCGGATTTGAGGATCGGCGCGGCAAACTGCCGCCGAGTGAGCGCGACTGCGGGTGCTGCTGCGGGTGCTGCAGCGGGTGCTGCAGCGGGTGCTGCAGCGGGTGCTGCAGCGGGTGCTGCAGCGGCTGTCTTACAGCAGGTCCAGCAGGCGGTCTCTGACCGGTGAAGTTCAACGTGATCGACGAAGTGGACACTTTACGCTCCTGTCTAGCCGGGAAAGCAAGGCCTGATGGAGGCTGTTGTTGCTGTTGCCGTTGCTGCTGCTGCTGCTGCTGTAGCTGTTGCTGCTGACTGTACCCCGGGTACTGCTGCATACTTTCCATGAAGGATTCCATGACTGTTCCTTCGTCCTCCGCTGTCGATGTCAAAGACCTGCCAAGACGCGTAGCGATGCCAGAAATATGGAAGATTTTTGTCGCCACGTCCGCTTTTTACTTTGCAAAATAAAATCCGGAAATGGGGGAGAACAGGAGAGAGGAGAGAAAAGGGGAGAGGCAGAACCGATGGCGGGTGTTTGCGTTATTCCCGTTAGTGTGAGAGGACTGGGAAGTGGCAGACAGACAGAGAAAGGAGAGAAAGGCAAGGAAGACCGAAGAAGCACGGGATGCAACAGAAAGTGAAGTCTAGTCGAACATGGGCTGCGCGCACATATTCGCATCCTTCTCTGTCTTCCCTTCTCCTTCCATCCCGTTGGCCAGTCGCAGAAAAATTGATTTCTTCCTAGCAACCATAACTCTCTCTCTCTCTCTTTTTCTGTTTTAGGCCCGGTATTTCGAATGCCAGTGCAGCTTTTTGACCAGAGGTACCGGTATATACAGCCTCGAACTATTCGCCCAAGAATGCCCCTTCGATAGTTAACCTGATTGGCTGCCGCTAACAGCAACACTACCGACTTTTAGGGAAGGAGGGACCGATGGTTGAGTGGCTGGAATTTCTGGACAGTGTCTCAAACATAAATCGCTTTCTTGGTTTTTGACATGAGATCAAAGTCTGCAGAGAGTAGAGATGAAAGTCTTCAGAGAGTAGAGATGAAAGTCTTCAGAGAGCGGAGATGAAAGTCTTCAGAGAGCGGAGATGAAAGTCTTCAGAGAGTAGAGATGAAAGTCTTCAGAGAGTAGAGATGAAAGTCTTCAGAGAGCGGAGATGAAAGTCTTCAGAGAGCGGAGATGAAAGTCTTCAGAGAGCGGAGATGAAAGTCTTCAGAGAGCGGAGATGAAAGTCTTCAGAGAGCGGAGATGAAAGTCTTCAGAGAGCGGAGATGAAAGTCTTCAGAGAGTAGAGATGAAAGTCTTCAGAGAGCGGAGATGAAAGTCTTCAGAGAGCGGAGATGAAAGTCTTCAGAGAGTAGAGATGAAAGTCTTCAGAGAGCGGAGATGAAAGTCTTCAGAGAGCGGAGATGAAAGTCTTCAGAGAGCGGAGATGAAAGTCTTCAGAGAGTAGAGATGAAAGTCTGCAGAGAGCGGAGATGAAAGTCTTCAGAGAGCGGAGATGAAAGTCTTCAGAGAGCGAAGATGAGTCTGTAGAGAGTAGAGATGAAAGTCTGCAGAGAGCGGAGATGAAAGTCTTCAGAGAGCGGAGATGAAAGTCTTCAGAGAGCGGAGATGAGTCTGTAGAGAGTAGAGATGAAAGTCTTCAGTGAGTAGAAATGAAAGTCTTCAGAGAGTAGAAATGAAAGTCTTCAGAGAGTAGAAATGAAAGTCTTCAGAGAGTAGAGATGAAAGTCTTCAGAGAGCGGAGATGAAAGTCTGCAGAGAGCGGAGATGAAAGTCTGCAGAGAGCGGAGATGAAAGTCTTCAGAGAGCGGAGATGAAAGTCTTCAGAGAGCGGACATTTTTCAGAGGAAGTCATCATTTAAAGCTTGAATAAAACTCAAATGAAAATGTCCTGAAATCCAAACCACAGAACCTCAAACTGCAAGACGCAATCAGTGGCCGGTTGCCAAGTTGTTGAAGCTGATGAACTCGAGGCTGATGGGCCAGCGACTGCTGCTGCGGCTGCTGGAACTGCTTCACGTAGTTGTGATAGCCGATTGACATCCGTCTGGGACGAGCATTGAAAGTGAAATACTGCTGCTGCTGCTGCTGCTGCTGCTGATGATGATGATGCGGGTCGATGGTGTGATGCTGCTGGAGCTGCTGCTGCCGTTGAAAGCTGGGCGTCGGACTGCCGGCCTCGGAGCTGCAGACTCGGCGGAATGCCGGCTGGGCAGTTGACTGGGCGCGCATCTGGTGCGGGTTGCTGGTGTGCAACAGGTTGATGGCGCTGGAGTGCGGGCTGCCGTAGCACTCGCTGAAGGTGGTGGACGAAGCGTTGCTCTCGGCACCGAAGCTCTGCAGGGGGGGGGGTTTCATGGAGGACTACTTAATTTGAAGGACGGAGTCTTTCGGTGCATGGAAACCTGGGATACAAGTAGGACTTGTCTTAATGTAAGTCCTACTTCTTATTGTAGTGTAATTTAAGTAATCTTGTAATATTGTAATATTGTAATTGTAATCTAAGTAGTACTTGATGTAAATCCTACTTCCAGTGTAATTCCCTCTTAATTCCACAGTGTGAATCTGCTGTTTCTCTCAGATCTCTGCTAGTCTCAATGCAATATTATCATTTTTTCTGAGCATCTGGAAACCTTAGAGTTCACATTCCTTCATGCTACTTTTAGTAGTCTAGCACGGTTGGCGTAGCAGACTCCCGATGAACGGCCTGCTCATAAAGGGTGTTATAAAGTTAGATATTTTGTGTGCATATCCTACGCCGGGAATTTCTAAGAAATCAATGATGCAGCATTATTTTTATATTGGTGGCTTCTACGTGAATAAGCGCGGGAGCGTGGCGGCCAGGAGTTTTATTGGGGGAGGGGGTGCCAGGGGCTTTAGCACCAGCAGGGGCTTCAGCACCAGGGGCTTCAGCACCAGGAGCGCCAGGGCCGTCGCCCTTCCCCCACATGCTACGCCAGTGTATATTTAAGCCTTGCTCATCCTAATCTATTACAGTATTTTATGTCTGTCTCTAATTATTGTACATTGTGCAAACACCAAAATGAAATGTGCACATTCTGTACCGACGGATTTCATTAAGAAGCATTACAAATATCTAATATAATACCAATTATTTAAAGACCAACACTAGCATTGGTTGATTGAAAAAGTGAAAAAAAAATTGATTGTGTCTTTCCGCTGTAAATCCAGCTTTCAAAAAATTGCTAAGAAACTAAATATTCTATACGCGTTCCTTACCGGCCTCAAGCTCATTTCTAAGAAAATCCAGTGTCATGATTGTCATTAGCAAATTATCATAACTGACTTGGTGCCTAGGGTGTGACAGCCAGCAGCGCAGCCCAGGGTCCACAATTTGACTGCCTTAGGCTAAAGGTTGAGATTAGGGTTAGGGTTTGGCTTGGCAGTCCGATAGTGTCAGTCAGATGGTGGCAGTCAGATGGCAGTCAGATAGTGGCAGTCAGATAGTGGCAGTCAGATAGTGGCAGTCAGATGGCAGTCAGATAGTGGCAGTCAGATAGTGGCAGTCAGATAGTGGCAGTCAGATGGTGGCAGTCAGATAGTGGCAGTCAGATGGTGGCAGTCAGATGGCAGTCAGATAGTGGCAGTCAGATAGTGGCAGTCAGATAGTGGCAGTCAGATGGTGGCAGTCAAATGGCAGTCAGATAGTGGCAGTCAGATAGTGGCAGTCAGATAGTGGCAGTCAGATAGTGGCAGTCAGATGGTGGCAGTCAGATAGTGGCAGTCAGATGGTGGCAGTCAGATGGTGGCAGTCAGATGGCAGTCAGATAGTGGCAGTCAGATAGTGGCAGTCAGATAGTGGCAGTCAGATAGTGGCAGTCAGATGGTGGCAGTCAAATGGCAGTCAGATAGTGGCAGTCAGATAGTGGCAGTCAGATAGTGGCAGTCAGATAGTGGCAGTCAGATGGCAGTGGTAGTGGAGGGTCACCACTCCCACTCTGTCGGGAGGCGCTGACGCAGCCTAATAAAAATCAGCAAATTAAGGCCTTCTCACCGTGTTTCGAAAATGCTGCGGAGAAGTCACCAGTTCCAGCGGAGTCGATCTGCAAATATTTCGAATCGTTTTATTCATTTTTGTTATTTACTAATTCTTTGCTATAGTTAATAGGTCCATGGTTCGAACTCCACACAGCCTCACCCGGACACTACGGCGAGGTCAACAATTTGACCGGCCCGTTGCATCATCTGGACGGCCTGATCATAGGCCAGCTTGGCGCAGCTCGTGCCGTCCACTTCCACCAGCAAGTCGCCTTTGAACAGCACGCTGGATGCGGGACTGCCGGGGGTCACCTGGACAAGTGATTGGGGAAATCAAGTGAGGACAAGTGATAGCGTGCATTATCAAATGGTCCCAGCATCTCAACTCCGCCATCGCAGCTCCGGAAGTAAGCTCCCACAGTCTCAGCTCCGGAAGTAAGCTCCCACAGTCTCAGCTCAGAAGTAAGCTCCCAAAGTCTCAGCTCCGGAAGTAAGCTCCCACAGTCTCAGCTCAGAAGTAAGCTCCCAAAGTCTCAGCTCCGGAAGTAAGCTCCCACAGTCTCAGCTCAGAAGTAAGCTCCCACAGTCTCAGCTCCGGAAGTAAGCTCCCACAGTCTCAGCTCAGAAGTAAGCTCCCAAAGTCGCAGCTCCGGAAGTAAGCTCCCACAGTCTCAGCTCAGAAGTAAGCTCCCACAGTCTCAGCTCCGGAAGTAAGCTCCCACAGTCTCAGCTCAGAAGTAAGCTCCCACAGTCTCAGCTCTGGAAGTAAGCTCCCACAGTCTCAGCTCAGAAGTCAGCTCCCAAAGTCGCAGCTCCGGAAGTAAGCTCCACCATTTCATCTCCGGAAGCAAGCTCTACTATCTCAGCTCCGGAAGTAAGCTCCACTATCTCAGCTCTAGAAGTAAGCTCCACTATCTCAGCTCCGGAAGTAAGCTCCACTATCTCAGCTCTAGAAGTAAGCTCCACCATTTCATCTCCGGAAGCAAGCTCCACTATCTCAGCTCCGGAAGTAATCTCCACTATCTCAGCTCCGGAAGTAAGCTCCACTATCTCAGCTCCGGAAGTAAGCTCCACCATATCAGCTCTAGATCGAACAGCGTCAATCAGAACTATTTCATCTGGAAGCAAGCCAAACCCTCAGAGAAGCAAATAAATTTCGCTTCCTCACCCGAGACACAGCGAACCCGCCTGCGTGTCTGGAGCCTCGGTCCAACCGGAAGCCCCAGGCGGCCTCTTTGGCCGGCCGGACCAGGCGAACCCGTGTCGTCTGCTGCTGCTGGCCGAACTCCGGTACCGACATGTTGCGCAGTCAATATTGGCAAAAATTTCCAATAGAAAGAATGAAGGATTAGCTGGTGAATTGGTCTACCGGGACAGGAACTACAAGGGAAAAAACTAGCGGAGGTTAGAGGATGACTCGCTCCCAGTCTTGTTCAGCCTTCACCGGGGGATTTGACTGTGTTGGGGCAAGCCGACGATGATGGAAGTAACTGGGGTATCGGGGATGGCTGGCAGAGAGAGAGGCGTATAGCGTGACCGAAAAGGGGTTGTTGCGCTGAAGTGTACAAATGGGCAGAGTGGGCACAATTTAGGGGCGTCAACAGAGGCCGGTCTATAGAGGTAACAGCAGGATACCGCGGCCCAGTGCCTGCAGGCTGACGACGTCCGCGGAGGAACCTGGACGGGCGCGGGGGGAGCTACAGACCAGCCTGTGTGCGTTTTTAAGCTCTGGTCCTGCTGCTGTTCAAGTAGTGCCATGTTGCTGCAACTGATGACTCATCTGCAGCCATATAGCTAAGTCGATAATTATGCCAGCTGTTTTCATCACAAGTATGGCAAATCCTTTCTTCCAGCTTCCTGCGCAAATCGATCAATTTTAGTGCGCTTCTGTGCTTTATGATTGACAGGCCGTTATAGCCGCACTTTCATAGCCAAGATTGCATCCAGCATTGAAACTTAGTTCTAATATTGTATTCAGGGTGGCTCCCCTCCGATACTTCAGTGTGTTTGCCTTCTGATACTTCAGGGTGGCTCCCCTCCGATACTTCAGGGTGGCTCCCCTCCGATACTTCAGTGTGCTTGCATTCTGAAACTTCAGTGTGCTTGCCTTCTGATACTTCAGTGTGCTTGCCTTCTGATACTTCAATGTGCTTTCCATCCGATACTTCAGGCTGGTTACCGTTCGATACTTCAGGCTGGTTACCGTCCGATGCTTCAGGCTGGTTACCATCCGATACTTCAGGCTGGTTACCGTCAGATACTTCAGGCTGGTTACGATCCGATACTTCAGGCTGGTTACCGTCCGATGCTTCAGGCTGGTTACCATCCGATACTTCAGGCTGGTTACCGTCCGATATTTCAGGCTAGTTACCGTCCGATATTTCAGGCTGGTTACCGTCCGATACTTCAGGCTGGTGACCATCCGATACTTCAGGCTGGTTACCGTCCGATACTTCAGGCTGGTTACCATCCGATACTTCTGGCTGGTTACCGTCAGATACTTCAGGCTGGTTACGATCCGATACTTCAGGCTGGTTACCGTCCGATGCTTCAGGCTGGTTACTGTCCGATACTTCAGGCTAGTTACCGTCCGATACTTCAGGCTAGTTACCGTCCGATATTTCAGGCTGGTGACCATCCGATACTTCAGTGTGCTTGCCTTCTGATACTTCAGTGTGCTTGCCATCCGATACTTCAGGCTGGTTACCGTCCGATACTTCAGGCTGGTTACCGTCCGGTACTTCAGTGTGTGGCTGTCCTCCAATACCTCAGTGTGTGTCTGGTCTTACAGTGCGCCACAAATAAGCAAGACACAAGAATTGTCTCAATAAAAATTCAGTCCTCTGCTGGTCAGTTAGTTTTGCCGGCATGTTATTGATTCTCTTCTCTCAAAATATTGGCAGCCATGCACTATGGCGTCAAAGCGAGAGGATATGAGTAAGTAGCATATTACACGCAATCGAAAATAGTTCATGGACAGGTGCAACACATTAATTTAATAGCAGTAATTTCAGTAAAGACTCGGTGAGCAATTCAGGCGACGCAGCAGAGAAGTGAGTAGAATTTTAAAGGGAATAAACCAAAACAGCGACGAACACGTGTTAACCGAGCTTCATCAAAGATAGGACAGCAACTCACGTCAGGATTACATACGTAAGTTACTGGGATTTCAGATATACTATATGATGAAAGCCTGGCTTTAGGAATTGTAATAAAGCCCATGTCTTTTCTAATTTGATTGAAAAAAACTCCCCAATCCTACTTACAGTAATATGATGCCAGTAAAACAATTTTGTGCACTAAATAAACACGAGAGAGAGGGAGAACCCTGAAAAGCAGAAGAGCAGAGGAACACACATGAGGGCGCAAAAGCATGGAGCTGAATCGGGAAGAGAAGGAAGCAGACTCTATCAGATATCAATCATTTATTTCAATCATTCATAATAATATTAGCCAGCAAACAGCCAAACATCAGCGCCATCATCAGCATCAGCTGGCTAAACTGACACGTCATTCCTGCAATTCCAACGTGTCCAACTCTTTGTCAATGTTATCCAACTCGTCCAGGTCTTCGTCGGCGAACAGATTTTCATCGATGACCACCCCGGCGGCGCCGTTGCTGTCGCCGCCGCCCACAGCGCCAGCCGCCGAGGCTTCGGAGGCCGCCGAGGCGGACGCGGCGGCGCCGCACTCGCTAGCTTCTTCGTCCTGTTCGTATAGGTCTTCCAGGCGGATTTCGCGAACCTGTGGAAGGGTTGGAATTTCTTGCTAATTATCTGCGTGCTAACTAGTAAACTACTGACAGTAGTTTACATGCGAAATTGTGCGTATTAGGGGCGATTCTCACTGTGGTTAAAGGGCGATTCTCACAGTGGCTCATGGGGCCATTCTCACAGTGGTTCATGGGGCCATTCTCACAGTGGTTCATGGGGCCATTCTCACAGTGGTTCATGGGGCCATTCTCACAGTGGCTCATGGGGCCATTCTCACAGTGGCTCATGGGGCCATTCTCACAGTGGTTCATGGGGCCATTCTCACAGTGGTTCATGGGGCCATTCTCACAGTGGCTCATGGGGCCATTCTCACAGTGGCTCATGGGGCCATTCTCACAGTGGTTCATGGGGCCATTCTCACAGTGGTTCATGGGGCCATTCTCACAGTGGTTCATGGGGCCATTCTCACAGTGGCTCATGGGGCCATTCTCACAGTGGCTCATGGGGCCATTCTCACAGTGGTTCATGGGGCCATTCTCACAGTGGTTCATGGGGCCATTCTCACAGTGGCTCATGGGGCCATTCTCACAGTGGTTCATGGGGCCATTCTCACAGTGGCTCATGGGGCGATTCTCACTGTGGTTAAAGGGCGATTCTCACAGTGGCTCATGGGGCGATTCTCACAGTGGCTCATGGGGCGATTCTCACTGTGGCTCATAGGGCGATTCTCACCGTGGCTCATGGGGCGATTCTCACCGTGGCTCATGGGGCGATTCTCACTGTGGCTCATGGGGCCATTCTCTCTGTGGCTCATGGGGCCATTCTCACTGTGGCTCATGGGGCGATTCTCACAGTGGTTAAAGGGCGATTCTCACAGTGGCTCATGGGGCGATTCTCACAGTGGCTATAGGGAGATTCTCACAGAGACAATTTTTAAGGCGGTCCCCTAGCTAGAAAAGCGACTGCCGTCCCACTAACCTGCATGCCGCCACCCGCGCCTTCCGGATCTTCCTCGCTCTCGCGCTGCCGGAAGTCCCAAGCGACACCTCCGTCATCGTCTTGATCGTCGGCGTCCAGGCCCATTTCCGGCCGGAATTCGAACATCTCGCGGCCGCTAATGCCGACAACACGGCCGGCGGCGGCTTCGGCCTGGCGTTTGGCCTTGTCGGCGCTGGCTTTGGCCTGGCGTTCCGCCCGCTTGCGCCGCTTCCAGGCTAGGAAACTGGCCAGGGTCACCGGCGTCTGGCCCGCCCGGCTGGCCAGGGCGGCCCGCTCCGATTCGATGAGCTCCTCCAGGCTGATCTGCTCGCGCTGCTCCTCCATTTTCTTCTTGTCCCGCTTCAGCACGAAACCGGGCGGCAGGGCGTGTCTGCGGAATGGGATTTATGATGCGGATATTTTGGAACTATTGTGGAAATAGATATCTCTGGTGGGGATATTTTGGAAACCATTGTGGGAATAGATATCTGGTGGGGATATTTTGGAAACTATTTTGGGAATACTCGTAGATATCTCTGGTGGGGATATTTTGGAAACCATTGTGGGAATAGATATCTGGTGGGGATATTTTGGAAACTATTTTGGGAATAGATATCTCTGGTGGGGATATTTTGGAAACCATTGTGGGAATAGAAATCTCTGCTAAGGATATCTTGGAAACTATCGTGAGAATAGAGATTTCTGTTGAGGACATTTGGGATCTATTATGGGAATAGTGATATCTATTGGGGATCTATTATGGGAATAAAGATTTCTGTTGGGGATATTTTGGGATCTATTATGGGAATAGAGATTTCTATTGGGGATCTATTATGGGAATAGAGATTTCTGTTGGGGATATTTTGAGATCTATTATGGGAATAGAATGTTTTCGATTTAAATAGGAATTAGGTGTTACTTTAGAGAGAGTTTTAGTATTTTTTATTAGATATTAGTAACAAATGTATAATCCAAAATTGTTAAGCCATTTTAAAAGCAATCACCTGTAGTGGCACTTCTCGCCATTTGGACAGCTCCAAAACCAGCCATATTTATTGTCCTCAACAGCGTCTAGAAAGTACTTGCAGATAATTGTCGTAGGCGGCAGACTGCGCTCTGATTCGCCGTGCTTTTTATTAACAACCTCTTCTAGCTGCTGCTGGCTCCAGTTCTCCATCGAGTCCTGAGCGCCTTTGTCCGCGCCTTCGCCATCGTAGATGGATCGTTTCTCTGTTTTTCGAGCGATGGACAAGTCGTGAGAGAATTTGCATTTGTCTCCCTTGGTGCATTTGCCCTGCTTGAAGAATTGGCACAGCACGGATTTGGGATCGACTCCGTGAGCGACTTTCTGCAGCTCGGCCACTGGCTTGAACAGGGCGTTCAGCTCGGCTGCCTGCTTTTTCTTCTCTTCCTTCTTGGCTTCCTTCTCCTGCTTGGCTATTTCAACTTCTCTTGCGCTTTTGTTGCCCAAAGTTACCTGCTTAGACACCTGTTGTACAAACTTTTGCTGTTTGGCACCCTTCTTGTTCTTCAAGCCAAATGTCTTGTCCTGCGTGTTTAAATAAAAGTTTAAAAAGCAAAGTAAAATTTGATTGAATGTTTATTTAGAGCTATGTATTTCCAGAGACTTTTGTCTATTTTTGTCAAATTTAACCAGGCATACTTTGTCTGCTGGCAGACAAAACAACTTTTTAAAAAGAAAAAGTAAAATTTAGCTATGAAAATTGTACAGCTATTTTTTATTATAAAATATTGCAAGTCATACAAATAGTTGTTATGGGATGTCTTTTTTGAATGTGTAATATTGTTTAATGCAATATTACAAATAAATATTATATTCAATTTAAACATCCATTGAAAAACAATTTTGTAATAGTCAGTTAGAAGGTAGAGTAGTTCACAGTTGAATATGATTCTGAGCATTGTTATGATCCCTGGCCCCATCTTGATCCAATGATGATAATGCATTTGCTATCCTGTTGAAAAGTTTATATAAAGTTAACTTCAAATTATATACTTATATATAAGTTGAGTCAACCTTTGATGGGTCTTAAAATAATATTTTTAGATACACTCACACTAAAAAATCAGTTTTTTATCTTGTAGATAACGAGGCATTTTACCTTAATAAGACAGTCATAGTTACTCCTGCCATTTACCCAAAATTGCATTAATTTTGCTTTAGGGTTTCTTTTACATGTAAGTTGCGTTTTTGGCCAAAAACTACATTGGATTTTTTGTTAAAACTAAGTTGTGGCGGCCAGGCCTGCACGCAGCCTTGTCGACTCTGTTTGCCAGGACTTAGATATCGTCTTCGCCTACATCGACGATTTCCTGGTCGCCAGCTGCAGCCCACAGCAGCACCTGGAGCACCTGCCATGGCCGGCAAGGAGAAGCTCGTCCGGTGGACGCCCGAGCTGACAGCCGCTTTCGACGGGGCGTAGCAGGCCTTGGCAAGTTGGCCTCCGCCGCTATGCTGGCGCACCCGCGGCCGGATGCATCCATCGCCCTCATCGTCGACGCCTCAGACGTTGCCGTCGGAGCGGCACTTGAGCAGCGGATGGATGACGCCTGGCAGCCGCTCGCCTTCTTCAGCCGGCAACTTCGCCCGCCCGAGCGGAAGTACAGCGCGTTCGATCGTCGTGTACCTGGCCGTGAGCCACTTCCGCTACTTTTTAGAAGGCCGCAACTTCACCGCATTCACAGATCACAAGCCGCTGGCTGCCGCCATGTCCAAGATGTCAGACCCGTGGTCGGCCCGGCAACAGCGGCATCTGGCCCACGTGTCCGAGTTCACCGCGGACATCCAGCACGTGGCGGGCAAGGACAACCCGGTGGCGGGCAAGGACAACCCGGTGGCGGACGCGCTGTCCCTATTGCAGCGCATGGCTTAAGTACGCCAGACGCCTACGCAACCTGCGCCACGCTGTGAAATGACTTACCTGTGAAAGAAACCCTAAACCAAAATTAACGCAGTTTTGGGTAAACGGCAGGAGTAACTTGACTGTCTTATCAAGCCTAAATGCCTCGGCATCTAATTAGTACCGCGCCGCGCCGTACTAATCGCCGCGCGCCGTACGCGCCGCGCCGCGCCATATTAGATCCGCGCCGGACGCCGTCCGCCAAAATGCCCATGCGCTGCAATCAGGCGCGCTGTCCAGTTGCACGGTCGCGTCGGTGCAGCCCGGGCTGCTCCCCGGCGTGGACTACGCGGCGATGGCCGCGGTGCAGGCAGCGGACCCAGCCGCCCAGGCAGGCGCCAGTCTTCAGCTTGAGCCGCTGCAGATCAGCCCCGGCGTCGCTCTGCTCTGCGACATCTCGACTGGCCGGCCGCGCCCGCTGGTGCCGCCGGACTTTCGCCGCGCTGTGTTCGACGCCATCCACAGCCTCGCCCACCCGTCGGTTCGCAGCACACGGCGACTCATCGCCGCCAAGTTCGTGTGGGCCGGTATGAACAAGGACGTCAGCCAGTGGGCCAAGACCTGCGTCGCCTGCCAGACCACCAAGGTTCAGCGCCACGTCGCCGCTCCAGTGGACAGCATCCGCATGCCGGGCCAGCGCTTCGCCCACGTGCATGTCGACCTCGTGGGATGGCCATTGAGCACCGCTGCAGAAGCCCTACAACGGCCCATTCAAGGTCATAGAACGCGACAAAAAGACCTTCCTGTTGGACCTAGGCACGCGACGCGACCAGGTGTCCATTGACAGACTCAAGCCGGCGATCCTCTATCTGCGCAAGCAAGTTCTGGCGCCAGTTGTGCGACCAAGAGGCCGCCCACCTCGACAGCCTGCGGCCCCACTGACACGGGCCACAACTGACAAAACCACCCGCCCACTGCTAGTCCCTCAACGCGACACTGCTCATCCCATCCACTGGCAGCCACCTCAACAGTGTCGCCCAACAAAGTTCAGAGCCTAACTCGGTGCTGGGGGGAGCCATGTGGCGGCCAGGCCTGCATGCAGTGCAGTTGCAGAACATTTGCACTCCAAACCCTCAGCTGCCTAGCCTGGGGGGTGGGTGCACCGCTCGCCAGCTTGCTAAGCTGGGGATTGACTCATGCCACTCTCGTGCACCTTCTCACGCTCTGTATAAAAGACCTTTGTGAAAATAAAAAGTTGTCACAGTTCTGCTCACCTTGCTCTTCTAAAATGTTTCCCTATTCATCTTAATTTCGTCTTAATTTATTTGCACCACGGTGCAGATAAATGCCGCTACCTCCTCGTGGTCAGAGCGGAGAGCCGCGCTTAACTGCTGCGGCGGCCAAATGCGGCAGGACCAAGCGAGGGCAGCGGAGCGCCCGTCGGCGTGTTGAGCGCCGGCGTGAGCGGAACCGACGAGGCCGGCTGCGTGGCGCCGCCCGTCGAGCTGCCGCGCGGGTCCACTCGGATCCTCCGGGTGGCGCCGGGGACCGTGAGGCTCAACTGCATCGAGCCCCAGCCGTACCACAGGGCATGCTTCGGGTCGGGACGCTGAACTGCCGCACTCTCAAGGCTGCTTGGCGTAGAGGGGTGCTGGCGAAGCTGGCGTACGACCTGAGCTGCGACATCATCTCGCTGCAGGAGGTGTCTATCAAGGCCGACCCGGGACTGTGAGGACTTGGGCGCCGGGTGGACCCTCTACTATACTTCTGCGGACCAGCGAGGCCGTGGAGGAGTTGGAGCGCTGATCGGGCCGAGGCTGCAGCAGAGCTGTCGCTGCGTCTCCCTGTCCCCTCGGTTGCTTCGGATCGACGTCCGGCTACGCGGTCGGAATGCTCGCCTGTTCTGCGCGTACGCGCCCCCTGCCACACGCCCTGACGAGGCTCAAGAGTTTTTCGAGCAGCTCTCAGTGCAGGTAGAGGCGACGGCGCAGCGTGACACAGCGGTCGCCCTCGGAGACCTGAACGCAGTCCTGCGTAGGTCCGAGAGGTCGCTGTTCGTGACGCCACGCGGGAACAACAACACCGAGGCACTGGAGGACTTCCTGGAGAGGCAGGACATGGTGTCGGCCAACACCCGCTTCCGCAAGCCACTAAGCGGTCTCGCAACCTTCGTGGGCTGCAAGCGGAGGCGACGGAACGCGCGTGGCAGGAACGCAACCCGGAGACAAGCACAGCTCGACCACGTGCTCGTGCGTTTCCGTGAGCGTCGTCGCGCCGTCAACTGCCGAACCATCACGCCGCTGGCTCTGCGGTCCGATCACCGGCTCCTCATCTGCGACCTCAACCTTCGCGATCCGCTCTACCGTCCGCCGAAGCGGCCACCGCGGCGCTACTACCGCGCGCTCAGAGCCACCGATACGCAGCGTCGCTTTGCTAGCGCCTTTAACACCGCGCTGGGCGACAAGCGTGGAAGTGCCGAGTATGCGATAGTGTGCGCTGCAGTCAGAACCGCCGCGGAGCAAGCAGTCCCGATGATGCAACCGGCTCAACGTGGGCAGCCGGTCTGGCAGGACGACCCTGCGATTCAGGCAGCGAGGGAAGATCTGGAGAAGCTCCGCTTGAGCAGGCGACCAACCCGCGAGGCAGAGGCAGCTCTGGCAGCTGTCTACCTGCAGCGCCAACAAGCGGCTGTCGATGACGCCATTCAGGCTGTCTCTGCCGCTGGGCCCGATGCCAGAGGGCGCGTGGCCTGGTCCGCCATCAACGCTCTGACGGGACGAAAGCGGCGCAATCCGCTGAACCTGGCTGGTGACACGCCGGACGAGCGTAGGAACGAGCTGCGCGAGTTCTTCGCCGCCATCGTCAACGCGCCGCCACCCCCGCTGCCAGACAGTCTGACGCTGCCGCCGGAGACGCCGCTGCCGGCAGAGGAGAGTTTCAGCGTAGCCCCAGTCAACGCAGCCGACGTTGTCAAGCTCGCCCAGCAGTCACCGGGCGGGAAAGCGCTGGGTCCGGACGAGGTGTCCATCGAGGCGCTGCGCATCCCCTGTGTGGAAGCTGAGGTCGCCAGAGACCATCGAGGCATCTGCCTTCAGTCCTGTGCAGCGAAGCTGTTCAACCGGATGCTGCTTTCGCGGTTGCAGCCCGTGCTGGATCCGTACCTGCGCCCAGAGCAGAACGGGTTTCGGCCCCATCGCGGCACAGTGGCGCAGATCCTGGCTCTTCGCCGAGTCATCGAGGAGGCGCGGATTCGTCAGTCGATCCTGATTTTAATCTTTATTGATTTCAAGAAGGCATTCGACTCGGTTGTCAGAGCCGTGCTTCCAATGGTGCTCCGCGCGTACAACGTGCCTGAGCAGCTGATCTCCGCCATCATGGCGATGTACCGTGATACGACAGCTGCTGTGACAACACCGGACGGCCTATCGGACTCCTTTGAGACATCCTCCGGAGTGCTTCAGGGAGATACGCTGGCGCCGTTCCTGTTCGTCCTGGTGCTTGACTGGGTGCTGCGGACTGCTCTTCCTACCGACGACGACGGTTTTCTGCTGCAGCGACGCGTGGGTCGACGTCAACCGGAGAAGCGGCTCAGCGTGCTTGGCTACGCCGACGACCTCGCCCTGCTGTCCTCGACCGTCGAGGGCGCCCAACGGCAGCTGGACAGGCTGGTTGCCGTTGCGGCGAGTGTCGGCCTGGTGGTCAACACGCAGAAGACCGTTGTGCTCTGCGTGCCGGACGACATCGAGGCTGCAATATTTTGCCGAGGCGCTGACGGGCAGGCGACCGAACTCCCGCGATGTCAGCAGTTCGTCTACCTCGGCGGTCTGGTTCCAGACGCTCGCGAGGACCTGCGACGCCGCCGCGGGCTTGCCTGGGCTGCCTTTCGTTCTGTGAGGGCAGTCCTGCAGTCCGAGGCCCTACCGGACCGCCAGAGGGCGGCGCTGTTCCAGGCGGTAATCGAGACCGTCCTGCTGTACAACGCCGAGACCTGGACGCTGACGGACTCACTCGAACAGCAAGTCGATGCGGCGCACGCTGGTCTGCTGCGCGCCGCCTTCAACATCGGCGTCGAGCGAGTCACCAACGCGGCACTCTATCGCCGCGCTGGCCTGCCACGTCCAAGTGATCTACTGCGCCGTCGGCGACTCCAGCTCGCAGGCCATCTCATCCGCGCCGAGTCGTACTGCCCACAGCCGGTGCAGGAGGTGCTGCTGCTCACGCTGCAGGCACCCTACCGGCGAGGTCAAGCGCGAACTCGGCGTTATGTCGACTGTCTGCTGGCTGACGCCGGCGCCCCGGACACTGCCGGTGGCGCGGCCTTTGTTCGCGCCCAAGCCATGAAGCGCGCCCTGTGACGCTGACTTTTACCATCATGACAGCGTATTTTGTTGTTGTTGTTCCCTATTCATCCAGTTAATACTAGACAAATGTGCATTTGTTATTTGTCTGGTAAAATTAATAATTCTAAAATATCTATTTTACAGAAACTACAAGGGTGAATATTCCTGGACTTCAAAGAATTCTCACTTGTATCTTTTTATGTTGTTATACTAGTATATGTCTTATATACCAAATTATGCCAAATCTCACATACATATATGCTTTGCTTAGACATTAGTATATAACAATATATTATTCAAATCAGGATACAAGAAAAGGTCTTTAAAATCTATATCACTAAACAAATAGATACTTGTGTTAGCAATTTAACCAGACATATTTGTCCAGTCACCAGACAAATAACAATTGCTTATTTTGTTGGCAGACAAAATAACTACATCATATTTTTGGAAGACGAAAGAGTAGCAGACAAACTGGCAGCAGACAAAATGACCATCAACCAAGGTGCTAAGTTGCAAGTGCCTAATACAACACAAGATTATATAATTTATAAGAATATGAGATGATTTGCCAAATACCCTTTTGCCAACACTACAGTCAATTCGCTGTAAAACCAGGTTGGGAATTAACTGATATCTACCAATTCAAATAGCAATATTAGCAATAGTGCTAACAAGTTTTTTCTGCCATCATGATGTGATACTTGGAGTCACACATGTAAGGTTGTGAGTTTGATTTTTTAGTTGTCATTGCCAAGAATTTTTTATTGATTATCAACTACAGAACACTTAATCCTGCTGGCACAATTCTTTTAATTATTATAAAAATGTGGGAAATATATTTTTTGTGCAACAACTGCCACACATATACTGTATAGCAGTTGAGTTCAAGATGGAATTCTTGAACAAAAGTTGTTACACATTTATGCGTGCTAAAAAGGAGCCTACTTGCACACTCTCAAAGGTATATGTTTACTCCATCATATGCACTTACGCAAGAAGCTGTTTGCTGCAGAATCACAGATAGGATTTGACTTTTACACGTATTCAACATGGTTATGTGCCATGTGGTATATATGCACTCAAGTTCTCTTACTTTTCATAGACCAGAAGGTTGTTTTTACACTAGAAAACTTCAAAACAAAAGTAAAATAAAGAATAATTGTTTTTAACAAAAATAGTTACTTTAAAGTTGAGTAAAACTCCTATAATTTTTAAAGAAAATTTTCTCTAAAAATATAGTATTTAAGCTACTTTACATTTGAAGTACAACTTTTAATTTACATTGGCATAGAATTAAAAAACTAAAAATTTCATTTTTTGTGCATGGGCAATGATCCACATTATGACTTATTTTTATAGCTAGTATGCACATTTGTACACAAATATGAACATGCATGTTTTCCTATCCCCAAGCAAGAATTCTATCCTGGGTTAAGCTGATATATATCAAAAGAGATCTTTCAAGATTCCTTCCCATACATGCGCAACTGCTGGCCAACCTGGCCGATCTGGCCACCGTAAATTGTGGTAGACTAGGGGTAAGTGGCAAAAATTACCAGCCTAAAGAATATAGATGTAGTACTAATTAGATGATGAGACATTTAGCCCTTATAAGACAGTCATAGTTACTCTTGCCATTTACCCAAAATTGCATTAGGGTCTTTGACAGGTAAGTAGCATTTTTGGTCAAAAAGTAAGTCGCATAGCCAGTGTAAATCAGGGAGGTTGTGCATGTATGTTCCTTCTTGAGAAAGACATTTTTCAGATAAACAAACAATATACTTATACACTAATTGCAAAATATTACTACTTCCTCTTTTACTCTATAAATCAAAAATGAATTAAGAATTGCCTTACAATGTGGCAAACTTCTTATAATTTATAGGCTACTGTTTTGTAAGCCATAATGTGCATATGTTTTATCACTTTATTTGTAAAACATAGGTGGTTGTAACATTTAACATTCTACAAATTCTATATTCTATATTTTACATTCTACATAATCCTTTTTATTTATTTATAGATGGGGTCATTGATTGATTTTAATGTTTTAGATCTAGCATTTAATATTTCATTTGTTCATTTATTCATTTAATTTATTTTTTGTTGTTTATTTGTTTGGTAGAACAACTTTTAGCAAAACAACCTGCTTTCGGCAAATTGACTTTTGGTGAATCAACTTTTGGCAAATTGACTTGCTACCATTTACAAGCTAGGCCTATAAAGTAGATATAAAATTTGTCATTAGCAATATAAAAATAGAACATAAATTATTTACCTCTATGACTTTCTGCTTTTGTTTTTCCACTGTCTTTTTTGATGGTTCATTTTTTCCTTTGGGTGGCATTATAAAATTCAGTCAAATTTAATGATAGGCCTAAATCATCCAAAATGAAACAATCAAGAGCTAAATAGATGTTGTAGGATTCTAAATAGGTTTTAGTATATGAAAAATATTGTAATTAAAGGAAAATACTACAAAATATTCTTCTTTACCAGCCTCAAGCAAGCAGATGAAATCCTTACATTTAAACCTTTAAAGCTTAAATTTGTGTTGTGTTTAATTATGACCTAACTTAACAGATTGCAAAAATCACGTTAATGCAAATGGATTAGGCCTATCAATACGCAAGCAATAAATTGGAGTTACTAGCCCCTAAGCAAATTGTAAGTGTTTTCTGCGATTCAATAATTTAAATAAGTAGAGCTGAAGTTAGAGTGTGATAAAAATTGGTCTGCTGCTTACTGGCTTAGTTCTTGCTGCTGCAAGCTTAGTAGCGCTTGTTGCGTTATTGCACATTTGAAAACAAGTTTGAGTTAGCATCTTAAAATATACTTTTAACAAATATCCGAAATCTAAAGCTTTAAATGCAACTTACTTATTTACTGCTTGCAGCTTTATGATATAAATTTTCGTTAAAGTGTAAAGTTTTGTTTTATAGGTTAAAAATGTCCGGAGTTATCACCTGTTTTAAAAGAAATTATATTCAGCTATTAATTATATATTTTTGTGGAACTTCCACTACATATCTTTTTCAAAAAAATACTAGAACGACTTGAGCAGAAGAGTAGGATTTATCATTGTTTCTTTAAAAAAACTGGGCTGGATTTGTGCGAAAAATACACTATGGAAATGCAAACTTTTGATCAAGATAAAATCCTATTTTAATCTCTACCTATAAAAGTCAAAACTCTGTCTGTGTGTGGACAATTTTGATCAAATATAAAAATGAAAATAAAAATCCAAAAATATAGCGATAGTTTTCATCAGAAACAGATTGACTGATCGTCTTTTAGTATTACACGAGGCCAACTCCTCCTCTGGAGGAGAAAGGGGAAGAATTCCCATCACCGGAACTCCATTCCCGGAAATGCCATTCCCTGAATCCCATCATACAACTCCTCTCCGCGAAACTGAACATCATCGAAATCTTCTCCGTAAAAGAGAACTCCATCAAACACCTCTCCGTGAAACTGACATTCATCAAAGTCCCCTCCGAGAAATAGAAATCCTCTCCGTGAAACTGGACTCCATGGAAATCCTCTCCGTGAAACTGACATTCATCAAAATCCCCTCCGAGAAACAGAAATCCTCTCCGTGAAACTGGACTCCATGGAAATCCTCTCCGTGAAACTGACATTCATCAAAATCCCCTCCGAGAAACAGAAATCCTCTCCGTGAAACTGGACTCCATGGAAATCCTCTCCGTGAAACTGACATCCATCAAAATCGTCTCCGCGAAACAGAAATTCTCTCCATTAAACTGGACTGAATCGAAATTTTCTCCGTAAAAAAGAATCAACTCTCAGGATTTAGTGGTTAGGGTTAGGGTTAGGGTTAGAGCTACAACGCAGCAGCGTGTTGAACCAATTGAATTAATTGAATGCGCAACCGATTTCACAGTCAGTCAGTATCAGTCTCGTTAAAAGTTAACAAAAAGATTGCGCAAACTAAATCAACCCTCCAATACACAGCGACTGACCCCCTTCCAATACGCAGTGGCAATTAAAAGTTGAACCCCCCCTCCCACCAACTGTTGGGGGGTTGGTCGAACCCCCATTGAACTCCAAAATGAGTACACTGCCGAAAGTTAAAAGTATGGAAATCGTTTTTTAAATGCTGTGCTTTTTGTTTTCACATTTAAAGCAAACAAATTATATCCCCGAACTCAGTATTGCAAGATCTTTCCAGTAATATAAGTCTCTCCTCTGAAAGTTTAAAACTCGAGGAACAGTTAGCGCTTGAAATTTCCTGATTTAAAGCATTAAAGTATCGAGTGTACGTTCACAGCCTGCTAAAGAGGCTCGCAAGTTTATTCATTAAATTTTACTGCCCAGCAAATACACATGGCTGCCTATTGAATGCCGCCGATAATAAAACCAATTAAATCTCGACACAGTCCTAGCTATCTCCTTACACTGTACAACTGCTATGTACACTCAGCCCAAGCCCAACCCCACCCATTCCGGGGGAATCGTTAAATTTAATTGAACCCCAACACGCGGGGTTTTGCATTTAACGCGGAACACGCGCACCCACCCCCCCAAAACACAGCGACCCGCGGGCGGAGGTTGGGGTGGCTATTTTTACAAACAGACTGCAACCCTCCACTGGAGAGGCAGAGTGGCCACAGAAGGGCCAAAGAAGGTTAGGAAATCAGTTTTCTGCTTTTTTAGGGATCTTAAAATGTAAAAATGAAAGATTAAAATTGCTATAAACCCAGTCCGGAAAATTTGCAGTTTACCCATATAAGTTTCAACGCTGACTTGCCAGTAGTTTAGGAGAAAAATTGCAACACACATACAGACAAACAAACAACGCACCACTTTTAGTATTAAACGAGGCCAACTCCTCCTCTGGAGGAGAAAGGGGAAGAATTCCCATCACCGGAACTCCATTCCCTGAAATGCCATTCCTTGAATCCCATCATCCAACTCCTCTCCACGAAACTGAACATCATCGAAATCTTCTCCGTAAAAGAGAACTCCATCAAACACCTCTCCGTGAAACTGACATCCATCAAAATCGTCTCCGCGAAACAGAAATTCTTTCCATTAAACTGGACTGAATCGAAATTTTCTCAGTAAAAAAGAATAAACTCTCAGGATTTAGTGGTTAGGGTTAGGGTTAGGGTTAGAGCTACAACGCAGCAGCGTGTTGAACCAATTGAATTAATTGAATGCGCAACCGATTTCACAGTCAGTCAGTATCAGTCTCGTTAAAAGTTAACAAAAAGATTGCGCAAACTAAATCAACCCTCCAATACACAGCGACTGACCCCTTCCAATACGCAGTGGCAATTAAAAGTTGAACCCCCCCTCCCACCAACTGTTGGGGGGTTGGTCGAACCCCCATTGAACTCCAAAATGAGTACACTGCCGAAAGTTAAAAGTATGGAAATCGTTTTTTAAATGCTGTGCTTTTTGTTTTCACATTTAAAGCAAACAACTTATATCCCCGAACTCAGTATTGCAAGATCTTTCCAGTAATATAAGTCTCTCCTCTGAAAGTTTAAAACTCGAGGAACAGTTAGCGCTTGAAATTTCCTGATTTAAAGCATTAAAGTATCGAGTGTACGTTCACAGCCTGCTAAAGAGGCTCGCAAGTTTATTCATTAAATTTTACTGCCCAGCAAATACACATGGCTGCCTATTGAATGCCGCCGATAATAAAACCAATTAAATCTCGACACAGTCCTAGCTATCTCCTTACACTGTACAACTGCTATGTACACTCAGCCCAAGCCCAACCCCCTCCCATTCCGGGGGAATCGTTAAATTTAATTGAACCCCCCAACACGCGAGGGGGGGGGGGGTTATTTGCATTGAACGCGGAACACGCGCACCCACCACCCCTCAATACACGGCGGCCCGCGGGCGGAGGTTGGGGTGGCTATTTTTACAAACTGGCTGCAGCCCCAGGCAGAGTGGCCAAAGAAGGTTATTGAGGGTTAAAAAAACAGTTTTCTGCTTTTTTAGGGATCTTAAAATGTAAAAATGAAAGATTAAAATAGCTATAAACCCAATCCGGAAAATTTGCAGTTTTCCCATATAAGTTTCAACGCTGACTTGCCAGTAGTTTAGGAGAAAAATTGCAACACACAAACAAACATCGCACCAGTTTTAGTATTAACGAGGCCAACTCCTCCGCTGGAGGAGAAAGGGGAAGAACTCCCATCACCGGAATTCCATTCCCTGAAATCCAACAACTGAATCCCATCATCCAACTCCTCACCGCAAAACTGAACACCATCGAAATCCTCTCCGCGAAACAGAAATCCTCTCCGGGAAACTGAACTCCAAGGAAATCCTCTGCGTGAAACTAAAATCCATCAAAATTGTCTCCGTAAAACAGAAATACATCAATATTCTCTCCACGAAACAGAAATCCTCTCCGTGAAACTGAAAACCATCGAAATCCTCTCCGCAAGACAGAAATCCTCTCCAAGAAACTGAAAACCCTTGAAATTCTCTCCGTGAAACTGGACTCAATCGAAATTTTCTCCGTCAAAGGGAATAAACTCAGGATTCAATGGTTAGGGTTAGGGTTAGGGTTAGGGTTAGAGCTACACACAGCAGCGTGTTGAAAGGCGCCGATAAAAAAAATTGAACCAATTGAATCAATTAAATGCGCAACCAATTTCATAGTCATTCAGTATCAGTCTCGGTAAAATTAGGAAAAAAATTGCGCAATCTAAATCAACCCTCCAATACACAGCGACCGACCCCTTCCAATACGCAGTGAAGGTTAGAAATTCAACCCCCCCCCCCCCCCAACTGTTGGGGGGTCGGTCGAACACCCATTGAACCCGTAAAATGAGTACAATCTTTGCAGAGAGTTAAAAGTATTGAAATATCTTCTTGAATGGAGTGCTTTTTGCTTTCATATTTAAAGCAAACAACTTATATCCTCGAAGTCAGCATTGAAAGATCTTTCCAGCAATATAAGTCTCTTCTCTCAGTGTTCAAAACTCGAGGAACAGTTGGCGTTTGAAATATCCCAATTTAAAGCATTGAACTATCGAGTGTACGCATACGTGCACTGCCTGCTAAAAAGGCTTGCAAGTTTATTCATTGAATTCCACTGCCGCCCCAGCACCCTCAACTTAGGGGGGTTTGGTTAAGTTCTCAGTGCACACAGTTGTGGCGCAATCGCTAAAATTGATGTCAACCGGCCCAGCTTACACCCCTTCAGTTGAAAGAATACACTGCACAGATAGGCCGGCTGTTGTGGCGCAATAATTGTAAATTACGCAAGATGTTCACATTCCCCTATTGTTTTACTATTTCTGCTTTTTCAGGGATCTTAAGACGTGAAAATAAAAAATTGAAATAGCCCACTGCCATCCTCGGAAAATTTGCAGTTTTCCCATATAAGTTTCAACGCTGACTTGCAAGTCGTCTAGGAGGAGATGTGTATCACACAAACAGACAAACAACGCACCACTTTTAGTATTAAGAGACTAGGAGAAAAATCGCAACACACACACAATCATCGCACCAGTTTTAGTATTAAGAAAGAAGAAGAAGATAGCTGTTGTATTGCTTTATTGATTTTTTGCTGTAAATAAAGAGATTTATAAAAATTTGAGAGATTATATGAAAAATATATATATATTCTGCAAATATTTCCAAAAGCTAAAAATTCCCCCGAGTTTTGTTGCACCAGCGTCAGTCAGTATAAATATACAAAAAGAAATTAATTATGAGCTATGAATAGCGGATGATGCTCTTGTTTCCTCTCATCCTTTCAAATTAATCAGAAATCTTGTAATTAATCAGAAACTAAGAAAAATAAGCTGCTCTAACTTTTTTGAGCTAAAATAGGCACGAAGCTCCTATACCGTTACTTTTTCGGTTTGGAACTCTTTTCAGATGGTTCAAGTATATACGTTGATGTGGGCACAGTCGTCAGGAGAATGTGGATTCTCTGCTAGGAATCAGAGCAGCGCGAACGCTGAGCACTTTTGTTGACGTCGATTTGCCTTGAGGGCTCAAGCAATTTTTTAGGGGAAACAAAACAAGGGAGCGGTGCTCTGGAATATACGAATGCCTGCAGGAAGATATAGGACATAGACAAAAGTGAAACTTTAAGGGAACGAGACCATAAAGAAACAGACAATAAGAGAATTGATAGCAGTACATCAATGCGTTAATTTGTAAAGAGGTGATTTGTGTGTGCATTCTCTCAATGCACAACATGCACCTTCTTCACAAGCTGCCCACAAACATGGACCTATGTATGGGTCATATGAATAAAGTATTGAATTGCATTGGGGTAACTATTAGAGCAGGAATACATATTTTATTCAGTTCATTGTTAACGGGCAAGGTAGTTATTGTTCACTGCAACTCATGAGAATGCTCTACGCGCGGGGTAAATCTCTCGGGCGGTCGACGGTCTCGCAAACTTCGTCGCAGCTGCATGGGCCTGTTGGTCTTCGGGCGGCTCGTCTGCATTGGATGTTGGAACAGCATCTTCCCATCATTGGCGTCTGAAGGCTGGTTTTGAGGCGCCAGCTGATTAGTGCTAGCTAACTGCAACCGATTGTCGGCGAGAACCCACACCGTGTTCCTGCCCGCAGTCATCACAAAGGTCGCGGGGGTGCCAGACGACGATTCATGTGTTCATGCGGCTTGTAGTGGACCGCGTCTCCCCCTGAACGAAAGGTGAGACACTACATATCCATAAGGCTTATAGCCATAAGGCCTGCTGCAGGCCCCGTACACGCGTTTCAGTTCAGGCGCGACAAGGCGTCTTGTACCATACACACGATCAATATAGACAAGACGTTTCAGCGCGTCCTGACGAAACTATTTGTAGATGAGATAGTACAGTAATTCTCACCTCTGCGTGCAACTGTACATGTAGTAGGGTTTCGAGTTGTACATGTAATCTTGGTGCGCGCGGACCGTCTGGGGATGACGCTGTACATGTAGATTAATTAATGCAGAAGTATGTACTGTGTACATATAGAATTGGGATATACATGTACAGATACAATTTGGGGATTAATGTGCATTGTGAGTACATGGATTAATGTATATGGATTAATGTACATATGAATATTTAAACATATCACACTTAGGATAGCGTTTTTATATACTACTTACTTCATTTTCAGATAGTAGTATAATTTGCGTTTTTTGCGTCAAAACATCTGAAAACCCAGCTCCAACTGCACGATATGTAGTTGAGACCACGGGCACGCGCAATCGTCTGCCAAAGACCAATTCCGCCGGGCATTTACCTCGCGACATTGACAAATTGCGATGGTGGAAAAGTATTTCCTGAAAAAAGCGGAGAAACTCCAAGTGGGTGACGCGCTCGGTCCATGCCCTCAACGCTGTCCTGACAGTACGAACTGCTCGCTCCGCCGATCCATTCGCCTGAGGGTAGTAAGTAGGAGACTCCAATTTCCGAACGCCTTTGGAGCGTAGGAATGAGGATAAGGGATCACCAGTAAACCCAGTGCGTTGTCCGACAAGAGTAGTTAAGGTACACCAAATCGAGAAAATACGGTAATCAGAGACCGAACAACACTATCTCCTGATCTGTCACGCGACGGAAACGCTCGATCTATCCATCCTGAAAACGTATAGACTACAATTAGGATATTTCCAATGTCCTTTACATACACCCGATCTATATGTGGATCCGCTGGAAAGGAATCAAGCCGCATCCCAGGCCACCAATCCAACACGATGAGGCTAGTAGATTGTAAGAGACCTGCGCGCCCAAGTGAGTGTCGTGTATAATGTTGTTAGGCCTTGAAACGTAGGCGAGGCGGAATAAAGATGTGTCTCTGCTTGAATAGCAGGACGGTTTCCATGGTAAGGCGATCAGCGACTTTTTTTAATGGGGATTCCGCCTGAGAGCACTTCGACCAGTCTCCAGAGCGCACCGCGCTGAATTATCTTGTGAACAAGAGGGTCAAAATCCATCTCTGCCAGTATACGCGTAGAGTCAATGGTTGATGTTTCGAATACCACACAGTGGATCGTATCAGAAATTTCCTTTGAGATCGGGCGACGCTTTAGTGAAACGCAGGCGGGATAGTGCGTCGGTATGGGGAATTTGAGGACCAATAACATATTGAATTTCGAAGTCAAACTGCATAAGTGCAAGCGCCCAGCGACCAATTCTAGCCGAGGTGTGCATGGGCACCTTGCCACCAAGGAGGCGAAGTAGCGGCTGATGATGGCCGCCAGGAACCGCCTATCGACGATCCAGGCGGCAGAGCGGCCCCGACCCGGCCACCTGTGGGCGGCCGGAGGTCGGAGTGAAGAGAGAGAGAGAGAGAGAGAGAGAGAGAGAGAGAGAGAGAGAGAGAGAGAGAGAGAGAGAGAGAGAGAGAGGTAGAGAGAGAGAGAAGAGAGGTCACGGCGTTTTTAAAAAATAATTAATTAAATCTGGGCTACCGGTTTCGAGCCCATGGGCTCTTCGTCAGGCCAAAAAATCTGTGTGTCATGCAATTCAAGTTGGTCTTTAAAGTATTATTTTTCTTAGTCTGATAGAATTGATGAGTAGTTGTACATATGAGGGATGTACATTTAAAACCCTGTTTTGCCTAGCTCTAACTTGCCCCAGAGGCTTTCCACCATTAACTTTAAACGACAGTATATTTGTTATAAAAAAATTGTTATTTCGAAGTGCTTTATGCTATATGCTAAGTGCTATACGATATGCGATACTATACGATTAGATGAAATGCCGTTATTGGGGGTAGGAGCATAAAAATCAATATTGAGTGTACAATTAAGCAGTTTGAATAAAATAAAATAAATGACAAAGTGAATAAATATTGTACTTCAATAGGGTAAAAATAGCGCATTGGTTAAAATGATTAAATGTTTCCTGGCTGAGACTTGAACTTATTGGGAGCCAGGAGGCTCTGTAAGTTACGTTGCCGTGGAAATGCGGGCATTATGCGGGAGCCTGGTTTATTTTGTAGCTTATCAAAGTTTTTAGCAATCTCGTTGGCAAGCCAGACCGTAGATGGGTGAAAAGGAAGGACCATTGGGATGGGTCGGAGAAGATGATTGTCGACCCTGATGTTCGTACCTGGCGGTTTGTCAGTCCCTAGTTTTTTAATCCAGATTTCTTCCCTTAGTTCGATTTTGTTGTTATTAAGAACTTGTTCGATAGCAATGGAGACAAAGTTTGCAATCGAGTGATTGGGGGTGAGAAAGTGCTCTGACCCCGAAGTAACGACTTTCCTGTTAATATTTGACCTGTGCTGGTTCATTCTATCTCTCATTGTTCTTCTAGTCATCCCTACATAGAAGATTTTCCCAGGGTGGCACTGGTTGCAGGAGATGCCATAGATGATGCTCTTGGAGCCACAGGACAGGCTCTGAGAGATTAAAAAACCAGAAGCCGGTTTCAGTCCCTGGGCGGAGAGAGCAGGCGGTGAGTGGGTGCAGCATTTGCAGCGGGATGACCCACAGGGATGGAACCCTTTGGGAAGCAGACCCAGATTGGTCGTTGGTCCCGCAGTCCAGTTCATAAGTATGAGGACATCCTTTTTGCAGTTTTTAAGAAAAATCTTCGAGTAGCCTAATTGCTTAAGTTCCGATTTTAAAGAATTGAAAGCATCGTTGAAAGACTTGTAGTCATCACAGATACGAGCGTACCGAAGGATTTGGGATTTTACTACCCCCTTGAAGGTGTGTGACGGATGGAAGGACTGTCGGTGCAACAATCTATGGGTGTCTGTTTCTTTTGAAAACAGTTGTGTTGTGAAGCGGTTTTCAGCTTTCCTGATGGTCATGTCAAGGAAACTGACCTCAGTTGATGAGGAGCTGACGGTGAGTTTGATGTTGGGGTTGATTGAATTTAGGTGTACAACAAATTCTGTCAGAGCTTCAGCCGGGTGATCCCAGTGAATGAAGATATCATCTATGTACCTAAAATAGATGTTCGGCTTATAAAGAGCAGTTCTCAGGGCAGTTTCCTCCCAGAGGCTCATGAAGAGACAGGCATAGCTGGGCGCAAATATGCGCCCCATGGCTGTGCCTCTAAGTTGTAGGAAAATCATTTTGTCAAATTCAAAGTCATTCCTGTACAAAACACAATTCCAGTAGCTTTATTAACTCAGCATCCGGTCTAACGGGATCTGGGTATCGGTTAAAGAATTCCTGGATCGCTGCAATGCCCTGATCTATTGGGATCATGGAGTACAGACTCTGGACATCACAAGTTGCCAGAGTCGAACCTTCCGTGCAGCTTTTATCCATAAGGTGTGCCTTGAAGTCATAGGAGTCCTTAATGAAAGTGGGTTGCGCTTGGGCAATCGGTTTTAGAAAGAAGTCTATGTACTTTTCTGCCCCAATTGCTTCAGAACTGCATCCGCTAACAATAGGTCTGCCTGCTGGGACCCGAAAGGGGATCAGCCAGGTGGCCGGGTCCTTGTGAATTTTTGGGAGCAGGTAGAAATGCCGGGGACGGAAGTTCTCTCCGGGACAAAGAAATGCACACTTTTTCTTAGATATGAACTTTCTGTTACATAAATTTAGGAAGATCCCCCTAATAAGTTCCGCAGTCTCGGGTTGCAATGGCTGGTCCAGCTGTTGATAGACATCAGTGTCAAACAGTTGGTTGTAGGCTGCAAATTCGTAGTCCTTAGGGTGCATGATGACCACTGCGTTGCCTTTGTCCGCCTTTTTTATAAGGACGGAGCTGTTTCGCTTGAGCCTCTGAATCGCCCTGGTCTCTGGTGCCTCTAGGTTGCCTTTGATCTGTACCGTTGTCAAATTCTCTACCAGTTTTTGGTTCTCAAGTACCAATAGGTTGCACTCATCCCTTCTAAGTCTGAGGGGAACCTCCTTCCCTGATTTCCCGGTGAAGGGGGGCGGGCTGCTATTGGCGAGACCCCTCTTTTTGAAAAAGTCTTTCCAGAAAAGTTTACGATGAAATTCCGTCATGCAGTTCCTCAGATCATCGAAATCAAGGGCTTGGGTTGGGATAAAATTGAGTCCCCTATCTAGCAGCCTCGTCTCAGACTCGGAGAGTTTGAAGGTGGGGTGTAGATTTAAAATGTTGCCTTCCAGTTTGGGAGGCCTACAGTAGTCAGCTAGTTTAAAGTTCTCAGCCAGGAAGCTGCAGCGCCAGAATAAAGTCAGGCGCTGAGAAGGATACAATTGGTTTAAGAGGAGGAGAGGCAATAAGAGTAACAGGTGAGAGTTTCTTACTCAGAATTTGAGTCAATTCTTCACCGCTGGCAAAGGGCGGAACCAGAAGAATCTTACGTGCCAGACTGTCCGCTCTCAGTAGATCGATAGCCTCAGAGAGCGACTCTCGCCAGTGGTCTGTGCTAAACAGCTCGTCCGGCAGGACCAGCACCGTTGACCGAGCGCATTGCCGGTTCCGCAGGGCAGCCGACCACAGTAGAGATGGTAAGGCTGACAGTGAGTACTCATGTACCTCTGTGATTGCCGGCAGTTTGAGGCCCTCGAAAGTCTTTGGGCAGAGTACCAGGTTCCGGCAGTCCCTGCTGATGATGAGCGAAACAGGTTGCTCAAAGGTGCTGGGTGAGTCATTCAGATGCGGCCTGTGGCGTTCCGGACCACCAGGGGAGTCTTCAGAGTCCGGCGATGGTAAGCGGCGTTTGGCAGGTGAAGCAGGCAGTCCCACCCGTGGAAGAGGCGGGGTCACAAAGAGGTCGTCAGCTGCCGACGTGCAGCCGTTCTCAGGTGAGGCGACTTCGGTGGTCCCGCCTGCCGCCGGATTGCCGTCCGAAGCCGCAACCGCAGCCGCTGAGGGGTCGTTGCTGATCGTCGCATCGGCGCTCGCTGCCACGTCCCCGATGGTCGTCGCGCCGCCGTCCACTACCGAGTCGGCGTTGGTCTCCGTGCTCGTGCTTGCCGTGGGCTCATTGCTAGATGCTGCGATCGTGCTGGCTGTCGAGAGAGAGAGAGAGACAGACAGAGAGAGAGAGCGTAGTTAAGGTGACAGGTTTCTCCTTCCTGCGTGAGTACGCCAGCCACGGCACCTTTGGAGGCATCGGTAGTCAAGGTGACAGGTTTCTCTAAACTGTACGGCCTTATAACAGGAGCGGAGCTTATCTCAGGCTTCAGATTTTCAAATTTCTCAGAGCAACTGGAATCCCAGACAAACGCCGTGCTAGCCTTACGAAGGTTGTTTAACGCGCGTGTTTTAGCGGTGCAATCTGGGATTAGTCGGCCGAAAAAGTTGACGACACCCAGAAACTGCGATACCTCTTGCTTGTTTACGGGCGTAGCGATTTGGCGAACCTTTTCAACGAGGCGATTATCAGGTTGAATGCCAGCAGCGGAGATCTTGAAGCCAAGGAAAGAAATCTCGTCACAGTAGTCAATGCACTTAGCCTCGTTGATGGTAACGAGCTTCTCCTCCAGACGTTTCTTGACTGCCATTAGACGCTTCTGCAAGGAGTCATGGTTATCAGCGAATACAAGAATGTCATCTTGGTAAATCAGCAGCCCTTTCAAGTCGGATAGAATGGCCTCCATTTTGGGCTGAAAAATGAAAGAGGCGTTCTTCATACCCATTTGCAATCGATTCACCCTGTACAGACCACGTGAGGTATTTATCACGGACAGATCACGAGCCGCCTCATCTAACTCAATCTGCCAATAAGCTGATCGCAGGTCAATGCTGGCGAACTGCTTGGCGTTCTTTAGTTTAGCGAACGTCCCCTCGATGTTTGGGGGAAACAAAAAAAGGGAGCGGTATTCTATGCTCTAGAATGCCTGCAGAGAGATAGGACATAGACAAAAGCGGAACTTCAGGGAACGAGAGAGTGGCTTTGCCAAACAGACAAAACAGATCTGAGGCCCGAAGGCTTCCCCAAAGGAGCCGAAAAGGCCGAAACCCATCATAAAACTTCAATTGTCTTTTGTTTTCTACGGGGCGCTTTCATAAAACCCGAAATTTCACAATTTCAACAAAACAGGGAACTTTATAGACCCGAAATTTCACCAAACCGAAATTTCATAACACCGAAAACTCAAAATGCCGTTTCTTTCACAATGCCGAAAAATACACAAACCCGAAATCTCACAAACCCGAAATTCCGGGTTTGTAAAACGACCCCGTTTGTACTACGTCGATAATGGGGGGGGTTATTAGATTCGCCTAGGCGATTTTACTATACATGACATATAATAGCCTCAAAGTGGCAATGATGTAACCCGGTCGTGCATCTAGTGCGCACCGACTCAGGCTCTGGAGCTGAACAGCACATCCGCCCGGAGCCTCTATACTTTTGTTCGAGCTAAATTAATTGATAAATTTAGATTAGCAACATACAGCTCAACACATGTGCAGCTATGCAATGTTTTCAAGTATTTTTTGTCGCTATGTTAAAGGCGCTACGCACGCATGTTAAGAGGACCACCCGTATAGCGACTTTTTAAACCCGTGTGGGCGTACAACATCATGGCATCTGGACACAGCAAATGGAATATCGGCTAGGGGCCGGGGGGGGGACCACACGCGTAGCATCATTCTGACCTGCACCGTGAAGCAGCACGTGCAGTCTTTATCTAATAATATAAATTTTAGGCTCACAGATTGCATCTAAAAAACCAGGTAGCTTAAATAGTCAGTTCGTATCATTTTTTTATTTGTTTATCTTTCTTTGCAAAAAAGTCGGAATTAGTCACTGTTTTAAGGCAAGACTCTCTCGTTAGCAATTTATCACCAGCCTTTTATTTCATCATCCAACCGAACTGATCCAAGCGTATCAGATGATAAAGGGTTATATAGGGTTGCTCATTGTCCAGAGTCCACTGATACCTTGGGCATTTCCAAACCCAGCAACTAAATTTAGAAGCTGTCTTACTTTGCTTTAAAATTAGCTCTAACTAATTCTCGTTGCAAAGTCCAATGAAAAAAACGAAAGTTGACTCACGAATGGAATTATAACGCGTGGTTAATTACTCTTGAAAATGACTATATATTGAGGGCAGGTGCTGGCTTAGTGAAACTCAATATCCTTCACTAATTAGTCCGGTCGTCTACACTAACGGATAATTACTTCTTGGAATAACTCCCTATTCGAACTGCACGAATCGGTCAATATGAAAACAGGTGAGCAAAGAGCATATCGGTTGAGTTTTGTTAATTTTTTAAAAATAAATTTTGCCGCTCCTAGCAACTGCAGATTTAGGCGCCCCTAGCAACTGCAGATTTGGGCGTCCCTAGCAACTGCAGATTTGGGCGTCCCTAGCAACTGCAGATTTGGGCACCCCTAGAAACGGCAGATTTGGGCCCAATCAACTGCAGATTTGGGCACCCCTATAGTAACTATGGCGTCCCTAGCAACTGCAGATTTGGGCACCCCTAGAAACGGCAGATTTGGGCCCAATCAACTGCAGATTTGGGCACCCCTATAGTAACTATGGCGACCCTATAGCAACTGCAGATTTGGGCGCCCCTATAGTAACTGTATATTTTGGCGTCCCTAGCAACTGCAGATTTGTGCATCCCTATAGTAACTATAGGTTTTGGCGTCCGTAGCAACTGCAGATTTGGGACGCCCCTGGTTTGCTGACGGAACGCACTTTCCTCCCACACACCACAGGAGGCACTACTAAACTCAGCCAGCTTGCCCCAACTGTCCTGCTTGCTGTCTTCTTCTCCTGCTGCTGCTGGTCTGCCGCCATGGCCCTGCCATTGGCTCTGTCAGGCCTGCAGCTGCCGCAGGACAGCAGCATCGTTCTCTGCTTCAGCAAAGCCAACGCCAGCCAATTGGCTGATAGGATTCGAACCTACTTGAACGTCAGCAAGACATGGAAAACCAACCTGAACACGCTGGACTGGCCAGATTTGCCAATAAAGTGCAGCAGCCTGGATGGCACGCATTCGTTTAGCCAGATGCTTGACAATCATCAGATTGAGGGCACCAGCCTCTGTCCCACTGTTAGCGAGCCGGAGATCGACGACAGCGTGACAATGGAGCCACCGTTTATTGTGCACAAGCGCTGCCTGTGCACAGATCCCGTGGCGCTAAACGAATCTTATTGGAAATACGGATACGACCCGGAACTGATCAACTTGGCCCGGTCTGGCCGGTGCATTCAGCGAACCAGACTGCGGCCGGTGCTGCGGCGGATGTCGGAGGACGGCGGACAGTCGTCGCTGGACGAAGGTCTGTGCGATGCAGCAGCCGGGCTGGAGCCTGTGCGCTACCAGCTGGACTTTGTGCTGCATCATTATAGCTGCGATTTTGTGCGGCATATTTGAGTGACGCAATTTCATAAATGTTGGCTGGGACTTTGTACACCTATATATACAGTACTACACCCTGGAGTAACTATTTTAATCTTTTATTCCTGATTTTTATATTTTTATGAGTCGTTTAATTTCTATCAAATTTTTTTCCCGTATTTGGATTACAAACTGGAATATTTATTTGCCCATTTATATTCGGTAAATTTTTTTGTTAAAATGAAGTTATAGTTTACTTTTTGCAAAAGCACTAACAAAAATACTTTGAGTTATTAATCGGTATTATATATTGATATTTAATACGTGTCCAGCATAAAATATACTACTTATAGTACTCGTACTTGTACTCGTTCAGGAATCTTTTGTCATCTGCATGTGTGCATGCTATAATCCAGTCGAGTCTTAATCTGCGTGTATGTGTACAGAAGGGCAATTGTTTTATGTGTGCAGGGCATGTTTTGATTTATAATTAAATATACAGACTGAATCACAGTGCATCTTCGAAGTTGGCCAATATATATACTATCGAGGGCTTAAGGTGCAGAAAATTCGTGCGTATTGTTTATAAATAATGATGAGACTTGTAAAAAGCATGCCCACTAAAAGCATCGCGAAAGCCACTGGTAAAATAGAAGTATACTGAAGTCTGATTTCTGATTTGAAGTCTGAAGGCGCTTAGCGGCTGCTGGATGGCCTGACATCGCGAGCATCGCGAGTCGGCCTCAAGCTGCCCCTTCTCCTCGATCGCCTCCAGTGCTCTTCCTCTCTGCCAGTGCTGGTGGTACACGCTCCTCTTCGATCGAAGTGGGCCACCTAGCTCCTCCTCCCAGAACGCGCAGAAGACGGTAGTCTTCACTCTCCGACCTGCCTGCCGGGATCAATTACGCCGCCGGGGATGCAATCATGCTTAGCCAGCGGTTCCTGTACCTTGGCGGCCTCGTGCCAGACGTTGCCGACGACCTTAGTGAGACGACGAGGACTGGCCTGGACCGCGTTTCGTTCTGTGCGCTCCGTGCTCCATTCTGAGGCAGGTGATGGGCTCAGGGGTTTCAGGTAGACGTTGAGACTATCTTGTTGTACAACGATCGAGACCTGGACCCTGACATGGACGCCTTGGAGAAGCAGCTTGAATGCTGCGCATCCGGCCATGCTGCGTGCGGTGTTCGGAGTGCGCAGCGGTCCAGGCAGCGAGACTAATAAAATGCAGCGCTCTACGCAAGGGCCCACCTGATGCGGCGTTCTGGCTGGGCTGCGCGGTCGACGACTTCGACTGGCTGGCCACGTCATCTGGTCGGAGGCCGGCCCCGAGCCGCTACACGAAGGCTGCTGCTCAAGCTGCAGGGACCGCGCAGGCGAGGCCACGGGCGAACGGCGAGACTTCCTGACCGGCTTTTGACTGATGCTGGCGGGCGCCCCGGACCAAGCTGGGGGGGGGGGGGTACGGACTTTTTTAGGGCTCTACAACAGAATACGCAGGTTAGCGTCACAGGGCGCGCTTCAAGGCCAGGTCGCCAATGAACGCCAAGCCGCCGCCCGAATCCGAGGCGCCGGCGTCAGCCAGTAGGCAGTCGACGAAACGCCGAGTGCGCGCCTGCCCCCGCCGGTAGGGTGCCTGCAGGGTTAGCAGCAGCACCTCCTGCACCGGCTCTGGGCAGTACGACTTTGCGCGGATGATGTGGCCGGCCAGCTGGAGTCGCCGACGGCGCAGCAGGTCGCTTGGACGGACCAGGCCGGCGCGGAGATACAAAGCCGCGTTGGTCACTCGCTCGTAGCCGATCTTGAAGGCGGCACGCAGCAGGCCAGCGTGCGCCGCGTCAACTTGTTGCTCGAGCGACTCCGTCAGCGTCCAGGTCTCGGCGTTGTACAGCAGGACAGTCTCGATCACCGCCTGGAACATCGCCGCCCTCTGGCGGTCAGGTAAGACTGCAGGACTGCCCTCACAGGCAGCCCAGGCAAGCCTGCGGCGACGCCGCAAATCCTCGCGGACGCCGGGAACCAGACAGCAGAGGTCGACGAACTGCTGACAACGCGGAAGCTCTGTGTTACGTCTTCTACTCCGACCTGGAGCTACTACATTTAAGTAAGGAAGACAAAAGTTCACTTAAGCGGTTCGAGCTTTCGTATTGCTCCGCTTGATTAACTCCTCTTGGGATGCGTGTCGTAACTACTTTATTATAAAATAATAGATTTTGCCCTAGACAATAAAACAATCGACTCGGGGCATACTGTGTCTTTGCGCCAAGTGTGTTCTCTGTCAATATACAACACTCTGTCGCCTGTCCATCAGAGCCTCGGCACAAAATTGCTGCCTCGATGTTGTCCGGCACGCAGAGCACGACGGTCTTCTGTGTGTTGACCACAAGGCCGACACTCACTGCAACAGCAACTAGCTTGTCCAGTTGTCGCTGGGCGCCCTCGACAGTTGAGGACAGCAGGGCGAGGTCGTCGGCGTAGCCAAGCCAAGGACTACTCAAGTAACATATACGCTCGTATATCTACTTAAGTTGTCCTTGAGCCAAGCACGCTGAGCCGCCTCTCCGGCTGACGTCGACCCACGCGTCGCCGCAACAGAAAGCCGTCGTCGTTGGTAAGAAGAGCAGTCCGCAGCACCCAGTCAAGCACCAGAACAAACAGGAACGGCGCAAGCGGATCTCCCTGAATCACCCCGGAGGATGTCTCAAAGAAGTCCGATAGGCCCTCCGGTGTTGAAACAGAAGCTTTCCTATCACAGTACATCGCCATGATGGCGGAAATTAGCTGCTCTGACACGTTGTACGTTTGGGAGCACAGACCTGACGACCGAGTCGAATGCCTTCTTAAAATCTATGAAGGTAACAATCAGGATCGACTGGCGTATCCGAGCATCCGGTTGAACAACTTCGCATCGCAGGACTAAAGGCAGATACCTCGATTCTCCTCAAGCCTCGTGGTGCCCGGCTTCTTGGGAACTGCGACGATGTGCGCCATGGTCCATTCGTTGCGTGCCTCCTCACCGAAGAGCACGCGATTTATCACTCTGGCGACCTCACTGGCCCCACAGTGGATGCGCAGCGCCTCGATGGGCACCTCTTCCGGACCCAGCGCTTTCCCGCCCAGTGACTGTTGGCGAGCCTCACAACGTCGGCTGGGCTGACTGGTGCTAGGCTGAAGCTCTCCTCTGCCGGCAACGGCATCTCCGGCGGCAGCGTCAGACTGTCTGGCAGAGGGGTGGCAGCGCGTTGACAATGGCGGCGAAGAACTCACGCAGCTCATTTCTGCGCTCGTCCTCGGAGTCGCCTGCCAGGTTTAGCGGAATGCGCCGCTTTCGCCCCGTCAGAGCATTGATAGCCGACCAGGCCACGCGGCCTCTGGCATCAGCCGCCAAGGCCTCCTCTGCCTCGCGTGTTGGTCGCCTGCTCAAACGGAGTGTCTCTAGCTCTTCCCTCGCTAGCCGAATCGCGGGGTCGGTCGTCTTGCCATTCCGGCTGCTCCCGCTGGGCCGGTCGCATCAGCGGGACTGCTTGTTCCGCGGCGGCTCGAACTGCAGCGCACACCTCCGCGTACTCGGCACCTCCACGCTTACCGTCGAGCGCAGTGATGAAAGCGCTAGCAAAGCGGCTGTGCGTGTTGGCATCCTTGAGCGCCCGGTAATAGCGCCGCGGTGGCCGCTTCGGCGGACGGTAGAGCAGATCGCGAAGACGAAGGTCGCAGACGACGAGTCGATGATCGGTAAAACAGCTCTATAGTGGTTAGTGCGAGAAATCAAAAAGTATTGAGCTCTAAGCTCACTAGACGACTTTTATATTTTTGGTACAAGCGAACGTAAGAATAATTGATGCATAAAAGCAAGAGGGTTTTAAAAGAACGCACACACTAATCACGCTCAATGAAGCATTGTCAGTCAATCGATAAAATAAAACAGCGAGCTTGCAGGTCAGCCCGGACTCCTTGAAGACCTTCAGAACTGCTCTCAGGTTGCGGAGGTGACTGGCGTCGTCTTCGCCTGTGATGATGACATCATCGATGAAGGATGCAGAGTGCGGAATTCCTTGCAGTAAGCTGTCCATCACCCGCTGAAACACGCTGGGGGCGATCGACACGCCGAAAGGCAGACGGGTGTAGCGAAGAAGTCCCAGCGAGGTGTTGTTGGTACAGAGCTCTTGAGCATCCTCATCCAGGGGAAGCTGCGAAAATGCTTAGCTCAGATCCAGTTTTGAGAACTTCTTACCGCCAGCCAAGCGTGAAAACAGCTCGTCGATGTTCGGCAGCGGGTAAGCCTCAGGCCGGATAGCTGCGTTGACCGACTGCTTGAAATCAGCGCAGATGCGCACGCTGCCGTCGGACTTCATTACCGGCACGATCGGGGACGCCCAGTTGGAATTTTTGACCGGCACCAGGATTCCTTGGTCGATTTCCTTCTGCAGCTGCTGCTCAACCTTCTCGCGCAGCGCAAACGGTACCGCCCCCCCCCCTTCAGAACCTTGGTCTGGCGTTCTCCTTCAGACTGATGGACACCGGCTTGCCGCTGAACTCGCCCAGACCTTGGAAGACTTCTGAGAACTCCTGTAGCAACTCCTTGGCTGCATCAGCTTCTTCCATCCGCTTGATAGATTGCCAGTCCAGCCGCAGGCGGTCTAGCCAGTCTCGACCAAGGAGGCTCGGACCACAACCGGCGACAACCAAGCAGCGGCAGCTGTTCCTCGGCCGAACCTTGCGAAGCTCGCACGCGTACGAAGAGCTGACCGAGAACACGGACGGTTTGACCGGTGTACGTACTAAGCTGAACCGTTGACGCAGACAGAGACATCGGCTTCCCAGGTTTTCCTTGAATGTACGTTCGGACATCAGCGATACGGATGCCCCCGTGTCTACCTCCATCTCGAATCGCTTCTCCTCGATGAAGACAGAGGTCACGATTGGAGGAAACCTGGCCTGCGATCGGTCAGCACCCAGAAGGGATAAGCGACCTCGGCTGGGCTGGGCGGCTCGGCGGCCTGAGCTGAGCTGCTGTCTGAAGGCTGCTGGTCAACCAGCTGGTGCATTGGCTGGTGCTGTGTCCCCGCCTTGCATGCCTTCGCGGTGTGCCCAATTTTGCTGCAGTTGAAACAGCGTTTGTCCGCGAAGGGACATATGGCTGCCGGATGGCGAGTCTACAAGCAGCGGAAACAGAGCCGCCGGCCTTCTATTCCAGACTGACGGTTGTCTTGCGCTCGCTGTCGTTCCATTCGAAGCACGGAGTCGCTCTCTGTCGCTGACGATGCCGATGTCGCTGTCGCAGGTTCTGCTGAGCCCAGCGATTGACAGTTTTTTGCTGCTGACTCGCCCGCTTGCGCGATCTGTTTGGCAGTTTCGAGGGTCAGCTCGGCCTCCATCAGGAGCCGGCGCTGGATTTGCTGGTCCGCAATGCCGCACACCAGCCTGTCGCGCAGCATGTCAGACAGGCTGCCGCCGTAATTGCAGAACTCCGCCAGCTTCCGCAGCTCCGCAAGGAACTCTGCCACCGACTCTCCAGGGCGCTGAACTCGGTTATTGAAGTGGAACCTCTGAATGATCTCACTCGGCCTTGGGTTGAAATGAGCGCTCAGCAGCTCGCATATTTCGGCATAGGATTTGTCCGCGACTTTGGCTGGAGAGCAGAGGCTTCTGGCCAACTAGAAGGTTTTCCTACCGCAGACGCTCAGCAGGGTGGCCCTCTTTTTACTTTCGTCGGTGATGTCCTGTACCAGGAAATGTTGCTCCAGACGCTCCTGGTACTCATCCCAGGTTTCCTCGGAGTCCTCATATTCTCCGATTGCGTGGTTAGGCATTGCTCAGCCACAATCCTCGTCGCCACTAAAACAGCTCTATAGTGGTTAGTGCGAGAAATCAAAAAGTATTGAGCTCTAAGCTCACTAGACGACTTTTATATTTTTGGTACAAGCGAACGTAAGAATAATTGATGCATAAAAGCACAAGGGGTTTTCAAATAACGCACACACTAGTCACGCTCAATGAAGCATTGTCAGTCAATCAATAAAATAAAACAGCGATTGTACTCAATGTACACCCGCTGAGTCACGCGATACGACAATCGGAACGCAGAGCCAGCGGTGTGATGGCGTGGCAATTGACGACGCGGCGGCGCTCGCGGAAGCACACCAGCACATGATCGATCTGTGCCTGCCTCCGTGTTGCGTTCCGGCCACGCGCGTTCCTCCGCCTGCGCTTGCAGCCCACAAAAGTTGCGAGCCTGCCCAGCGGCTTGCGGAAGCGGGTGTTGGCCGACACCATGTCCTGCCTCTCTAGGAAGTCCTCCAGCTCTCCGGTGTTTCCGTTCTCACGCGGTGTGATGAAAAGTGACCGCTCGGACCTACGCAAAACCGCGTTCAGGTCTCCGAGGATTATCACTGTGTCGCGCTGCGCCGTTGCCTCCAGCTGTACCGAGAGCTGCTCAAAGAATTCTTGAGCCTCGTCAGGTCGGGTGGCAGGAGGCGCGTATGCGCAGAACAGGCGAGCGTTCCGGCCGCGAAGCCAAACGTCGACCCGGAGCAGCCGAGGAGACAGAGAGACGCAGCGACAGCTCTGCTGCAGCCTCGGTCCAACCAGCGCTCCAACTCCTCCACGGCCTCGTTGGTCCGCCGATGTGTAATAGAGGGTCCATCCGGCGCCCAGATCCTCAAAGTGAAGCCCTGGTCAGTCTTGATAGACACCTCCTGCAGTGTGATGACGTCACTGCTTAGGTCGAGCGCTAGCTTTGCCAGAGCCCCTCTCCGCCAGGCGGCCTTGAGAGTGCGGCAGTTCAGGGTCCCGACCCGAAGCGTGCCCTGTCGTACGGCTGGGGCTCGATGTAAATGAGCCTCTCGATCCCTGGCGCCACCCAGAGGATCCTTATGGGCAAGAGCGGCAGCAGCTCGACGAGCAGCACCACGTTGCCGACCGCGCCGATTTTGCTCACGCCGACGCTCAACACGCCGACGCTCGCTCCGCTGCCCCCGCTTGGTCCTGCGGCTGTTGGGCCGCCGCAGCAGTTAAGCGCGGCTCATGCCCTGACTACTTGGAGGTAGTGGCATTTACTTACACCAAGGTGCAAATAAATTAATTTTAGGAGCTCTATATGTCCCAACAACGTGCTCTCTGACTTCTCCCCCTTTCTGGCGACTGAGTGGCTGGCAGTAAAAGTATTTTGTTTTTGTTGTTGTAGTTAAGAATATTTCACGTCGCAAGATGCGATGGCTATGATTTCATCAAGGGCCGATCAAATTTATAAGCTCTGATCAATCGCGCACAGCTCGATCCAATATATCTAGACGGCGCATCATGCATGAGTGCACAGAGCCACAGAATGGTGTAGTTATCACATTTTTGTTGTTTTTACTGCTGTTTACATTTCAGAATTCTCTGATGCATTCGATCAAGATGTTTTGCCAATTATTTCTGTTCGTTTCAATTTCAGATGGATTTGTTGTGAAAAAAGTCCCATTTCTGGTAATTTTGGCAATTTAGTAATTTAATCTGGTAATCTAGACTCAATTTTGTTAGTAATTTCAATAAAAAAGGGTTACATGGGTTGTGTCTACACTAAATTGTAATTTAAAAGAAGTTCGTTTGTTTAATTGGTCAAAATAAGAGTTAAATTGTAAATTTAAAAAAGGTTTAATACCTAATTAACCTACGCTTTCTTCGAATGCGTTCTTGCATAGGCATATAGGCAGTTATGTGAACAACAGATCCTCAACATCATATCCTCCGACGGCATATATAAATTAATTTTGGATATATATAGTTGAGCGGCTTGAACTGAGTGATATGGTATATACAAGCATACAGTTTTCTCAGAACCAAAGCCACCTTTTATTCTATTGCTTAGAATTGCCTAGAATAGAATATTAATAGGACTACATCATTGCCTATTTCTGTTAATAGTAGGTTTTTCTTTTGTAGAAATTTTATTGAGTATATTGTTCTTAGAATACTATTTAACTCTTACAAGTATCATTATCTTGTTATTCCCATAGCGTTGCGTTTGCTATTTTTCTAGTAGCGTTTACTGTTATTCTGGCCTGAGCGGTATATTGGCTTACTGGTATATGTATTGCATGTACTTCTAATCCTAGGTGTTACCAAGATCAGAGGGTCATAGCCTCTGGTTATTTTTATATATATTGATTTAGGATCTACTTTGTATTCTCTTACTATTTCTACTTCTCAGTAGTATATACTATATGTGTTCTCTGCTACTTCACTTCTCTTCTGCAAATGAATAACTTGGAAAACAATCTTCAATAACATTTACTCGGAACTCTTACTATTTGCTATTAACTGTCTTATTATCAAACCGCGGTGCACGAGGTTGCTCTCTCCTCTGTCAAAAATGCTTCTATTTATACTAAAATTTACTGCTAGTTTAAACAAAAATTAGTTCGTGTAAAATATTATGAAAAATATGTGTATTATAACAATGTGTTTTCCTAGATTTGGCACGCATTCAAAATGAGTTATATGATTATCAATTTTATAAAAGAATCGAGAAGGGCCCTGCACAAATATAGCAATAAAGGTCTAGGCTTTCTAGATCAACTAAGAATAAAATAAAATAAATGTTAAGTATAACCATTGTTAATAGGGATAATAAGGATAGAGAAATGGCAGTCATGACTGTTAGTAATTCATAGGTTTATATGGCGCATGACCAAGATGGCCATACACCAAGATGGCCACAGCTCTGAATGGCTGCTTGGATATGAATAGGTCTATATATTTCCTCATTTCCTATTGGCTGTGATTGGGGTGGGGTATGACATAGCTTCAAGTCTCGGAGAAAACAGATTTCGTTGGTGAAATTAGACTAAGTAAAACAAAAAACACTTCCCTTTACAGCAGGTATTACTACCTACTAAAGCTAGTAGCACTACTAGCACAAGACATTTGATTTTTGTTTCATGGATAATAGTTTCAAACCTATCTCAATATACTAAAACTGACATGTTTTTTGTATATGTTAAAAAAGTTAAAGGTAGAGGGTAAAGGTATTAGTTATGATAGAAGTAAGCAAAAATTGGAGTGCCCTCTTGTCTCTCATCTTTTCTCTCATCTCTGCACTCTCGTCTCTTATCTTTTCTCTGTCATCTCAGCCCTCTCGTCTCTAATCTTTTCTCTCTCTCTCTCATCTCTGCCCTCTCCTCTCTCATCTCTTGCCCTCTCCTCTCTCATCTATTCTCTCTCTCATGTCTGCCCTCTTCTCTCATCTTTTCTCTCTCATGTCTGCCCTCTCCTCTCTCCTCTCCCCACCTCTCCTCTCTCCTCTCCCCACCTCTCTCCTCTCCTCTCTCCTCTCCTCTCTCCTCACTTCGTTGCTCTCATCTTCCTTTTCCTCTTCATTCTCTTTTCCCTTTCCTCCTTTCTCCTCTCCATTAATCTCCCTTCTCCTCTCTCTCCGCTCGTATTTAATCTCTCCTCTCATCAACTCTCTTCTCCTTTATTCCTTCGCCTCTCCTTTATCCTATGCTTGTATTTCTCTTCTCTATTCCTTACCCTCTCTCCTCATCTCTGGCCCACTCTGTCATCAGGACTCCTCGCTTCGCTTTGGGGGCCAACGAAGCGGACTAGAAGGGCAGTCATGAGCTGGGTTCTCAATCGAGGTAAAAAGTTTGCCAACCCCTGCACTAAAAGCACCTGGCTTAGTCACATTAGATAAAAACTACATGTATAGTGGAATGGGATTGAGAACAACGTGAACTAGCCTCTCTACTCTCAACCTCTCTACTCTCAGCCTCTATCTACTCTCAACCTCTCTATTCTCAGCCTCTCCACTCTCAGCCTCTCTCTACTCTCAGCCTTTATCCACTCTCAACCTCTATCCCCAGCCCCTCTCTACTCTCAGCCCCTCTCTGCTCTCAGCCCCTCTCTGCTCTCAGCCTCTCTCTGCTCTCAGCCCCTCTCTGCTCTCAGCCCCTCTCTACTCTCAGCCCCTCTCTGCTCTCAGCCCCTCTCTGCTCTCAGCCTCTCTCTACTCTCAGCCTCTACTTTCATCTTCTCTCTCAGCTCAGCTTATATCTAGTTCTAAAATCTGAAGTCATACTCAAACAAAAACTTGTCTTTCGAAAACATGTATCGGCAAAATCTCTGGCCTCCTGTCTCTCTCTGTCCCTCGGATCCTTTGAAACTTCTATCTTCTCTTTTGTTTCCTCTCTCTCTCTTCTCTCTCTCTCTCTTCTCTTCTCTTCTTTCCCATCTCCTCTCTCCCATCTTCTCTCGTCGATCTTCCCTCACCTCTCTTCTCTTTCATCTTTGCTCTCTCTTCTCATTTATCTCTGGTCTCCACTCTCTCCCCTTAGGAAAGAAGGAAAGATAGGAAAGATAGATAGCAAACATAGGAAAGAAGCCTATGTTTGAAAAAGTCCCGACTTGTACCAGCTGAGGCCAGCTAGAAGGCAACGCGGGAGAGATATTGTTGTAGAATTGGAATGTGCCCACCCACCTTCTGGTGGATGGGGGCAGTGCACTGTCTTTGCTAAGAGCCAAAAACTATTCTAAAAAATCACTGGAAGGAGCGTGGAGGCCTTGGAGCCCCCATGTGTGAAGGCCGTGTCATGCCATTAAAGATTATAGAACTGAGAAAATTTATTTATTAGGAGTTAGTCTCCCGTTCGACCCCCCGCTGAGTGGCAAAATGGTAGTCAGCCCGTGATTGCTTAATCCCCTCCCAATTAGCGTATTGAAAGTTTGCTCGTGTTGCCCCGTTGGATACCGCTTTTCGCTTATTTACGTGCGCTTTCCATTATATTCAAACTATGTTGTGACTCCGTGCTCATGTGGCGATGTTTAAATATCTAGGATTTGAGCTCGAACTTTGAGCTCAAATTTGAGCTCGTACGGTATGTGTTTATTCCCTATAAGTCAATATTATCTTGGAAACCGGAAAATTTCCATGGGTCTGCCCCGCAGGAGGTCCTGCCCCGCTGTTTAAAATTTTGTAGGAACAATGGAAGTCTGGGACTGTTAAAATTAGCAAATTTCAGTTTGATTTCTCGTGTTTGTTCGCACCTCGTAGGTCAGTGCGAAATTCTCAATTCTCTCTCCTCTATCATCTCGACCCTCTCTCCTATTATTTATTTCCTGTCTTATCTCCTCTCTCTCATCTCTCATCTGTACTCTCCTTTAACATCTCTCCTCTTTTTTCCCAACTCTCCCAACTCTTCTCTCAACTTTCTCCCCTTTACTTTTTCACCTCCCCTCTCTACTCTCTCCTCCCTCTCATCTCTCCTGCTCTCCCATCTCTCTTCTCCTTTCTACTCTCTCCCTTCTCCCTTCTTCTATTTCCTCTCATCTCTCTTCTCTCCCTTCCCCTCTCTTCCTGTCCTCTCGATTCTCCCCCTTTATTCTCCTTTAAAATAACGATATGGCTGATTTGAGGTGAGCTGTTTTATATAGATAGACTTTTATCTCCACGCAAGCCAGTCAGTTATTTAGACTATTTATGACTTCCAATCGTATCGTATCAGTACAGGCCACAATTGAAAAAAAGTTGCTCTAGGGTTGGCTTGAGTGTAACAATCCGTGACCATAAATTAAGTCTTTGCTCATTCAAGCTTGAATTGAAAGCAACCCCACCTACCTTTTGTATTCAACTTAAACAAATTAATACGGCTCATATGTGAACTCAATAGAAGTGGAAATCAAAAATAAAAACACTGCATCAGTTGCCACCCATTCACGATATTTCATATTATTTCTAGATACCAACGGATTGACAACAGCTTGTAGCAATGAATAAATTGTTTTTCTATGAAATCTTTCATCAGGCCTAGCTGTTCTGCAAACTTGGGTGCAAAAGGTATCTCATATCTGCATTTTAATAGCTCGTATACGTAGCTCATATAATATCATGCATAATGATGGGGATGATGATGAATTACGGAGGCAGAAGTGCACTGAGTCACACATACATGCAGTGACTAGCCCAGTAAAGGCTGTTTGCTCTGTAAGTGCGACGCAATGAACCCCCTATCCCAAATTTGAGCGTAAAACAAAGTGTAATATCTGGCAAGAAATGTGCACGGTGATTCTTAAATATGCTCCAGGGCTATATTGGGTGCAGTACAAATGAGTAAGTGCGGATTTTTTGGCTTTTTTAACTCGTTATGATCTGAAATGGCAATAAGGTACGGGTGGCATGGATAGATGACAAAGTTCAAGCAAATTATAGCAATGGGTGCAGCAACTAAGTAAGTGCGGATTTTTTGGCTTTTTTAACTCGTTATGATCTGAAATGGCAATAAGGTACGGGTGGCATGGATAGATGACAAAGTTCAAGCAAATTATAGCAATGGGTGCAGCAACTAAGTAAGTGCGGATTTTTTTGGCTTTTTTAACTCGTTATGATCTGAAATGGCAATAAGGTACGGGTGGCATGGATAGATGACAAAGTTCAAGCAAATTATAGCAATGGGTGCAGCAACTAAGTAAGTGCGGATTTTTTGGCTTTTTTAACTCGTTATGATCTGAAATGGCAATAAGGTACGGGTGGCATGGATAGATGACAAAGTTCAAGCAAATTATAGCAATGGGTGCAGCAACTAAGTAAGTGCGGATTTTTTGGCTTTTTTAACTCGTTATGATCTGAAATGGCAATAGATTTGGGCGGGCGGCTTGGGTAGTTGATGAGTTTTTAAGCCTCCTCATCTGCAGGCTGCTGTACCTGCCAGACAGGCTGAGTGTGCAGATGGCTGCAGGCCCTTAGAAAAGCCGCAATTGAAAGTGTACTTTCTCTAAGATGTCTGCAATGCGTCTCGAAGGCAGCATTCACTTGTGCGTACCTGGCATGCACCTGCTGGTGATGAGTAACAGCCTGGCCCCCGTGAACTTGCTGCTGTAGCCGTCGCACCCGTTCAGCATCACGCTCTAGCAGGTCCAGCAGAAGGTAGAAGTTCAGCGGTTTCTGTCCACGCTTGCTACACCAGATTTTATATGAAGAAGAGATTTGTTTAATGCAAAATACGTTTATACCTCTTAGGGCCCTACTATAAGTAGGAAATTAAGACTCGTAACCATTTTTGTCTTTAGCCCTGCAATATGCTAATAAAATTTTGACTGCCTGTCTAAACCCCCCCATTGCAACCCCACATCTCCCCACCCGAAGCTATCCAATAGTAAACCAGCTGTCATTTTCCGTGACCCCCACCCCAGCTGTGGCCATCTTGGTGTGTGGCCATCTTGGTCTTACACCGTTTATATGCACCTCACCAGAAAGCTTGGATTTTTTGCTATAGAAGTAGGCCTTAGCTAGAAATTTTAGCTAAAAATTATTTCTAATTCAAAACTTTGAACTAAATTCTAGCTAAAGTTTGCCATTGAGTAAAAATGATCTGGTCTTGACTCTTGACCATAAACAGTAGCATAGAATTTATACAATACAAGTATATATATAGACCTTTATTGTCAATTCTTATGTTATATACTAAAGGACCTAGTGTCAAGATCATGTGCTAATTAATGTATGCTAGAATAAAATTTACTTCTTTAGCTTCTATTAGTATGGATCAAAACTTTTGTTATGAAATAAAAAATTTTTGGCTTTTAAAAAATGATAATCTAAATCTAATTTTTTGAATTAGGCCTAAATAAACTTTTGAATTTTTGCTAATTATACAATGAAAGTTTAATGACTTGCATCTACATGCCATACTGTGGAAGGTGTAATATATGCCAGAAAATTCTGGTGTACAAATGCTTTAGCTAGTGTATATGTAGTGTACAAGGAGGAAATGCAACTTTCTGGCACAATCATCGGCTTATAATTTATAACTATACATGTTCCAGCTTGTGGTGCAGTGTACAAAAGCATTCAAGTATGTGTTATAATTGCATAAATTACACTAAAGAATCCTTTGGCTTTGCTGTAGTAAAATTAATTTTAAATTTTTTGGCAATAAATTAATTTCTTAAATAATATACTTATAGTTTCTATAGTTAATAGTAAAAAATATACCTAAAACAATAGTATATAGAACAATTTTGTTTTATTAATAATTTCTGTTTTTTAAATAATATAGGTTTTGTTTTTTTGCAGCAATTTTTGCTGCGTGCATCTATCACTTGTTGAATTGGTTATGTGCTCTTTAATCACACAATTTTTAGTGGCATACAATTTACTAGAATGCTTAATTAGTGTAATTTACTAGCATACACTTTACTAGATAGCCAAATACTTTCCAGCATACATGTAACATGATCTACAATATGGTCTACATGTACAAGCCTATATTTTTATAAAATATCTTAGGTGATTAAACCTAAATACTTGAAATTACTTGTTTTAGGCTTATTTAAAAATTATAAAATAGAAAAAGCTAGTCTACATTATATATTAAAGGCCTACTTAGAATAGAAAGTGTATTATTATTTATTGTCATTTAATCTGGTGATCAAAATAAACTAATTTCATTACAGCTTTCCTCAAAATCTTTAGCCAATTAAAATCTATACTCAATGAGTTCAGCCAGTAGGCTTCTATAGAAGTTAAGATAAGTGCAACACAAGGTGTAGAACAATGTGCAAACATTGCACAATCTTTTCTTGCAAAAAAACAATTTTTATCTCTTTATTGAGTCTTCAAACTATGCTTCTTTTTACTTTTATAGATTTTCTTATTTGTAAATATAAAATATATTTATAAATGCCTAATTGTTAAAGTATAACCAAAATTTTGAAATAATTTTTGATGAATAGTGTTAGAATTTAAAACTGAAATTGAAATTATTTCAATGCAAAATTTGGAATATTGAAATTGAAATCTAATTTCAATCTATCAATAGCTTCTATATGTCAATATATGCCAATGGACTTATATTGTATAGGCCTAAAAATATGCTAAGACAAATAAAAAATAACAACCTAAATTTATGCTTACAAAGTTTAAATCTTTGCAAAAAATGTTAATTAAACTGGCCTAATATTTAACTAAACTGTGTGTATAAAATTACTGTTTTTCCTATTTTTTGTATTATTTTCAAATAATATCTTGATAAAGCCAAACACAATTTTCAATTTAGTATTTTGTTAATTTTTGGTAGCTAGCTTTTTGCATTATTAGTCCTTTTGATCAAAGTTTAGCTACTATATCTATGTATATAAAGAATATACCAAACTTGAACTTGGTCATTTTTGTATGCCAACTACACTGTATAACAGGGATTGGCAAACTTTTCAGATAGACTAGGCTAGATTAGAAGACTGTCTAAGGTGGCAAGCCAAAAAACACATGTATACAACAAATTTTGGCTGGGCTATAAATGACAATTTTAAAGGATTAAAGCAAATATAACCAACAACCCCATAGTTAAAACTGATACAAGAATGATACAAGCCAGAGTTTGTTAAGCCCTGCCCTGTTGTATATTGATTGGGACTTGTAAGTTAGTCCTAGCTATTGTCTTGGCAATCTCTATATGGCAAACTATATAGCAAGGGATATGCTAGGCCAATTTGTATGCCAGTGATATATGCCAGATCTCTCTACATACCAGTATTTTTGGTGTACATGTATATTGTCTTTAGTCTGGCTTATATATAACTGTATGATCACTATAGACAATTGCATAGTTTATAAGCTGAAATTGCTGAAATTGAAAGTCTTTTCAGTGATGATTCTTTGAATTTGTCTAGTCAGTTCTTGATAATGTAATGATCTTTAAAAAAAGTTTATTATATTAGATTTAAGATCTTAAGCCCTATTATGATTGTGGTAAAAAGTAAAATTACCCTAATCAGCTCTTAAAATTTGTTAGACCAACTAGTATTCTTATATTATAATTTTTAATGCCTTTTTGTTTAATTTATGTCTAATATATTTAGTAAGGAACAATATATTTAGTCTAATTTTGTCTAATATATTTAGTTCCTTATTCTAATAAAGAACACATTTCCCATATCTAGTAATATTGGCTTGGCATATCTAGTGATATAGACTTAAAATATCATTGGAGCCATGAATTAATGTTGAAAGTTTCAAAGTACTTATAGGGGAGCTAGCTCCTAAGTCCCTAGGGTCACAGACTCAAGCAACAGTGATTTTCAATGTCATGTACACATTCTGAAATGGGGTAGTGGGAGCTAAAGTTAAGATGAATATTTTCACTTTCAATGCAAGGGGCCTAGGAGAAGCTCTTAAGTCCCCGGGCTCTTGATTTTGTGCAGATGGGGTGGTAGGGGCTAAAGTTATGATAAATACAGTCCTAGCCATTCTTCTTGTACAATAAGTGAAAATAAGATCTGTTAATGAGTGATATAGATTAAGATAACAAATGAAAGCATTATCAACCTTATTGAATCTTTTTTTAAAACTGCAATAAGCCAAGCCAGTTTAATTTTGCTTGTCCTTCTTGCATGCTAGAGCAGGCATTGCTGGCTACACATGCTTAGAGCTGCCAAACAGTTGCTATTCTGTGGCGCCTGCGGCGGCCTTACTGGAAGATTTCCGCAGACGCGTTCGCATCATCTGCTGTTACAGGCTCGGCACCTCAGCTCAGCCAGCGGTAGGCAATGGCTGAAACACGTGCTACCCGAGTCTGTCTATCCGGCTTTCCGGCACGAGCGCCGGGAAGTGCCCGTTTATATTCGAATACCAGACGTGCCTAGGCAGCAATTGTCGGACGATTGTCTCTTTGTTGACATTAGCGATAATAGCCGATTAGTAAGAGTCGACAGTATCGACTGGGTGGCTTACTACGACAGGGTGCACCGGGAGCTGCAGGCGGGCGCCACTCTGCACGACCAGCTGCTGGATGCCGCTGTTGGCTCCTCTGGTATGATGGCTCTCTTGCCTACTTACATCTAGTGATGTTTAATCCTATCTAATCAGTCATGAGAGATGTTTAACCCTATCTAATCAGTCATGAGGGATGTTTAATCCTATCTAATCAGTCATGAGAGATGTTTAATCCTATCTAATCAGTCATGAGAGATGTTTAATCCTATCTAATCAGTCATGAGAGATGTTTAACCCTATCTAATCAGTCATGAGAGTTGTTTAACCCTATCTAATCAGTCATGAGTGATGTTTAACCCTATCTAATCAGTCATGAGAGATGTTTAATCCTATCTAATCAGTCATGAGAGTTGTTTAACCCTATCTAATCAGTCATGAGAGATGTTTAATCCTATCTAATCAGTCATGAGAGATGTTTAATCCTGTCTAATCAGTCATGAGAGATGTTTAATCCTATCTAATCAGTCATGAGAGTTGTTTAACCCTATCTAATCAGTCATGAGAGATGTTTAATCCTATCTAATCAGTCGTGAGGGATGTTTAATCCTATCTAATCAGTCGTGAGGGATGTTTGTCAATCCCTAACCAGTCAAAAAATCAGAAAAATGCCACACTAGCCGCTCTCCTGCACCGTTTCCCTGCGGCAGAAGCAGACGATCCGTCGGCGCCGGAGGCGGCAACCTTCGATCGGCTGGTCCGGCCGCTTCTGCAGCACCGCTGCCGCCTGCTGGAACTGATTTGGGCCGGCCAGTTGGCAGTGACCCTCGAACAGAGCGATCTGGCCAGCTCCTATGCCAGATTAGTGGACAGTTTGATAGTGAAACTGCGAATGCACCTACAAGAGTGCTATCAGGATGCCGATTATCTGGCTAGTTTGGAACGGGTTCGCAATTTGGACAAATGTAAGGCCAATCTGTTTGACTGAGATTGACTAACACTATTTAAAAAGTACGTTAGGTAGAGAATTGGCAGTGTTTTGAGTATCGGTGGAGCGGGAGTGACAGTATTTTGAGTATCGGTGGCGTGGGAGTGACAGTATTTTGAGTATCGGTGGCGTGGGAGTGACAGTATTTTGAGTATCGGTGGAGCGGGAGTGACAGTATATTGAGTATCGGTGGCGCGGGAGTGACAGTATATTGAGTATCGGTAGAGCAGGAGTGACAGTATATTGAGTATCGGTAGAGCGGGAGTGACAGTATATTGAGTATCGGTAGAGCAGGAGTGACAGTATATTGAGTATCGGTAGAGCGGGAGTGACAGTATATTGAGTATCGATAGAGCAGGAGTGACAGTATATTGAGTATCGGTGGAGCGGGAGTGACAGTATATTGAGTATCGGTAGAGCAGGAGTGACAGTATATTGAGTATCGGTGGAGCGGGAGTGACAGTATATTGAGTATCGGTAGAGCAGGAGTGACAGTATATTGAGTATCGGTAGAGCAGGAGTGACAGTATATTGAGTATCGGTAGAGCGGGAGTGACAGTATATTGAGTATCGATAGAGCAGGAGTGACAGTATATTGAGTATCGGTGGAGCGGGAGTGACAGTATATTGAGTATCGATAGAGCAGGAGTGACGGTATATTGAGTATCGGTGGAGCGGGAGTGACAGTATTGGTGAAGTGTATTTGCAAAGCATATTACACTCGCCCTCGCAGCGCTCACGGACCAGCAGATCTGGGTGGTGAACAAGGAGATTCGGGAGTGCCGCAGGGCTTGCTTCTACGATGCGACAACGAGCCAGCCGCCCAAGCAGATGTCGCACGTGGCCACCCAGATGCGCCAGCTGGCAGAATTGGCGGCCAAGTTCGAGACAAACGTTGTCACAAGTGGCACCTTCTACCGTATGGTGATCAGCGATCCTGGCCTATTCGAGTCGTACGCTAAGCCGGAGTTTCTCGAACACCTGCGCTCTATTAGCGATGAAGAAGGCTTGTACGTGTTAACCCTGACGCCGGGCATCTACGATGAGTTCATACAAGTGTGCAAGGACCGGGCCTCCAGGCAGGCCGCCTGGTCAGCTCACTGCGGCGTTGCCGGCCGTTTGAGGCATTTCGCTAATCGGTTGGACAACCCTACCGTTATCAGCGATCAGAGGATAGCGTTTGATACGCTGAGCGAGGCGCTGGGATACGAAAATAGGGTGGCTATCGATTTGAGGCAGAGCAGCCAGGTGCGGTTTTTGGTGCTGCATGTGGCAGATTTCAATGTGTGTAGCTTATAGTGAAATGTTTGGTTAGCTGGGTGTAGATTGTAATGAATGTGGCAGATTTCAATGTGTGTAGCTTATAGTGAAATGTTTGGTTAGCTGGGTGTAGATTGTAATTAATGTGGCAGATTTCAATGTGTGTAGCTTATAGTGAAATGTTTGGTTAGCTGGGTGTAGTTTGTAATGAATGTGGCAGATTTCAATGTGTGTAGCTTATAGTGAAATGTTTGGTTAGCTGGGTGTAGTTTGTAATGAATGTGGCAGATTTCAATGTGTGTAGCTTATAGTGAAATGTTTGGTTAGCTGGGTGTAGTTTGTAATGAATGTGGCAGATTTCAATGTGTGTAGCTTATAGTGAAATGTTTGGTTAGCTGGGTGTAGATTGTAATGAATGTGGCAGATTTCAATGTGTGTAGCTTATAGTGAAATGTTTGGTTAGCTGGGTGTAGATTGTAATGCATTTGGCAGATTTCAATGTGTGTAGCTTATAGTGAAATGTTTGGCTAGCTGGGTGTAGTTTGTAATGAATGTGGCAGATTTCAATATGTGTAGCTTATAGTGAAATGTTTGGCTAGCTGGGTGTAGTTTGTAATGAATGTGGCAGATTTCAATATGTGTAGCTTATAGTGAAATGTTTGGCTAGCTGGGTGCAGTTTGTAATAAATCTGACAGATTTTCTTGTGCAGTTTGTAATGAATCTGGCAGATTTTCTTGTGCAGTTTGTAATGAATCTGGCAGATTTTCTTGTGCAGTTTGTAATGAATCTGGCAGATTTTCTTGTGCAGTTTGTAATGAATCTGGCAGATTTTCTTGTGCAGTTTGTAATGAATCTGGCAGATTTTCTTGTGCAGTTTGTAATGAATCTGACAGATTTTCTTGTGCAGTTTGTAATGAATCTGACAGATTTTCTTGTGCAGTTTGTAATGAATCTGGCAGATTTTCTTGTGCAGTTTGTAATGAATCTGGCAGATTTTCTTGTGCAGTTTGTAATGAATCTGGCAGATTTTCTTGTGCAGTTTGTAATGAATCTGGCAGATTTTCGTGTAGTTTGTAATGAATCTGGCAGATTTTCGTGTAGTTTGTAATGAATGTGGCAGATTTTCTTGTGCAGTTTGTAATGAATGTGGCAGATTTTCGTGTAGTTTGTAATGAATCTGGCAGATTTTCGTGTAGTTTGTAATGAATGTGGCAGATTTTCTTGTGCAGTTTGTAATGAATGTGGCAGATTTTCGTGTAGTTTGTAATGAATCTGGCAGATTTTCGTGTAGTTTGTAATGAATCTGGCAGATTTTCTTGTGCAGTTTGTAATGAATCTGGCAGATTTTCTTGTGCAGTTTGTAATGAATCTGGCAGATTTTCTTGTGCAGTTTGTAATGAATCTGGCAGATTTTCTTGTGCAGTTTGTAATGAATCTGGCAGATTTTCTTGTGCAGTTTGTAATGAATGTGGCAGATTTTCTTGTGCAGTTTGTAATGAATCTGGCAGATTTTCTTGTGCAGTTTGTAATGAATCTGGCAGATTTTCTTGTGCAGTTTGTAATGAATCTGGCAGATTTTCTTGTGCAGTTTGTAATGAATCTGGCAGATTTTCGTGTAGTTTGCCATCCTTTCCGACTGCAGGACGGCCTGCCCCAGTCGGCTCAGTCTGTGGTCGACCTTCTTGAAGTTCTGAAGCGCCGCTATCAGCCAATCGCGTTGGATCATTTCAATCGGGTCAGCGACTTCGCCCAAGACAACGGCGGCCTCACAGACGGCCCTCTGCAGCCGTGGGACTGGGAGTATTGGCAACGGCGGCTGCTGGCTGAGCACAGCTATCCGCCTGCTGTGCCCATGGCCCAGCTCAGGCAGAACTGGTTCGATCTGATCAGACAGTTATTCGGCTTGTCATTCGAGGCCAATGCCAAGGCCACTGGCGAAGCTGGGCCGCTGCATCCGCATCATAATGCTGAAGTGTTCGATCTGAGGCGGCTCGATGCAAACGGCGAGACTGGCCAAGGCGCTCTGCTGGGCCGCCTGGTCTGGCTGTCCGGCGGACGAATGCGCAAGGTTGGTGTGGGTCTGTCTGTCTCACTGTGCCTGTCTTGGTGTTTGCGTCTGTCTTAGTGTCTGTCTCACTGTGCCTGTCTTAGTGTTTGCGTCTGTCTTAGTGTCTGTCTCACTGTCTGTGTCTATCTCACTGTCTGTGTCTGTCTCACTGTGCCTGTCTTGGTGTTGGCGTCTGTCTTAGTGTCTGTCTCACTGTGCCTGTCTTGGTGTTTGCGTCTGTCTTAGTGTCTGTCTCACTGTGCCTGTCTTAGTGTTTGCGTCTGTCTTAGTGTCTGTCTCACTGTCTTTGTCTATCTCACTGTCTGTGTCTGTCTCACTGTGCCTGTCTTAGTGTCTGTGTCAGTCTTAGTGTCTGTCTCACTGTCTGTGTCTGTCTCACTGTGCCTGTCTTAGTGTCTGTGTCAGTCTTAGTGTCTGTCTGTCTTAGTGTCTGTCTGTCTGTCTGTCTGTCTGTCTGTCTGTCTGTCTGTCTGTCTGTCTGTCTGTCTGTCTGTCTTTCTTAGTGTGTCTGTGTCTGTTTTTTTGTCTGCCTGTCTACTTGTCTGCCCGTGTATCCCAAAGCCAATTAGAATTTTAGGTGCATCTCCAACCCTTCTCTCTCCCCCAACCCCATGTGGCAGGTGGTTTACCCATTCCTAGGCGGCACGGGCTGCTTAGAAAGGCTGTACGCCGGCAGCAGCGATCAGCAGCAGCAGCCCGTGGCCTACCAGGCCTGGGACCTGCCTATCGTAGCTAACACAGATTCGGCCATTATGGCCGAGCGCCTGGCCGCCGTGCTGCAACAGCTGACCGGCCATCCGGCCATGGGTCCGTATCTGTGTCCGGACAGACAGGAGAATCGCTCCTACTTTCTGCCGGCCATGTTTCGCTGTTTGGCCACCTGGCCGGATCCTAATATTCAACAGCGCCTGCTGTCCGACGGCAGTTCCAGCTGTCCGGACTGGCCGGCCGTGTCCGAGCTGCTAGCCGGACAGCAAGCGATGAACCTGTTGCACTGCCTGTACAGAGCGGCCTACGCAGTTGAACTATGGAGCACAGATGCTAATTGGCAGAGGGCGCAGACTTCTCTAGGCAGAGATTTTCTGCCATTCTTTCAGCACGATCTATCGGAAAACGAATGGCCCTGCTCGGCGCTGGATATATTCGGCTTGCCAGGCCTGAGGGAATCGGCTCTGGATCGCCTGTTCAACACGGTGCTGGCTATGGACGCTGTCGGAGTGCTGTCCGATCCGTCCAACGGAGAGGACATGGGCGCAAGATTTCGTGACAGTTTCCTTGATCCGGAGAGGGGGCACAGCTTTGTGGAAGCCTACAGGCGATTCTGCGGACGAGATCCGGCCGGTGGTTGACTAATTAATTGTTGACACTTTCTTGTTTAGCTAAGTTTAGTATAAAAAAATCTTATTAGTTAGTGTCTCTCTTCTAGCTTCATTCTGATTGGCTGTCGTTTATCTAACCCACAGATAGGGTAACGAAAGGAGAGTGAGGAGAGGGGGGTTGCTTATCATCAGTTAAACGGACCGGGCTCTGTTTTTATCTTCATCTCTCTTTCTCTCTTTCTCTCTTTCCTAGCTTCATTTTTATTGGCTACCGCTTATCTAACCTATAGATAGGCTAAAGAGAGGAGAGAGGTTGGGGAGAGTGTTGTTTATTATCAGTAAAACGGACCGGACTCTGTTTCGGTCTCTCTTTCCTAGCTTCATTCTTATTGGCTGTCGCTTATCTAACCCATAGATATGTTAATGAAAGGAGAGGGAGGAGAACGAGTAGCGGGTGCTTATCAGTTACACAGAACGGGCTCTGTTTCGGTGTCTCCCGTTTCACTCTCTTCCCCCGCCCTAACTTCCCTCTGATTGGCTGTCACCAATCACCAGAGCAGCAGCGAATCAGAAGGAAGCTAGGAGATAGATAGAACAGCTATATTCTGAGCGCGGAAGAATGAAATTACTCTTTTGTAGTAGTGTTTTCCCAGTTTTCATTTGTTATATTTTGTGTGCATTATCTATCTTCACATACATATACGAGTATATGCCCCGTGCTATGTTGCGCAGCGCATTGCTAGACGAAATATATTAGTGCAGCGGTGCCCGGACCGTCTGTTCTTTTACTGTTTCCAGCGATTGATTGTCAAGCCATATATTTTGGCAGGCTGGTTTGTTATGACAAAAGAAGTATAGAAATTTCTAGGAAAAATTGTTGCTACCAAACTCTTTGCACTGCTTTTGAAGAGCTTTATAATATCTATTTTTGCATTGCTTTTTTCTTTATTGTTTTTAATGAACTTTTTAGGTCAGCGTCTTAAGATTCTGCAGAGTTGCTGGGCCACCAACCTCCCAGATCCTCAGGCTGAGCAGCCAGCCTCCCAGATCCTCAGACTAAGCAGCCAGCCTCCCAGATCCTCAGGCTGAGCAGCCAGCCTCCCAGATCCTCAGACTGAGCAGCCAGCCTCCCAGATCCTCAGACTGAGCAGCCAGCCTCCCAGATCCTCAGGCTGAGCAGCCAGCCTCCCAGATCCTCAGACTGAGCAGCCAGCCTCCCAGATCCTCAGACTGAGCAGCCAGCCTCCCAGATCCTCAGACTGAGCAGCCAGCCTCCCAGATCCTCAGACTGAGCAGCCAGCCTCCCAGATCCTCAGGCTGAGCAGCCAGCCTCCCAGATCCTCAGACTGAGCAGCCAGCCTCCCAGATCCTCAGACTGAGCAGCCAGCCGTTCTTTTGTTTCAGAACGAAAGCTAATTTTAATGCCTAGTATTAATTTATTGCATGATTTTGATTAGACAGAAGCCGCAGAAGAAGCAATCCTATCTGACAAGCAATGTCCCAGACTCTGCAGCACACGGTGCTCAAGGTGGTTGTCCTTGGCAACGCCGGAGCCGGCAAGACCTCCCTGCTGCAGCAGTATGTTAATCGGCGATTTACCGGGCAATACACGGCCACAATCGGGGCGGACTTTCTCGTTAAAATGGTGCAGCTGGAGAAGCAGACGGTCACCCTGCAGCTGTGGGACACGGCCGGCCAGGAGCGGTTCCGGTCGCTTGGCCGGGCCTTCTTTCGCGGCGCCGACGCCTGCGTGCTGGGTGAGTAGCGGGCGTCTTATTGACCCCACTGCTCCGGAGTCTGACCCCCACTGCTCTGGAGTCTGACCCCCACTGCTCCGGAGTCTGACCCCCACTGCTCTGGAGTCTGACCCCCACTGCTACTGAGTCTGACCCCCACTGCTCTGGAGTCTGACCCCCACTGCTCCGGAGTCTGACCCCCACTGCTCTGGAGTCTGACCCCCACTGCTCCGGAGTCTGACCCCCACTGCTCTGGAGTCTGACCCCCACTGCTCCGGAGTCTGACCCCCACTGCTCTGGAGTCTGACCCCCACTGCTCCGGAGTCTGACCCCCACTGCTCCGGAGTCTGACCCCCACTGCTCCGGAGTCTGACCCTCACTGCTCCGGAGTCTGACCCCCACTGCTCTGGAGTCTGACCCCCACTGCTCCGGAGTCTGACCCCCACTGCTCCGGAGTCTGACCCCCACTGCTTCGGAGTCTGACCCCCACTGCTCTGGAGTCTGACCCCCACTGCTCCGGAGTCTGACCCCCACTGCTCCGGAGTCTGACCCCCACTGCTCCGGAGTCTGACCCCCACTGCTCCGGAGTCTGACCCCCACTGCTCCGGAGTTTGACCCCCACTGCTCCGATGCCTGACCCCAACTACTCCAATGCCTGACCCCAACTACTCCGATGCCTGACCCCAACTACTCCGATGCCTGACCCCTAACTACAAATAATGGTGAACAGCCAAACTCTCAAGAACTTTGAAAAACGAACTAACAAGCCGCCGAACGCCGCACACCGCCAATTCAGTATACGACGTCACGGATCAGTGCAGCTTCTCCGCTCTGACATCCTGGCTGCAGGAGTTCACAATCGAGGCTCAGATTCGCGAGGCCGAACAGTTTCCATTTATGCTAATTGGCAACAAAGTGGACTTGGAGCATCGCTGCGTACAGCCGGACAGTGCGAGACGGTGGTGCAGCTCCAACCTTGGCATGCCCTACTTGGAGTGCTCCGCCAAGCAGGTGGGGAAATTGAAAATCTAATTAATTCTGGCTAAAACTGGCTAATCTTGCCGTCTATTTTATCCTAATTGTCGTGCCGTAGCCTCATATATTTATACTGTAACACACAAAGCTACAAGCCCACACCCATACACCGGGCTTGAGGGGGTTGTAGCCTTGTAGCCTAATGGTCAGAGCGTCGGACTCACGGCTTGAAGGTCGGGGGTTCGATTCTGCACATCTGGCCCAATTGGGGCAGGTTTAATCACTTATTTTTATTATTTACAGTACTTGTATATTAAAATTCAGAGTTCCAGCTGGACAGCATTCTCAAAATTTGTCTGCTCAGATTTGGCCGGATCTTCATCTGTCCCTTAAATTCTAATTGGCAAAACGACTCCGATCTGATATCAGTGCCTATGCAATATCACTAATCAGATGATGAGGCATTGGCCTGCTTATGCACAGCTTTTACTCGCGCCTTTTACCCGGCAATGTCTAATGCCTCCCATCTTCAGGCTATAAACGTTGCCGACGCATTTCATCACCTGGCCAATCTGGCTCTGGCCCGCAAAATTGCCGGCGACCGGACCGATCTGCTGGATGCTCCGCCTGGCGTTGTGCTGCAACTGCACGACGGCGATGAGCCTGGCCAGACCGGCGAGACTGTCGCCAAGTCAAAGAGCTGCGGCTCTTGTTGAATAGCACAGGTACACATTGGGCAGATAAGCACACGTCATGCTGATAATCACAGGTACACATTGGGCAGATAAGCACACGTCATCCTGATAATCACAGGTACACATTGGGTGGATAAGCACACGTCATGCTGATAATCACAGGTACACATTGGGCAGATAAGCACACGTCATGCTGATAATCACAGGTACACATTGGGCAGATAAGCACACGTCATGCTGATAATCACAGGTACACATTGGGCAGATAAGCACACGTCATGCTGATAATCACAGGTACACATTGGGCAGATAAGCACACGTCATGCTGATAATCACAGGTACACATTGAGCAGATGAACACACGTCGTGCTGATAATCACAGGTACACATTGGGCAGATAAGCACACGTCATGCTGATAATCACAGGTACACATTGAGCAGATGAACACACGTCATGCTGATAATCACAGGTACACATTGGGCAGATAAGCACACGTCATGCTGATAATCACAGGTACACATTGAGCAGATGAACACACGTCGTGCTGATAATCACAGGTACACATTGGGCAAATAAGCACACGTCATGCTGATAATCACAGGTACACATTGAGCAGATAAGCACACGTCATGCTGATAATCACAGGTACACATTGAGCAGATAAGCACACATCATGCTGATAATCACAGGTACACCTTGGGTGGATAAGTACACGTCATGCTGATAATCACAGGTACACCTTGGGTGGATAAGTACACGTCATCCTGATAATCACAGGTACACATTGAGCAGATGAACACACGTCATGCTGATAATCACAGGTACACATTGGGTGGATAAGTACACGTCATCCTGATAATCACAGGTACACCTTGGGTGGATAAGCACACGTCATGCTGATAATCACAGGTACACCTTGGGTGGATAAGTACACGTCATCCTGATAATCAAAGGTACACATTGAGCAGATAAACACAAGCATTAAAAAAGCGGAAGCTGAAATTTTGCAACTGTAATTGAGTTGTACATCAGTTGCAAATCAGTTGCAAACTAATACGAGGATATTTAAGTATCGCACGTGAGGCATGTTATCATTTTATTCATTTAAAATATTGTATTTCGGCTGTGCACTTTTGTTGCAGCTGGTTCCTTTTACTGCTTTGTCTTCTCTCAATATGCATATTTTCATCAGCATGAGCTCAGCGCGCGGGCCTTAGTGATCTTATTACTCTTTACTGGTAAATTGTTTTATTCGTGAGATTCTTTTATTTCAAAAAACGTCTTCAAATCTTCAAGTTTTTTTTATAATTTCGTACAATATTTTAATTCATTCTTAAAATACTGAAAAAACACAATGTAAATAATACAGATTTTTGCTAAATCATATTTGCGTTCCAGTTCAGCCCCCACCCAATGTACACTCGCTCCAGTTGCAGTTCAGACCCCACCCAATGTACACTCGCTCCAGTTCAGCCCCCACCCAATGTACACTCGCTCCAGTTCAGCCCCACTCAATGTACACTCGCTCCAGTTCAGCCCCACTCAATGTACACTCGCTCCAGTTCAGCCCCCACCCAATGTACACTCGCTCTAGTTCAGCCCCCACCCAATGTACACTCGCTCCAGTTCAGCCCCCAACCAATGTACACTCGCTCCAGTTCAGCCCCACCCAATGTACACTCGCTCCAGTTCAGCCCCCCCCCCGCCCAGTGTACACTCGCTCAATAAGTTGGAAGTGAGAATCAATTTAATTAACTAAGGCGTATCGGTCCGAATCAGTCCGAATGTAATCTAATGCCCATTTTTCGGAATATAATTCCCATTGATTAGGCATTTTCGAATCACTGTACCCAAGTACACCGATTAAAATTGTTTTATAATAATGAATGCTCGCGTCAATATTTTTATATACCTAAATATACTAGCAGTCATTTTGTCAATGTAATGTGCCTATAACTGTATGCCAATATTTTGTCTGGTAATCATCGCGTTTTGCTCCAATTTTTACAACTCAAATGGCAGTAAAATTGTCGCCTATTCCGTAAATGTACCGTAAATGAAAAATTAAGATGTGCCTATGAGTAGATTCTACAGTAGTGTTGTATATATATTTATATGTTAATTTTGTAAAATTATATTTTCTATTTGCTTTTTTGCAGTAATTTTCTGGCCTTCGAATACAGTAGACTTAGACTTGCTCATTAGACTTCCGTCCGCCCTTTAAACATTTTTATGGCTTTGTGTAGGATATGGGGATCTGTGTGTAGGAAATGGGGATTTAGGTGTAGGATATGGGGATCAGTGTGTAGGAAATGGGGATTTGGGTGTAGGATATGGGGATCAGTGTGTAGGAAATGGGGATTTGGGTGTAGGATATGGGGATCAGTGTGCAGGATATGGGGATCAGTGTGCAGGATATGGGGATCTGTGTGCAGGATATGGGGATCAGTGTGCAGGATATGGGGATCAGTGTGTAGGAAATGGGGATTTGGGTCTAGGATATGGGGATCAGTGTGTAGGAAATGGGGATTTGGGTGTAGGATATGGGGATCAGTGTGTAGGATATGGGGATCAGTGTGTAGGAAATGGGGATTTGGGTCTAGGATATGGGGATCAGTGTGTAGGATATGGGGATCAGTGTGTAGGAAATGGGGATTTGGGTCTAGGATATGGGGATCAGTGTGTAGGATATGGGGATCAGTGTGCAGGATATGGGGATAAGTATGTAGGATATGGGGATCAGTGTGTAGGATATGGGGATCAGTGTGCAGGATATGGGGTTAAGATTTACAGATTTGTGGGATTCTTAACAAAGTGGGAGATCTACCCACCAGAGTCGCAATTCCACCCACTAATCATGCCTCCAAATGCATTCTCTCTGACTTCATGCTAGCAGCTTCTCCCCAGCCACAACTCTCTCAAGCTTGACCCTCCCTAGCAACCGAAAGCAGCAATCCAGCAGCAGCCGATCATGTCCAGCGCCAGCCGCAAGAAGATCCTATTGAAGGTGATCATCCTTGGCGACTCCGGTGTCGGCAAGACCTCCCTAATGAACCAATTCGTGAACAGGAAGTTCAGCAACCAGTACAAAGCCACAATTGGTGCGGACTTCCTCACCAAGGAGCTCATGGTTGATGACCGGGTGGTCACCCTGCAGCTGTGGGACACGGCCGGCCAGGAGCGGTTCCAGTCGCTGGGCGTCGCCTTCTACCGCGGCGCCGACTCGTGCATGCTGGGTGAGTGCCGAGCGTTGTGCCTGCTGGCACCCCTGGCAGAACCGCCAGCATCTCGTACAGTCCTACTATCCCCGATCACCTTTCAGATCCCTGATTACCTCCCGATCCCCAATCACCTCCCAGATCTCCAATCACCTCCCAGATCCCTGATCACCTTTCAGATCCCTGATTACCTCCCGATCCCCAATCACCTCCCAGATCCCCAATCAGCTCCCAGATCCCCAGTCACCTCCCAGATCCCCTGATCACTTCCCAGACCCCCGATCACCTCCCAGATCCCCAGTCACCTCCCAGATCCCCAGTCACCTCCCAGATCCCCTGATCACTTCCCAGACCCCCGATCACCTCCCAGATCCCCAATCACCTCCCAGATCCCCTGATCAGCTCCCAGATCCCCAGTCACCTCCCGGATCCCCAATCACCTCCCAGACCCCCAGTCACCTCCCAGATCCCCTGATCACTTCCCAGACCCCCGATCACCTCCCAGATCCCCAGTCACCTCCCAGATCCCCAGTCACCTCCCAGATCCCCTGATCACTTCCCAGACCCCCGATCACCTCCCAGATCCCCAGTCACCTCCCAGATCCCCAGTCACCTCCCAGATCCCTGATCACCTCCCAGATCCCCGATCACCTTCCAGATCCCCAGTCACCTTCCAGATCCCCAGTCACCTCCCTGATCCCTGATCACCTCCCGGATCCCCAGTCACCTCCCTGATCCCTGATCACCTCCCTGATCCCTGATCACCTCCCTGATCCCTGATAACCTCCCAGATCCCCAGTCACCTCCCAGATCCCCGCCCGCACCCGCAGTGTACGACGTGACGCAGCCGAACTCCTTCAAGACCCTGGACTCGTGGCGGGACGAGTTCCTCATCCAGGCCAGCCCCCGCGACCCGGACAATTTCCCATTCGTGCTGGTTGGCAACAAGATCGACCTGGAGAACCGCGGCGTCACCAAGAAGCGCGCGGCCCAGTGGGCGCAGACCAAGTCCAACATGCCCTACTTCGAGTGCAGCGCCAAGGAGGCCGTCAACGTTGAGGCCGCCTTCATGCAGCTGGCCAAGGACGCCCTGGCCCAGGAGGCCGCCTCCGACGACGCCGGCGCCTCGGAGCTGCCGCCGGCCATCCAGCTGCAGGGCGGCGCCGGACAGCAGGGCGGGCAGCAGCAGAGCGGCGGCTGCTCCTGCTGAGCCCCAACACATCTTTCACCTGCAGGCTAATTATAAATTGTACTTAGCAACCTGTGACTCATTTATGCATCATGATTCTAAATATAGATCTTCTTAGTTTATAACCAGTAGTTGTTTTAATGCCCTGTCCTATAAAGAAGATTGTAGAGCTATATAGGAGTCCCGCGGCGGCTTTGTGACAAAAGAGAATTTTTTGTTGGAGGTCCCGGACTTGATTCCAAGCAGGATCGTAAAGTCACCTCCAGTAACAGCCGCGGGAGTCCCTACTAGCTCAGATCCTAATATAAAAATTCCCTGGCTTGGTTTGTTCTTTTATTCAATTTTGATTGAAACATTTCCCCCGCCTCTGAATTCCCGTCTGAATGTTTTCAATTGTCATTGTTCATTTCGCATTGATTCGGTCAGTCTGATTTTTTGATTCGTTTATTGATAGATTGACTGATTGATTGATCTCTACAGATCGTGTTGTCCTGCTTGTTAATTAATAAATTTATTTTTCTACGTTCATCCAGTTGTTATATTGTCTGTATTCTGCTGATTTGTTACCTTTTCTCATTAAATTTGCGGTTAGTATACCTGTCTCTGGTCTCTATTGGTCTCTATCTCTTATCTCTGGTCTCTATTGGTCTCGATCTCTTATCTCTGGTCTTTATCTCTTATCTCTGGTCTCTATTGGTCTCGGTCTCTTATCTCTGGTCTTTATCTCTTATCTCTGGTCTCTATCTCTTATCTCTGGTCTCTATTGGTCTCGATCTCTTATCTCTGGTCTTTATCTATTATCTCTGGTCTCTATCTCTTATCTCTGGTCTCTATTGGTCTCGATCTCTTATCTCTGGTCTCTATTGGTCTCGATCTCTTATCTCTGGTCTCTATTGGTCTCGATCTCTTATCTCTGGTCTCTATTGGTCTCGATCTCTTATCTCTGGTCTTTATCTCTTATCTCTGGTCTCTTATCTCTTATCTCTGGTCTCTATTGGTCTCGATCTCTTATCTCTGGTCTCTATTGGTCTCGATCTCTTATCTCTGGTCTCTATGGGTCTCTATCGGTCTCTATTTCTGTTCTCTGTTGGTCTCTTTCTCTGTTCTCTATTTGTCTTTCTCTGGTCTCCACTTGGTCTCTATCTGTCTCTATCACTCTCTATCTCTGTTCTCTATTTGTCTCTCTCTGGTCTCTATCGGTCTCAGGAGCGTATCAAGGGGGGGGGGCGTTCCCCCCTTCGTTGGGTACCGGAAATTTTGCCAAAATACAGAACCACCACTTCCGCCCCTTTGGGTCTTTACGAGGTAGCCTTCATAATCCGCCCCCTAAACACATTTCTGGATGCGCCGCTGATGGGTCTCTATCAGCGGTCTCTGTCTCTACCACCAACCCTCTTGCTCTTGTCCATCAGTACTCAATATTTTAATCCCAGCATGCAATTGTGAATAGGAAGTGCACTAAATCCACTTAATCGGTGCATACAGGTTCAGCTTGTAAAACTTCGCGCTGTTATTTATAAATTTCAAGTTTTGCAGATTGCCTGCAACTGTCAGCGGTTCTCATCTTTATAAACTATTACTGTTACAGAAAATTATATAATTTTAATAAGTATATATTCAGCACTGACAGATAATTGCAGTCACCGAGAAAGGAATTTTTTGTTATTTGCAATTCTAAACTTTTTTTCAACATTTTGTCCGCTACTGATAGCGGCTGGTCCTTGTGTATTAAAGCTAAGCTATGCTGAATACCGTGTCTGCATACAGTGAGGCCATTTATAATTCTACTGTAAACGATCCCTTCTACAGTAGTGTAATAATAACTCAGTTTTGGTTTATATCTGATAAATATATCGATTTTAAATAACGCCCAGCACCGTGCCCGGAGCAGTTCGACCTATAACGGCGATGATTATTCAGAATTGTACGCTGCGGCTTTAGCAGCATGATTTTTATTGATTATAGAAATGTTTTTTGCGTACCTACTTTCTTAAATATCGCCAAATTCTCAGGAAAATCGCATACTCAATTCTCATAGTGAGAAAATCGCCCACTCAATTCTCATAGTGAGAAAATCGCCCACTCAATTCTCATAGTGAGAAAATCGCCCACTCAATTCTCATAGTGAGAAAATCGCATACTCAATTCTCATAGTGAGAAAATCGCCCACTCAATTCTCATAGTGAGAAAATCGCCCACTCAATTCTCATAGTGAGAAAATCGCCCACTCAATTCTCATAGTGAGAAAATCGCATACTCAATTCTCATAGTGAGAAAATCGCCCACTCAATTCTCATAGTGAGAAAATCGCCCACTCAATTCTCATAGTGAGAAAATCGCCCACTCAATTCTCATAGTGAGAAAATCGCCCACTCAATTCTCATAGTGAGAAAATCGCCCACTCAATTCTCATAGTGAGAAAATCGCCCACTCAATTCTCATAGTGAGAAAATCGCATACTCAATTCTCATAGTGAGAAAATCGCATACTCAATTCTCATAGTGACAAGAGCAGGATAAAAACATCTTCCATTTTTTCTGTATTCTTAGAAAATCTTGTCTCACCCATGCGCCGAAAATCAATGAACTAAAAAACAACAAAGAACTAAGAAACGGAATTTGCGGTATATTTTATGACATGAATTCGGTAAAAAAGTAAATAACATACGTAGAACATAGTTGCTCTGACTCCAGTTAAATTGACAAACAGTAGCGCTCCTAACCTAAAGATCTTCCGTCCCTCTTAACCAAAAACACTTCCCACTGTTTGGAAGAATTTTCCAAAGGAAAACGGGTTGCGAGTTAAAAAATATAGAATGCATTTATTAAACGCTCTGTCCGCACAACTGTGTCAGGGAATATGACAGGATAAACAGTTTAACAGGTGTCCACGCCTGTCTGAGCAATTAGCGGCTTCAACTCTGTATGAGTATTACGAGTTCAATGATAGCGGAGATATGCTGAATTTGCAAATTACAGGCTAAAAAGAAAAAGTAACTGTAAATATGGAAAAGGTTAATTAACCGACTAACTAGCTCGTTAATATAATACAGTTATAACAATAAATTATCGATGTACTAAAATACAATTGCGCGAAACTTACACACTGATGGTTGCTAAGTGAAACTTTAAAAATTCATAAGGATAAACTTGTTGCAAAAAGAAAACCCGTTTGCCACGACAAACCCCATCGCTAAGGTGAACCCCGTCGCTAATGTGAACCCTGTCGCTAAGGTAAACCCCGTTGCTAAGAGAAACTCCATTTGTTAAGGTGAGCCACCGCTCCGCCATGCGGTTTAGCTAAACCGAGCAGCAGGTTACGCGTGAACAGGCGGATCAACAGGAGGCGGCGTAGCATTGTTGTTGTCATTGACAACCACGGCGTTGGCATCCAACACCAGCGGAGCGTCGGCGGCGGCGGCGCCCGGCTTCTTGGCGCCGCTAGCCAGCGCGTAGTAGGCGCCACCCAGCCGCATGAGCTCGGCATGGGTGCCCTGCTCAACCACCTGGCCCTGCTCGATCACCACGATGCGGTCGGCGTTCTGCACTGTGGACAGCCGGTGAGCGATCAGGATGCAAGTCCGGCCTTGGCGAGCCTCCTCCAGCGCGGCCTGAGAAGTAAAGTGATAGGTGGGTAATTGGGTAGATAAGTGGATAAATGAGTAGATAGGTAGACAATGGAGTAGATAAGTGAATGAATGAGTAGATAGATGGATAGATAGATAGATAGATAGATAGATAGATAGATAGATAGATAGATAGACAGATAGATAGATAGATAGACAGATAGATAGATAGATAGACAGATAGATAGATAGATAGATAGATAGATAGATAGATAGATAGATAGACAGATAGATAGATAGATAGATAGATAGATAGATAGACAGACAGATAGATAGATAGATAGATAGATAGATAGATAGATAGATAGATAGACAGATAGATAGATAGATAGATAGATAGATAGATAGATAGATAGATAGATAGATAGATAGATAGATAGATAGATAGATAGATAGATAGATAGATAGATAGATAGACAGATAGATAGATAGACAGATAGATAGATAGATAGATAGATAGATAGATAGATAGATAGATAGACAGATAGATAGATAGATAGATAGATAGATAGATAGACAGATAGATAGATAGATAGATAGATAGATAGATAGATAGATAGATAGATAGATAGATAGATAGATAGATAGATAGATAGACAGATAGATAGATAGATAGATAGATAGATAGATAGATAGATAGACAGATAGATAGATAGATAGATAGACAGATAGATAGATAGATAGATAGATAGATAGATAGACAGATAGATAGATAGATAGATAGATAGATAGATAGATAGACAGATAGATAGATAGATAGACAGATAGATAGATAGATAGATAGATAGATAGATAGATAGATAGATAGATAGATAGATAGATAGACAGACAGATAGATAGATAGATAGATAGATAGATAGATAGATAGACAGACAGATAGATAGATAGATAGATAATCTCACCTGCACCACCGCCTCGCTCTCAGTGTCCAGCGCTGACGTGGCCTCGTCCAGCAGCAGGATCTTCGGCCGGTTCACCAGCGCCCTGGCCAGGGCCACCCGCTGTTTCTGACCGCCGCTGAGCTGGGCGCCCTTCTCGCCGACCTCGGTGGCGTAGCCGGACGGCAGGCCGGACACGAAGTCGTGGATGTTGCTCTGCTTGGCTGCTGCCTCAACGGTCTCGTGAGTGACGAACTGCTGCGAGTCCAGGCCGTACACTATGTTTGCCTCGATGCTGCGTGCGAACAGCACCGGCTCCTGAGGGTAGGACAGTCAGTGTGGGACAGTCGGTGTGGGACAGTCGGTGTGGGACAGTCAGTGTGGGACAGTCGGTGTGGGACAGTCAGTGTGGGACAGTCAGTGTGGTTCAGTCAGTGTGGGTCAGTCAGTGTGGGTCAGTCAGTGTGGGTCAGTCAGTGTGGGTCAGTCAGTGTGGGTCAGTCAGTGTGGGTCAGTCAGTGTGGGACAGTCAGTGTGGGACAGTCAGTGTGGGTCAGTCAGTGTGGGTCAGTCAGTGTGGGGCAGTCAGTGTGGGTCAGTCAGTGTGGGTCAGTCAGTGTGGGGCAGTCAGTGTGGGTCAGTCAGTGTGGGACAGTCAGTGTGGGACAGTCAGTGTGGGACAGTCGGTGTGGGACAGTCAGGCGGCTAACCTGTGACACCACCCGGATGTTCCGGCGCAGCCAGGACACGTTGAGGTCGCGCAGGTCGGCTCCGTCCAGGGTGACGCGGCCGTTGCTGGGATCGTAGAAGCGCTGCAGCAGGGCCATGACGGTGGACTTTCCGCAGCCGGACACGCCGACCAAGGCGACTGTCTGGCCGGCAGGAAACGACAGGCTCAGCCCGTGCAGCACCTCGACACCCGGCCGCTGCGGATAGGTGAACTGTACACCTTCCAGCGCGATCTCGCCACGGACAGAGTCCGGACGGCGGCCCTCGTTGGACAGGTTGTCAATCAATGGCTGCTTAGCAACCAGTTGCAGGATGTAGCCGGCCGAGATTCTGGCCTTGGCGTAGTCGGGTATGAGCGAGAACGTCTGGCCAACCATGAGGCCGGCGAAGGTGATGGCGAAGAACACCTTGAACACGTTGCTGGGGGTCATCTTGTCGATGCCGACCAAGTAGGCGCCGAAACGGAAAGCGGCGGCGTACATGAAGAACACCATGGCCTGCGGAATCGCATAGGGGAGAATGGGAATCAGAAGGAAATCTTTAATGGGAAATACAAGACAGAACAACCTAGGTAAAATCACTATAAGTGGTACTAAAAATCCCCATGCGGAGTAGGGAAGAACACTCATAGTCGGAAATACAGGGAAGAAAATCCCCAATTTGGAAATTTAGGAAGAAATTCCTTAGAGAGAAATTTAGGTAAAATCCCCTAGTCGGAAAATTGGGAAGAAAATCCCCAAGTTGCACAAACCACAGTGGTAACTAAAAAGACTGCACCAACCTCCGAGAAGCCGTAGGTCACGCCGCTCAGCACGGAGCCAACCAGCCGCTTCCTGTACGGCCCAGCCAGGTAGTCGCAGTAGCGCTTAAAAAACGTGGGCTCCCGGCACAGGCTCTGCACTGTTGGCAGGTTCTCAATCGCCTCAGCAGCCGTCTGGCCGGCCATCTCCGAGCTCTTGTCCGTGGCCTTCTGCGATTTGGTCTGGAATGCCATATGGATGAAGCCGGCCACGGCCATGAACGGCACGCAGCCGACGATCATGAGGGCCAGCATCCAGCCGTAGTACAGCGCAATGCCCAGGCCAAGGCAAACGCCGAACAGGGCCTGCAGCGGCATGGCCAGCCGCACGCCAGATGCTCCTTTAGCATTCGAAGCGTCATTAGCCAGTCGAGTAGTGACTGCTCCAACCGAATTGTCCGGATTATCAAAGTAGCTCATGTCCTGTCTGAGCACGGCGGCAAAGTACATTGTGCGCAGTCGGCGGGTGAGTCTCTCGCCAGCTACGCCGAGGCCAATGTTCATAAACAGATTGCCCAGCAGCTGGGCGCCTCCCAGCACTAGGAACATCAGCGCCCAGAAGGTGGCCTCCTGAAGCATCGCGTCGCCTACTTTGCTGAATACGGCGATGACTTCGGCGAAGAATACGGCAAATATCGGCATACCGCCGCCGTTTAATAGGGCTCCAATGCAGGCCAGGGCGATGTAGCCAGCCTCCGGGCTGTTCATTTTAAGTATGTCAAAGAAGCCCGGCGCCTTGGCTAGCAGGGCCTTCTGTTCCGCTTTCTCCGCTTCTTTGTCTCGGCGAGTGGCGCTCGCTGTGGATGCGCCTGAAAAGCGGCGGGGCATGGACTTCTGAATACAGCATCTGGAGTTGAAACTGAACCAATGGACTAATGGTCATGGACTTCTGAATACAGCGTCTGGAGTTGAAACTGAACCAATGGACCAATGGTCATGGACTTCTGAATACAGCGTCTGGAGTGGAAACTGAATCAATGGACCAATGGTCATGGACTTCTAAATACAGAGTCTGGAGTGGAAACTGAATCAATGGACCAATGGTCATGGACTTCTAAATACAGTATCTGGTATGGAAACTAAATAAAATATAGACCCGATTCTCCGATTTTCTCCATTCAATGTAGTAGACTTCTAAATGCAGTATCTGGAGTGGAAACTGACCATCTAGACTCGAATTTCTATCCCAGATAGGTCATGGACGTCTAAATACAGCGTCTGGATTAGAAACTGACCCATATACATATATACATCTAAACCCGATTTGATCTCCATCCCATGTAGGTCATGAACTTCTAAGTACAGTATCTGGAGTGGAAACTGAACCAAATATTAACCTAATTTTCTCTCCTGTAGTGGACTTCTAAATACAGTATCTGGAGTGGAAACTGACCCATATATACATCTAGACCCGATTGTCTCAATCCTATGTTGGTCATGACACAGAATGCAGCCCATGGACTTTTAAATAAACCATCTTAGAGTTGGGAACTCACGTCTCTTCTTGTCGGCGCTATCGCCTGCAGCCGCCAGCTCGAAGGTCACGTCGGGAACGCCGTTGGCCTCCTTGCTGTGCCCGTTCGACACCGCCTTGTCGAGGTCGCCGTTGCCGACCGCCGGTTTGTCGTCCTCGTCAGTCTCAACGCCTTCGTCGTTGCTTCGGGGCGAAGACTTTTTATTTTTCCTGTGCTGCTCATCGTCCGCGAATGTCTGCAGCGACACCAGCTGGTAGTAGAGGCCGCGGTTTTCCAGCAGCTGCTCGTGGGTGCCGGCTTCAACAACGCGGCCTTCGTTGATGGACAAGATGAGATCGGCGTTGCGCACGGTGCTGAGTCGGTGCGCGATCACCAGGGTGGTGACGCCTTGGCCGGCCTTGTCCAGCGCCTCCTGCAGTTTGTGCCGACCGGGTTTGTTGTAATCTGCCTCTGAATCTGTCTCTTTGAATCTGCCTCTTTGAATCTGTCTCTTTGAATCTGCCTCTGAATCTGTCTCTTTGAATCTGTCTCTTTGAATCTGCCTCTTTGAATCTGCCACTTTGAATCTGCCTCTTTAAATCTGCCTCTTTGAATCTGCCTCTTTAAATCTGCCTCTTGAATCTGCCTCTTTGAATCTGTCTCTTTGAATATGTCTCTTTGAATCTGTCTCTTTGAATCTGTCTCTTTGAATCTGCCTCTTTGAATCTGTCTCTTTGAATCTGTCTCTTTGAATCTGTCTCTTTGAATCTGCCTCTTTGAATCTGCCTCTTTGAATCTGTCTCTTTGAATCTGTCTCTTTGAATCTGCCTCTTTGAATCTGCCTCTGAATCTGTCTCTTTGAATCTGTCTCTTTGAATCTGCCTCTGAATCTGTCTCTTTGAATCTGTCTCTTTGAATCTGTCTCTCTGAATCTGTCTCTTTGAATCTGCCTCTGAATCTGTCTCTTTGAATCTGTCTCTTTGAATCTGCCTCTGAATCTGTCTCTTTGAATCTGTCTCTTTGAATCTGCCTCTTTGAATCTGTCTCTTTGAATCTGTCTCTTTGAATCTGCCTCTTTGAATCTGCCTCTGAATCTGTCTCTTTGAATCTGTCTCTTTGAATCTGCCTCTTTGAATCTGTCTCTTTGAATCTGTCTCTTTGAATCTGCCTCTGAATCTGTCTCTTTGAATCTGTCTCTTTGAATCTGTCTCTTTGAATCTGCCTCTGAATCTGTCTCTTTGAATCTGTCTCTTTGAATCTGCCTCTTTGAATCTGTCTCTTTGAATCTGTCTCTTTGAATCTGCCACTTTGAATCTGCCTCTTTGAATCTGTCTCTTTGAATCTGTCTCTTTGAATCTGCCTCTTTGAATCTGTCTCTTTGAATCTGCCTCTGAATCTGTCTCTTTGAATCTGTCTCTTTGAATCTGCCTCTTTGAATCTGCCACTTTGAATCTGCCTCTTTGAATCTGCCACTTTGAATCTGCCTCTTTAAATCTGCCTCTTTGAATCTGCCTCTTTAAATCTGCCTCTTTGAATCTGCCTCTTTAAATCTGCCTCTTGAATCTGCCTCTTTGAATCTGTCTCTTTGAATCTGTCTCTTTGAATCTGTCTCTTTGAATCTGCCTCTGAATCTGTCTCTTTGAATCTGTCTCTTTGAATTTGCCACTTTGAATCTGCCTCTTTGAATCTGCCACTTTGAATCTGCCTCTTTAAATCTGCCTCTTTGAATCTGCCTCTTTAAATCTGCCTCTTGAATCTGCCTCTTTGAATCTGCCTATTTGAATCTGCCTTTAAATCTGCCTCTTGAATCTGCCTCTTTGAATCTGCCTTTAAATCTGCCTCTTGAATCTGCCACTTTGAATCTGCCTCTTTAAATCTGCCTCTTGAATCTGCCTCTTGAATCTGCCTCTTGAATCTGCCTCTTGAATCTGCCACTGAATCTGCCGCTTTAAATCGGGTTGTAAATATTACAAAACACATAAAATGAAATGTTGGCATAAGATACTACTACAACAGCAATAATATCAGTAGTTTCCATCGCGCACCTGCACAACAGATTCGCTTTCGGCGTCCAACGCCGAAGTGGCCTCGTCAAGCAGCAGGATGTCCGGCCGGCGAACCAGAGCCCTGGCGATGGCCACCCGCTGTTTCTGGCCGCCGCTGAGCTGGGCGCCCCGCTCGCCAACCAGAGTGTCGTAACCGTCTGGCAGCCGGCTGATGAACTTGTGCGCGTTGGCCTGCTTGCAGGCTGCCACCATCTCCTCGTCTGTGACCTCCTCCCGGCCCATGCGGATGTTTTCTCTGTCAATTTTCATGGGGTGTATTCTGCTGTCAGTGACTGTGTACTCTGCTGTCAGTGACTGTGTACTCTGCTGTCAGTGACTGTGTACTCTGCTGCCAGTGACTGTGTACTCTGCTGTCAGTGACTGTGTACTCTGCTGCCAGTGACTGTGTACTCTGTGCTGTCAGTGACTGTGTACTCTACTGTCAGTGACTGTGTACTCTGTGCTGTCAGTAACTGTGTACTCTGTGCTGTCAGTGACTGTACTCTGCGGTCAGTGACTGTGTACTCTGCTGTCAGTGACTGTGTACTCTGCTGTCAGTGACTGTGTACTCTGCTGTCAGTGACTGTGTACTCTGCTGTCAGTGACTGTGTACTCTGTGCTGTCAGTGACTGTGTACTCTGTGCTGTCAGTAACTGTGTACTCTGTGCTGTCAGTGACTGTGTACTCTGTGCTGTCAGTAACTGTGTACTCTGTGCTGTCAGTGACTGTGTACTCTGTGCTGTCAGTAACTGTGTACTCTGTGCTGTCAGTAACTGTGTACTCTGCTGTCAGTGACTGTGTACTCTACTGTCAGTGACTGTGTACTCTGTGCTGTCAGTAACTGTGTACTCTGTGCTGTCAGTGACTGTGTACTCTGTGCTGTCAGTAACTGTGTACTCTGTGCTGTCAGTGACTGTACTCTGCGGTCAGTGACTGTGTACTCTGCTGTCAGTGACTGTGTACTCTGCTGTCAGTGACTGTGTACTCTGCTGTCAGTGACTGTGTACTCTGCTGTCAGTGACTGTGTACTCTGCTGTCAGTGACTGTGTACTCTGTGCTGTCAGTGACTGTGTACTCTGCTGTCAGTGACTGTGTACTCTGCTGTCAGTGACTGTGTACTCTGCTGTCAGTGACTGTGTACTCTGCTGTCAGTGACTGTGTACTCTGTGCTGTCAGTGACTGTGTACTCTGCTGTCAGTGACTGTGTACTCTGCTGTCAGTGACTGTGTACTCTGCTGTCAGTGACTGTGTACTCTGTGCTGTCAGTGACTGTGTACTCTGCTGTCAGTGACTGTGTACCAAGACAGGCACGCACTTGATGGAACCGCTGAACAGCACCGGCTCCTGAGACACCAGCCCGATGCGGCTTCTGTACCAGTGCACGTTCAGTTCGCGGATGTCGCGCCCGTCAATGAGCACAGTGCCGGACTCCGGATCGTAGAATCGAAGAATGAGCTTCACTACTGAGGACTTGCCACAGCCGGAGGGGCCGGTTAGGGCCACCGTCTGGCCGGGCTGGATGGTAAAGGAGACGCCCTGCAGCACCGGCACGTCCGGCCTGGTGGGATACTTGAATGCCACGTCGCGGAGCTCGATCTGGCCGGTGCAATGGGCCGGCTTGTCGCCCGTCTCGCTGTCCACGTCGATGGTCGGCTTGCGGTCGATGATGGCGAAGATGGTGGCCGCGGCGCCTTGGGCTGCCACCACCTGGCCAGGGACGGAGAAGGGTACAGAGGGCGAGGCTGTTAGCATTGGCAATGGTATTGACTGCTACTACTACTACTCACTACTACTACTACTACTACTACTACTACTAATAATAATAATAATAACAATAATAATAATAATACTCCTACTACTATTAGTACTACTACTACTATTAATAGTACTACTACTACTGCTACTAGTACTACTACTACTACTATACTACTACTACTACTACTACTACTACTACTACTACTACTACTACTACTACTACTACTACTACTACTACTACTACTACTACTAATAATAATAATAATAATAATAATAATAACAATAATAATAATAATACTCCTACTACTATTAATACTACTACTACTATTAATAGTACTACTACTACTACTACTGCTACTAGTACTACTACTACTACTATACTACTACTACTACTACTACTATACTACTACTACTACTACTACTACTGCTACTATACTACTACTACTACTACTACTACTACTGCTACTATACTACTACTACTACTACTACTACTACTGCTGCTACTACTACTACTACTACTACTACTACTACTACTACTACTACTACTACTACTACTACCACAGCGGACGCACCTGCGAGAATGGCTGTCCCGCCAATCCGATGCTAAAAGAGCCAATCAGCACGCAGAAGAAAACGGTGAAAATATCGCCGGGCGGCAGGCCAGTAGCGCCCAGCGTATCCTGCCACTCTTTCACCTGGGTGGCGCCGAACCAGAAGGCCAGGCAGTAGGCCGAGAACAATACAAACATCACAAATCCCATACCGGCGCCTTGGATCACGCTCTGGCGCAAGTTGGGGGGGGGGCAGAGCAGATGCTGATTTGCGATTTTTTGCGCTCTTTGTTTAGCCAATTGAATGAACCCATGTTACCCTTAATTGATCCCCTCTTAACTATCTGATATCATCTCCCCCCTGTGTGATCCCATCTTCCCCCGTGTGATCCCATCTTCCCCTATGTGATCCCATCTTCCCCAGTGTGATCCCATCTTCCCCCGTGTGATCCCATCTTCCCCTGTGTGATCCCATCTTCCCCGTGTGATCCCATCTTCCCCCGTGTGATCCCATCTTCCCCCGTGTGATCCCAGCTTCCCCTCTAGTGATCCCCTTTTGTGTTTCTGCCCCTTTTTGGTTCTCTACAACCGCTCTTGTCCCCCTCTCTCCTCTAGGTAGCTTCCCTTAAATTCCTCACCTTCTTAATCCCCTCCTTCATTGACCCCTCCAGCTCCTTGGCGTATCGCTCCTCCTCGTCCTGCTGGCCGCAGAAGGCGATAACGGTGCGGATGCAGCTGACGGTCTCCTCGGCCACAGCGCCAGCTTTAGCGTAGGCCTTCTGCTCCCGGGAGGTCATGGTGCTGATCAGGCGGCCCATCAGGGCGCCACCGATGGCTAGCAGCGGAGTCAGCGACATCATCACCAGCGTCATCTTCCAGCTCTTGATGAAGCCGATGACGAATCCGGCGATAAAGCCGGAGAAAGCCTGGATTACGACGCTGGTTTTGTCACCAAGGCCTTCCCGGATGCGCTCGAGATCGTCGGCTAGGCGGGTGGTCAGCTCGCCGCTGGACTGCTGGTCGAACCAGCTCATCTCCTGGCGGAGCACCGCTCTGGGATGGGTTTGGATAAATTGGATTTGGATAAGTGGGATTTGGATAGTGGGATTTAGACGAGCGGGATTTGGATAAGAGGGATTTGGATAAGTGGGATTTGGATAAGTGGGATTTAGATAAATGGGATTTGGATAAGAGGGATTTAGATAAGTGGGATTTGGATAGTGGGATTTAGACAAGCGGGATTTGGATAAGAGGGATTTGGATAAGTGGGATTTGGATAAGTGGGATTTAGATAAATGGGATTTGGATAAGAGGGATTTAGATAAGTGGGATTTGGATAGTGGGATTTAGACAAGCGGGATTTGGATAAGAGGGATTTGGATAAGTGGGATTTGGATAAGTGGGATTTAGATAAATGGGATTTGGATAAGAGGGATTTAGATAAGTGGGATTTGGATAAGAGGGATTTAGATAAGTGGGATTTGGATAGTGGGATTTAGACAAGCGGGATTTGGATAAGAGGGATTTGGATAAGTGGGATTTGGATAAGTGGGATTTGGATAAGTGGGATTTAGATAAATGGGATTTGGATAAATGGGATTTGAATAAATGGGATTTGGATAGTGGGATTTAGACAAGCGGGATTTGGATAAGAGGGATTTGGATAAGTGGGATTTGGATAAGTGGGATTTAGATAAATGGGATTTGGATAAATGGGATTTGGATAAGTGGGATTCTGATCAATAGGATTAAAATAAATGGAATTTAGATAAGTGGGAGGGATTAGGTGAGTGGGATTTGGATAGGCGGGATAAGAATAAAGCGTAAGGGAATAGAGCTGGATTTTAATAAGAGCGGTGGGAGAAAAAAGGGATAATTGAGTTGTGCAAAGCAAAGCAATTTATAGATAGACGCATGCATACTCTAATTAGGCCAGCCGCGTTTTAAAAAATCTACTATTTCTACTGGCATCAGTAGTGCAGTTGGGACAGTTGGCTTTTAAGAAACAGCGGGCAAAATTGATTTTCCGAGGAGAAAAGGAAGAACACAGGGAATTTTTTGAGACGCAAAAAAAGCAGAGAGACGAGTTCATGGGCGTGGCCAGTGGCTTAAAAAAGCTTTGAATTTGACTAGCACAACATCCATATATGGCAATGTTAGGCCACTGCAAACTACCATTTATGGAAATGTTTGAGCGCTATTGCAAACTACCATTTATGGAATGCTTTCGTTTGTCTAGGTGCTAAGATAATGCTATCGATTTCTAGGTACGCAAAAATGATTTAATTATTTTGCTTTGAAGCAATGGCTCTCAAGCTGCATATTTTAGGAAAAGCGATTTTTTAGTACACTGAAGCGCTTCCCAGGACATGGAACCGCTTATCAAGTGAATAAACAGCTCCCTAAGCAATGGAACCATTTACAGACCATGGAATGGCTTCCAGATTGATTAATAGAACTACTTTCTAGGCAATGTAACGATTTGCAACTGTGGATCCACTTCCCAGACGATAGAACTGCTTCCCAGACCATGGAACTGCTTCCTAGACCATGGATAACTGCTTCCCAGACCATGGAACTGCTTCCTAGACCATGGATAACTGCTTCCCAGACCATGGAACTGCTTCTCAGACCATGGAACTGCTTCCTAGACCATGGAACTGCTTCCTAGACCATGGATAACTGCTTCCCAGACCATGGAACTGCTTCCTAGACCATGTATAACTGCTTCCCAGACAATGGAACTGCTTCTCAGACCATGGAACTGCTTCCCAGACCATGGAACTGCTTCCCAGACCATGGCACTGCTTCCCAGACCATGGAACTGCTTCCCAGACCATGGAACTGCTTCCCAGACCATAGAACTGCTTCCCAGACCATGGAACTGCTTCCCAGACCATGGAACTGCTTCCTAGACCATGGATAACTGCTTCCCAGACCATGACACTGCTTCTCAGACCATGGAATTGCTTCCCAGACCATGGCACTGCTTCTCAGACCATGGAATTGCTTCTCAGACCATGGAATTGCTTCCCAGACCATGGCACTGCTTCCTAGACAATGAAACTGCTTCCCAGACCCTGGAACTGCTTTCCAGACCATAGAACTGCTTCCCAGACCATTTAACTGCTTCCCAGACAACAGAGACGCTCCAACTGCATTCACTCACTTGAAGAAGTTCTGTCTAAGCCGGTGCGCCTGTCTCTCGCAGGCGATCTGCCAGAACATCACCTGAAAATGCGACCCGAAAAACACGGCGACGCCGATAAGCGCATAGTACAAGCAGTACTTTGACATGGACTCTTCAAAGTTGAATCCGCTAAGATCGCCCCACGAGGCTGAGGACGCCGTATTGCTGGTTGTGTTCAGAGTGTCCTGCTTAACAAAATCGTTGGTCATCTGGCCGAAGATGATGGCGATGAGCGGCCAGCCGCAGCCGTGGCCAGCGGCAAAGATTGAGCCGGCGATGATGCAGAAGATGTCGCGACCGTCCGCGTAGCGAAACTGCAAATTTTTTGGCGTTTTTTGAAATCCTCACTTTTACATCCTGAGTCGGATATCTCAAAATAGTCTCGATTGTTAAGTACAAGTCCTGAGAATAAGGTTCCGACAGTCTAAATCTTAAAATCAGATCCAGAATTCTCAGGATTAGCTCCCTAATCCCCAGGACCAGATCCCGATTACCAAGGAACAGATCCCGAATCCCCAGAATCAGATCCCGAATCCCCAGGATGAGATATCAAATCTCCAGTGTGAAATATCAAATCTCTAGGATCAGATCCCGAATCCAAGGATCAGATCCCGAATTCCCCAGGATCAGATCCCGAATCCCCAGGATCAGATCCCGAATCCCCAGGATCAGATCCCGAATTCCCAGATCAGATCCCGAATTCCCAGGATCAGATCCCGAATTCCCAGAATCAGATCCCGATTCCCCAGGATCAGATCCCGAATCCCCAGGATCAGATCCCGAATCCCCAGAATCAGATCCCGATTCCCCAGGATCAGATCCCGAATTCCCAGAATCAGATCCCGATTCCCCAGGATCAGCTCCCGAATTCCCAGAATCAGATCCCGATTCCCCAGGATCAGATCCCGAATCCCCAGGATCAGATCCCGAATTCCCAGAATCAGATCCCGATTCCCCAGGATCAGGTCCCGAATCCCCAGAATCAGATCCCGATTCCCCAGGATCAGATCCCGAATTCCCAGAATCAGATCCCGATTCCCCAGGATCAGATCCCGAATCCCCAGAATCAGATCCCGATTCCCCAGGATCAGATCCCGAATTCCCAGGATGAAATATCAAATTTCCAGGATCAGATACCGATTACCAAGGATCAGATCCCGATTACCAAGGATCAGATCCCGATTCCCCACAATTAGATCCTGAATCCCCACGATCAGATTAAGTACTCACCAGTCTGTGCATTGGCACGGTCTCCTTGGGAGCATCCTTGTCCCCATCTCTGCAATTTAGTTAAGATAATAATTTACAACTTTATACTTTTTTACAATAACTAAAAGGAAAAGCAGCAAAAGAACAACAGAAAAGTATCAGTGGCATTAAGAGCTTAGCTGACTATAATACTTACTCTTTCTTATCGGACATAAGAAACATGTTGGAGAACTATGCAAGTGAAATAATAAAATTAAATTCCACTACATGCAGTCAGATAGGTAGCAATATAGACGGCTGACTGCACACCCTGCGACCTGCTTTTTCTTCGCTCTTAAATAATATTCGAGCCACTCAATATTCCAACGTGGCCTGTGACTAGGCCAGAGCTAGGCTGGAGAGCTAGAGCAACAGAAGAGAACAATAGAAAGCATGGTTTTGACATTGATTTGAAGTTTCGGACTGAAGTGCGCATGGGTTTGCGGCGAGAGAAAGATACTTGCTGGACACACAATAGACCGGTTTAAGAGCAATTTTTGCCAACTGTTGATGGCTTAAGAGAAGGCAGACAGGAGTGCAAGAGAGATAAAAAGAGAGAGAATGGGTGCAGTGCGCACGGTGCATGAGTCACAGCACCAGTAATTAAAGTAAATTGCGTTATTAATAAACTTAATAAAAGGCAAATTACTCATATCTTTTTTACACTGAAACAGAGCAACACGACACCAAAAGAAAGATACATAAAAGGTCATAACATTTAAAGATCGATGCTTCCTGTTCATCCCATAGACTGCCGAAAATAGAATTTCCTCTTTCGTTGGTTGGCTTCTACGAGTAGTTCATTTCTTCTAAAGGTCCTTGGTTTGTGAACAAACTCAGTCTGAACTTTCTCTCCCTTTTGTCACCATCCTCAATCACACATTGGCTTTCTGCATCTCTTCGGCTCTCCTTATATCTCTATCCCTCGTAGCTTCCCTCATCTCTCCCCCTCTCTTCCCTCATCTCTCCCCCTCTCTTCCCTCATCTCTCCCCCTCTCTTCCCTCATCTCTCCCCCTCTCTCTTCCCTCATCTCTCCCCCTCTCTTCCCTCATCTCTCCCCCTCTCTTCCCTCATCTCTCCCCTCTCTTCCCTCATCTCTCCCCCTCTCTTCCCTCATCTCTCCCCCTCTCTCTTCCCTCATCTCTCCCCCTCTCTCTTCCCTCATCTCTCCCCCTCTCTTCCCTCATCTCTCCCCCTCTCTTCCCTCATCTCTCCCCCTCTCTTCCCTCATCTCTCCCCCTCTCTTCCCTCATCTCTCCACCTCATCTCTCCCCTCTCTTCCCTCATCTCTCCCCTCTCTTCCCTCATCTCTCCCCCTCTCTTCCCTCATCTCTCCCCCTCTCTTCCCTCATCTCTCCCCTCTCTTCCCTCATCTCTCCCCCTCTCTTCCCTCATCTCTCCCCCTCTCTTCCCTCATCTCTCCCCCTCTCTTCCCTCATCTCTCCCCTCTCTCTTCCCTCATCTCTCCCCCTCTCTCTTCCCTCATCTCTCCCCCTCTCTTCCCTCATCTCTCCCCTCTCTTCCCTCATCTCTCCCCTCTCTCTTCCCTCATCTCTCCCCCTCTCTTCCCTCATCTCTCCCCCTCTCTTCCCTCATCTCTCCCCCTCTCTTCCCTCATCTCTCCCCCTCTCTTCCCTCATCTCTTCCCCTCTCTTCCCTCATCTCTCCCCCTCTCTTCCCTCATCTCTTCCCCTCTCTTCCCTCATCTCTTCCCTCATCTCTCCCCCTCTCTTCTCTCATCTCTCCCCCCTCTCTTCTCTCATCTCTCCCCTCTCTTCCCTCATCTCTCCCCTCTCTTCCCTCATCTCTCCCCCTCTCTTCCCTCATCTCTCCCCCTCTCTTCCCTCATCTCTCCACCTCATCTCTCCCCCTCTCTTCCCTCATCTCTCCCCCTCTCTTCCCTCATCTCTCCCCCTCTCTTCCCTCATCTCTCCCCCTCTCTTCCCTCATCTCTCCCCTCTCTTCCCTCATCTCTCCCCCTCTCTTCCCTCATCTCTTCCCCTCTCTTCCCTCATCTCTCCCCCTCTCTTCCCTCATCTCTTCCCCTCTCTTCCCTCATCTCTCCCCTTCTCTTCCCTCATCTCTCCCCCTCTCTTCCCTCATCTCTTCCCCTCTCTTCCCTCATCTCTTCTCTCATCTCTCCCCCCTCTCTTCTCTCATCTCTCCCCCTCTCTTCCCTCATCTCTTCCCCTCTCTTCCCTCATCTCTCCCCCTCTCTTCCCTCATCTCTCCCCCTCTCTTCCCTCATCTCTCCCCCTCTCTTCCCTCATCTCTTCCCCTCTCTTCCCTCATCTCTTCTCTCATCTCTCCCCCCTCTCTTCTCTCATCTCTCCCCCTCTCTTCCCTCATCTCTCCCCCTCTCTTCCCTCATCTCTCCCCCTCTCTTCCCTCATCTCTCCACCTCATCTCTCCCCTCTCTTCCCTCATCTCTCCCCCTCTCTTCCCTCATCTCTCCCCTCTCTTCCCTCATCTCTCCCCCTCTCTTCCCTCATCTCTCCCCCTCTCTTCCCTCATCTCTCCCCTCTCTTCCCTCATCTCTTCCCCTCTCTTCCCTCATCTCTCCCCTCTCTTCCCTCATCTCTTCCCCTCTCTTCCCTCATCTCTCCCCTTCTCTTCCCTCATCTCTCCCCTCTCTTCCCTCATCTCTTCCCCTCTCTTCCCTCATCTCTTCTCTCATCTCTCCCCCCTCTCTTCTCTCATCTCTCCCCTCTCTTCCCTCATCTCTCCCCCTCTCTTCCCTCATCTCTCCCCCTCTCTTCCCTCATCTCTCCCCCTCTCTTCCCTCATCTCTCCCCTCTCTTCCCTCATCTCTCCCCCTCTCTTCCCTCATCTCTCCCCCTCTCTTCCCTCATCTCTCCCCCTCTCTTCCCTCATCTCTCCCCCTCTCTTCCCTCATCTCTCCCCTCTCTTCCCTCATCTCTCCCCCTCTCTTCCCTCATCTCTCCCCCTCTCTTCCCTCATCTCTCCCCCTCTCTTCCCTCATCTCTTCCCCTCTCTTCCCTCATCTCTCCCCCTCTCTTCCCTCATCTCTTCCCCTCTCTTCCCTCATCTCTCCCCCTCTCTTCCCTCATCTCTCCCCTCTCTTCCCTCATCTCTCCCCCTCTCTTCCCTCATCTCTCCCCCTCTCTTCCCTCATCTCTCCCCCTCTCTTCCCTCATCTCTCCCCCTCTCTTCCCTCATCTCTCCCCCTCTCTTCCCTCATCTCTCCCCCTCTCTTCCCTCATCTCTCCCCCTCTCTTCCCTCATCTCTTCCCCTCTCTTCCCTCATCTCTCCCCTCTCTTCCCTCATCTCTCCCCCTCTCTTCCCTCATCTCTCCCCCTCTCTTCCCTCATCTCTTCCCCTCTCTTCCCTCATCTCTCCCCCTCTCTTCCCTCATCTCTCCCCCTCTCTTCCCTCATCTCTCCACCTCTCTTCCCTCATCTCTCCCCTCTCTTCCCTCATCTCTCCCCTCTCTTCCCTCATCTCTTCCCCTCTCTTCCCTCATCTCTCCCCTCTCTTCCCTCATCTCTTCCCCTCTCTTCCCTCATCTCTCCCCCTCTCTTCCCTCATCTCTCCACCTCTCTTCCATCATCTCTCCCCCTCTCTTCCATCATCTCTCCCCTCTCTTCCCTCATCTCTCCCCCTCTCTTCCATCATCTCTCCCCTCTCTTCCCTCATCTCCCCCTCTCTTCCCTCATCTCTCCCCCACTCTTCCATCATCTCTCCCCTCTCTTCCCCACTCTTCTCTCATCTCTTGCTCTTACTACACACCCGGGTCTGGTCTAGCGGTATCTATGCTAAACAACGCTGAAAGCTTGACATTCCATAAATACACTAAAAAGTAAAGAATCGACAGAGTATAAAAAACACTTCTAGCGTCTAAACTAGTTAAACAGAAGAAACGCACACACAATCCACCAGCTCATTAAAAATTAAAATACTTACGCCTTCGACTTGTTCATTTTGTACGATTTAGAAACCTATAAAACAAAATTAATGCAACGTCTTATAGAGCAGGAAAGCCAAGCGGTATTAAGTAGAATTATACTGAAACAATGCGACACTGTTCGAGCATTTTCTATAAACAGTAATAATAATAATAATTATTGATTAACCTGCCCGAATTGGGCCAGATGTGCAACCGACAGCTCAGCCGCAGCTATTGCGCGGTGCATCTGAAGGCCCGTACGGCTGTTCAGTCCAAGGACTGGGGGAGTCGCCACACACACACCCTCTTAAGTGTGTCTTGCTCAAGGACACAAATTGTTCCGACTGGAATCAAGAATCGAACCCCCGACCTTCAAGTCTTGAGTCCGATTCCCCAACCACTAGGGGCTACAACGCCCTTAAAAACAAGCAATAATTAAAAAACACTAGGAACCTGATAGTACAGGCTTACCATAGCACTGGTTATTACGCTCGAAGGATAATCAAGTCGGCTTGTTCTAGGGCTGGATAGTCGGCTATATTAAACAAATAGTGCAAAGCTAAACTATCCGCAATGTAGAGTCCTGGCAGCATAGGACAAGCCTAGCCACTATATGTAGATATATAAACTGGATACTGCACGGTCAACGGCCAGATCAATAGAAGAACAATAGAGCTAAGGAGTGAACGGGACGGAGGAGGGGTTGGTAACCCGGGTCAGTTGGGATATTTTATAGATGTAATTAATAAAATTTGTATATTTCTCATGCAAACATGTCCATAGAAACTTACCCTTCAATCTTAGAGACAGGTCCCGTCTGATAAAAGTGCACCAAGCTGGCTGAAGAAGATTATGGGATAGCTTTGTATTGTTCGCGCAAAAAGCTGCTAGCTTGATTGAAAGAGAACTGTACTGTGCTGCGCAATGGAATAGGGAGCGGTTGCAGTGGGTAACAGCGGTAGGATTCAAGCGCGCTATTGGCTGTTACCATGGCTGGCCGGGTCTCGGGATAGGAATGAGCGTACGGGACATTTAGAGAACGCGGCAGCAACAGTAATCTGGAAAGGGGGTTGCTGACCTTCCCTCTTCTTAGAGCAGGGCTCGGCAAACCTTTTTACCTCAATGGCTAGAAAGAAAACCGAGAGCATGACTGCGGCCAGAGGAGGGGAGAGAGGAGATGGAAAAGAGAGAAGGGAAATATGACAACAAAGGTGAGGCAAGGGAAAAAAGAGAAGAGAGCAGAGAGGAAAGGAGAGAGAGGAGAGAGAGAGGAGGAGAGAGGAGAGAGGAGGAGAGAGGAGAGGAGAGAGAGGAGGAGAGAGGAGGAGAGAGGAGAGAGAGAGAGGAGAGAGGAGAGAGAGGAGGAGAGAGAGGAGGAGAGAGGAGAGAGGAGGAGAGAGGAGAGAGAGGAGGGAGAGGAGAGAGGAGAGAGGAGGAGAGAGGAGAGAGGAGGAGAGAGGAGAGAGAAGAGAGAGGAGAGAGGAGAGAGGAGGAGAGAGGAGAGAGAAGAGAGAGGAGAGGAGAGAGAGGAGGAGAGAGGAGGAGAGAGGAGAGAGGAGGAGAGAGAGAGAGGAGGGAGAGGAGAGAGGAGAGAGAGGAGAGAGGAGAGAGGAGGAGAGAGGAGAGAGAGGAGGGAGGAGAGAGGAGAGAGAGGAGGAGAGGAGGAGAGAGGAGAGAGGAGAGAGAGGAGAGAGAGGAGGGAGAGGAGAGAGGAGAGAGAGAGGAGGGAGAGGAGAGAGGAGAGAGGAGAGAGAGGAGGAGAGAGGAGAGAGGAGAGAGGAGGGAGAGGAGGAGAGAGGAGGAGAGAGGAGAGAGAAGAGAGAGGAGAGAGAGGAGAGAGGAGGGAGAGGAGAGAGAGGAGAGAGAGCAGAGAGAGGAGAGGAGGGAGATAAAAGAGAAGAGGAGATTAGAGAAGAGCGCTGAGAAGAGACACAAACATTGAGTTTCACGGACATGATGGCCGGATAGAGAGGCTTCGCGGGCCGCATGTGGCCGTGACCCGCTAGGCGGAGTTTGCCGACCCCTGTCCAAGAGTTTCTAAAAAAAACGATAAGGTAGCGAGAGAACCCAACATTTGCATAGAAAATTCATATCAGCAAACGCAAATGTTCAATCAATAAATAACACAAAAGAGTAACAGTTAGAACAAAAAAATAGATAAGAAAATACCAATTAGCACCATTACAAATCAATATATTTAAATTTACGAATTGTAAAACTTGACACATTTAAATATTAATAGGCTAAAATAGAATCAGACAGATCATTAAAATATATTATGCATCTAAAAAATTGTTCAACTTCAATATTTTTTCTATTTTTAATCAATCGCTTAACTTCTAACAGTTTTCTTTGTGATGACTCTTGGATAATCAACGGGGATCTGGAGCGCCAGGCTTAGGGTTCAGGGAGTCCCGGGGAGGGGATCCGGAGCGGCAGGCTCAGGGTTCAGGGAGTCCCGGGGAGGGGATCTGGAGCGGCAGGCTCAGGGTTCAGTAAGTGCCAGAGAGAGGGGATCTGGAGCGGCAGGCTCAGGGATCAGTAAGTCCCAGAGAGAGGGGATCTGGAGCGGCAGGCTCAGGGATCAGGAAGTCCCAGAGAGAGAGAGAGGATCTGGAGCGGCAGGCTCAGGGATCAGGAAGTCCCAGAGAGAGAGGATCTGGAGCGGCAGGCTCAGGGTTCAGGAAGTCCCAGAGAGAGAGAGAGAGGATCTGGAGCGGCAGGCTCAGGGATCAGTAAGTGCCAGAGAGAGGGGATCTGGAGCGGCAGGCTCAGGGATCAGTAAGTGCCAGAGAGAGGGGATCTGGAGCGGCAGGCTCAGGGATCAGTAAGTGCCAGAGAGAGGGGATCTGGAGCGGCAGGCTCAGGGTTCAGGAAGTCCCAGAGAGAGAGAGAGGATCTGGAGCGGCAGGCTCAGGGTTCAGGAAGTCCCAGAGAGAGAGAGAGGATCTGGAGCGGCAGGCTCAGGGTTCAGTAAGTGCCAGAGAGAGGGGATCTGGAGCGGCAGGCTCAGGGATCAGTAAGTGCCAGAGAGAGGGGATCTGGAGCGGCAGGCTCAGGGTTCAGGAAGTCCCAGAGAGAGAGAGAGGATCTGGAGCGGCAGGCTCAGGGTTCAGGAAGTCCCAGAGAGAGAGAGAGGATCTGGAGCGGCAGGCTCAGGGATCAGTAAGTGCCAGAGAGAGGGGATCTGGAGCGGCAGGCTCAGGGTTCAGGAAGTCCCAGAGAGAGAGAGAGGATCTGGAGCGGCAGGCTCAGGGTTCAGGAAGTCCCAGAGAGAGAGAGAGAGGATCTGGAGCGGCAGGCTCAGGGATCAGTAAGTGCCAGAGAGAGGGGATCTGGAGCGGCAGGCTCAGGGATCAGGAAGTCCCAGAGAGAGAGAGATGATCTGGAGCGGCAGGCTCAGGGATCAGGAAGTCCCAGAGAGAGAGGATCTGGAGCGGCAGGCTCAGGGTTCAGGAAGTCCCAGAGAGAGAGAGAGGATCTGGAGCGGCAGGCTCAGGGATCAGTAAGTGCCAGAGAGAGGGGATCTGGAGCGGCAGGCTCAGGGTTCAGGAAGTCCCAGAGAGAGAGGATCTGGAGCGGCAGGCTCAGGGTTCAGGAAGTCCCAGAGAGAGAGAGAGAGGATCTGGAGCGGCAGGCTCAGGGATCAGGAAGTCCCAGAGAGAGAGGATCTGGAGCGGAAGGCTCAGGGTTCAGGAAGTCCCAGAGAGAGAGAGAGAGAGGATCTGGAGCGGCAGGCTCAGGGATCAGGAAGTCCCAGAGAGAGAGGATCTGGAGCGGCAGGCTCAGGGATCAGGAAGTCCCAGAGAGAGAGGATCTGGAGCGGCAGGCTCAGGGTTCAGGAAGTCCCAGAGAGAGAGAGAGAGGATCTGGAGCGGCAGGCTCAGGGTTCAGGAAGTCCCAGAGAGAGAGAGAGAGGATCTGGAGCGGCAGGCTCAGGGTTCAGGAAGTCCCAGAGAGAGAGAGAGAGGATCTGGAGCGGCAGGCTCAGGGTTCAGGAAGTCCCAGAGAGAGAGAGAGAGGATCTGGAGCGGAAGGCTCAGGGTTCAGGAAGTGCTAGAGAGAGAGGATCTGGAGCGGCAGGCTCAGGGATCAGGGAGTCCAAGAGAGGGGATTGTAGACAAGCTGAGGTTTCAGTCTGAATTAGCCACATCGATGGCGCAGCGGAAGCCAATATTAGCGCTGGAAGTATCGGCCGTGTTCTGCGACCTTGCCGCGCACCTGTAGCGATAGCAGTAGCTCTGCGGGCGGTAATAGAAGAGGTAGGTTTAAACATACACGGGAGAGCACTCGACTTGGTCCGTCTAAGCTTCAGTTAAAGTACAAATGTCGACTCTCACCTTGTGGCACATGAAGGAGCCGCCCTTTTTTGTCATCTCATCACTGGCCGCTGGCCGCTGCGGCAGCTCATCGGGTGCGCCGTTGCGGTCCCAGCGGCTGGCCGTCCATTCCCACACGTTACCAACCATGTTGTACAGACCGAAGGAGTTCTGCGGCCCGTACGCGTCCACCTACGATGGCGAATTGGGGGATGGATCAGACAGACAGACAGACAGACAGACAGACAGACAGACAGACAAACAGACAGACAGACAAACAGACAGACAGACAGAAACAGGCAGACAGACAGACAGACAGACAGACAGACAGACAGACAAACAGAGACAGACAGACAGACAGACAGACAGACAGACAGACAGACAGACAAACAAACAGACAGACAGACAGAGACAGACAGACAGACAGACAGACAGACAGACACAGACAGACAAACAGACAGACAGACAGACAGACAGACACAGACAGACAGACAGACAGACATAGAGACTAATAAAGTACCCGATGCTAGACTGAGTAAATTTTACATTATCAGATGATTAAAAGTCCGGATTAATCAGTTATTGAAATTCATTTTAAACTCAGACTTAGAACCTATCATATATAAGCGCCAATCAAAGTGCTCTAACAGCTTGTTCGTCGTTATTTGCAGCAGAATTGCAGAAACATTATTTGGTCAGGCTCCCCTACTTACCTGCCCAGTCTATCCTTCTCTTATCTGCACGACAGCCCAACTGCACTGTACTGTGAATAGAGTAGAGAGAGAGAAGGCCTGAACATACGCTGCACAGCGCTTTCAACCTTTCGTGTTAGCTAAGCTAGCTGTTCATATTTAGGTCCGCACAAAAGAACGATGGAGAGAGGGGGGAGAGAACAGCAGTACCAGTAGTACAAAACAGTCGCTTTATATACTCGTACTGATGAAATTTTTCATGCGAAAAATTTTTTAAAGCACTGTTTGCTCCTAACAGACAATATAAGTAGAGTGTAAAGAAAATTAAACTTGTATCTGACAGAATAAATGCCAGATGATGATTGATGCTGATGAATTACCGGCGCGGTGCCAACATAGCCGTCGTCAGCGGTGTTCAGCCTGGGAAACTCGCCCTGCCAGATGTTCATGCGGTGCCGGCCGCCCGGCCTCGGCGCGTTGCCCCACGGGAACAGGCGGTCGGACAGGCCGGCCCGGCAGGCCGCCTCCCATTCGTCCTCGGTGGGCAGCCGCTTCCCCTGCCAGCGGCAGTAGGCGTCGGCGTCTCGCCAGCTGACGTGGACAGCGGGATGACGGAATCGGGAGTCTGCGACAGTGGGAAGGATAGGGATTCTGTAGCTTGTAACTTGAGCTACTATATCCTAAAGTTCCAACTCAAGCTACTGCAAGATCCCAAGTTGATCTGTGAGATCCCAAATTGATCTGTGAGATCCCAAGTTGATCTGTGAGATCCCAAATTGATCTGTGAGATCCCAAGTTGATATGTGAGATCCTAAATTGATCTGTGAGATCCCAAATTGATCTGTGAGATCCCAAATTGATCTGTGAGATCCCAAATTGATCTGTGATCTCAACTTCATTTGTGAAATCCCATCTCCAGGTGACAGATCCCAACTCTCTGTTAGGGCACGAGCCCGGCAGCACCCACTCGACGACTCCAGCGGCGACTTTTGACTCGCCGGACCGGCCGGCCGGCGCCAGGTGGCTCCGCGCACCGGCAGCCACCAGGGCGCGTTGGCCACCCGCCCGGGCACGACGACCGGATCGCTGAACGTCTCGGCGTCGACCAGGATGTCCGGGACGAAGGACTCGCCGGCCGTCTCGGCGTCCGTCCGGTGTCCGGTAGCCCGGACAAACTGGGCAAATTGGCCGCGAGTCACGGCAGCGGTGTCCAACCGGAAGGGCCGCCGGAAGCGGACCAGGCGGGCCGGCGATTCCCGTCGGAAGGCAGCTGAGGCGAATCGGTGCCGACCGTGTACTGCCCGGCTGGGACGGTTGCCATGGCGACGCTAAATCCGACGAGGCGATCGTTTTCAATCGACGGCGAGGCCCAGGCATCGATGCTGGCGGAAACTGCGGGACAGACAGACGCACCGCGAGGGCCGAGTGCGCAGCCGCAGTCAGCGCCAACCAGGCCGGTCAACGGCGTTACCATGGCAACAAAACCGATTAATATTTGGGTAGCCTGAAAGCAGATTTTTGTTGCTTTTACTGAACGGGCTTCGGTCGGTCTTATTCAAGAAATCAGTTGGCTAATCAACACGCTGTGATTATTTGTTCGATAATCTGACAGATTTAACAGTAAACTGTCATGCCAACAGAAATGAGAAATTAGTGCCAGTGAGGAAAAAAGTTCGTGAATTGTACCCACAGATACTAGAATAACTAGATGGGCCACTCAGCACATTTGCGTGTAAGCTACTTTCAGTTCAGTAGTATAGGTTAAACAAAAGATTTTAATGTATTTTAATTTAAAGCGAAGGCTCATTGACTCATTGACCCCCGCCCCGTCCCAATTTTTATTGCCTTTCTCGGAATTCCAGCCTATAGCTGCCATGTACATTTCAGTGGACTGGCCAATGTACATTATCGCTAAACCAATTAGCAAGTTGTTTACGCCTAAAAGCTTGGGCTTCTAAACTTATCAGTCATTTCAGCTGCCTTACTTTCTTTAAAATAGCTTATGTATTCTTCTTTGCTACTGAACTGAAAGTAGAAAGCTGTTTTACTACGCATATATGCCTGAGTGGCCCATCTAGTTATTTTAGTATCTGTGATTCTACCCGATAAGTGGCACTGAGGCACAGATGTACCTGGATGAAAAGTGGCACTGAGGCACAGATGTACCTGGATGAAAAGTGGCACTGAGGCACAGATGTACCTGGATGAAAAGTGGCACTGAGGCACAGATGTACCTGGATGAAAAGTGGCACTGAGGCACAGATGTACCTGGATGAAAAGTGGCACTGAGGCACAGATGCACCTGGATGGAAAGTGGCACTGAGGCACAGATGTACCTGGATGAAAAGTGGCACTGAGGCACAGATGTACCTGGATGGAAAGTGGCACTGAGGCACAGATGTACCTGGATGAAAAGTGGCACTGAGGCACAGATGTACCTGGATGAAAAGTGGCACTGAGGCACAGATGTACCTGGATGAAAAGTGGCACTGAGGCACAGATGTACCTGGATGAAAAGTGGCACTGAGGCACAGATGCACCTGGATGGAAAGTGGCACTGAGGCACAGATGTACCTGGATGAAAAGTGGCACTGAGGCACAGATGTACCTGGATGGAAAGTGGCACTGAGGCACAGATGCACCTGGATGGAAAGTGGCACTGAGGCACAGATGTACCTGGATGGAAAGTGGCACTGAGGCACAGATGTACCTGGATGGAAAGTGGCACTGAGGCACAGATGTACCTGATGAAAAGTGGCACTGAGGCACAGATGTACCTGATGGAAAGTGGCACTGAGGCACAGATGTACCTGATGGAAAGTGGCACTGAGGCACAGATGTACCTGATGGAAAGTGGCACTGAGGCACCGGAAAGAAGTTCAGGAGAAATTGATCTAATGCAATAATTACATACAAGCTATCTAAAGAATCTTTTAATATACTGCGAATTAAAATAATAGAAGACTACAGATGCGCCTACAGATACATATATTGCTACTATGAGCAGTTTCGCATACACGCGCTGCTGTTATATGATTTAAGAAAATGCAACTAGCAATATTTTTTATAAGTAAAGCGTTAATTTTTCAATTCTTCTTCACAATGTGAATTTGATTGTTCACGTCGAATGCAAAATGTGTTTATTGTGTTGTTTTTTAAGTAGAACCAACGCTGTTAAAAATATAATTAAAAAACAAACGCACTTACATGAAAAGTGGGAATTTAAATTTGGTTATTATTATAATAATATTGTAACACACAAGAAAAAGGCGAGCTTAGGTGTACCGCAGATAATAATAATATAACATATAAATTAATAAGCAATTTTTAACAAGATCAACACCCGCAATGGCACATAGGTTAGACACCTCGATTGCACTGAATGAGGGGCAATTAATTTGATGGCTATTAGATAATTTAAAACTAACTAGCATGAAATAACACTGGGTAACTGTAAGCATGTTCACCAAACCTCTGCAACAGCAGGCAGCAATTCAAATGCAATACATTTCTTGTATGAAAAATAAGTTCATTAAGACCGGCCGTCTTGCTCCTGGACTTGGGTCAGGCCATCCTAGCCAAATCGTCTCTGATCTGAGCCAGCCGCTGGCTGATGTTCACCGACATCGCGTCCGTGTGGCTGCGCAAGTCCACCTGATAAGATGAGATCATGTCCAGGAACTGGGAGGCCGCGCGTTGACTGCAAATTTAAATTCGATGGGTTGTTGGGGCGGGGAAATGATTGAATTATTATAGATGTAGATGGAGATGATTTAATTATAATAGATGTAGATGGAAATGATTGAATTATTATAGATGTAGATGGAGATGATTGAATTATAATAGATGTAGATGGAAATGATTGAATTATAATAGATGTAGATGGAAATGATTTAATTATTATAGATGTAGATGGAGATGATTGAATTATAATAGATGTAGATGGAAATGATTGAATTATAATAGATGTAGATGGAAATGATTGAATTATAATAGATGTAGATGGAAATGATTTAATTATTATAGATGTAGATGGAAATGATTGAATTATAATAGATGTAGATGGAAATGATTGAATTATAATAGATGTAGATGGAAATGATTGAATTATAATAGATGTAGATGGAAATGATTGAATTATTATAGATGTAGATGGAAATGATTGAATTATAATAGATGTAGATGGAAATGATTGAATTATAATAGATGTAGATGGAAATGATTGAATTATAATAGATGTAGATGGAGATGATTGAATTATTATAGATGTAGATGGAAATGATTGAATTATAATAGATGTAGATGGAAATGATTGAATTATAATAGATGTAGATGGAAATGATTGAATTATTATAGATGTAGATGGAAATGATTGAATTATAATAGATGTAGATGGAAATGATTGAATTATAATAGATGTAGATGGAAATGATTGAATTATTATAGATGTAGATGGAGATGATTGAATTATAATAGATGTAGATGGAAATGATTGAATTATAATAGATGTAGATGGAAATGATTGAATTATAATAGATGTAGATGGAAATGATTGAATTATTATAGATGTAGATGGAAATGATTGAATTATAATAGATGTAGATGGAAATGATTGAATTATAATAGATGTAGATGGAAATGATTGAATTATAATAGATGTAGATGGAAATGATTGAATTATTATAGATGTAGATGGAAATGATTGAATTATAATAGATGGAGATGGAGATGATTTAATTATAATAGATGTAGATGGAAATGATTGAATTATTATAGATGTAGATGGAGATGATTGAATTATAATAGATGTGGATGGAAATGATTGAATTATAATAGATGTAGATGGAAATGGAAATGATTGAATTATAATAGATGTAGATGGAAATGATTGAATTATAATAGATGTAGATGGAAATGATTGAATTATAATAGATGTAGATGGAAATGATTGAATTATAATAGATGTAGATGGAGATGATTGAATTATAATAGATGTAGATGGAAATGATTGAATTATAATAGATGTAGATGGAAATGATTGAATTATTATAGATGTAGATGGAGATGATTTAATTATAATAGATGTAGATGGAAATGATTGAATTATTATAGATGTAGATGGAAATGATTGAATTATAATAGATGTAGATGGAAATGATTGAATTATAATAGATGTAGATGGAAATGATTGAATTATAATAGATGTAGATGGAAATGATTGAATTATAATAGATGTAGATGGAAATGATTGAATTATTATAGATGTAGATGGAAATGATTGAATTATTATAGATGTAGATGGAAATGATTGAATTATAATAGATGTAGATGGAGATGATTGAATTATTATAGATGTAGATGGAAATGATTGAATTATTATAGATGTAGATGGAAATGATTGAATTATTATAGATGTAGATGGAAATGATTGAATTATAATAGATGTAGATGGAAATGATTGAATTATAATAGATGTAGATGGAAATGATTGAATTATAATAGATGTAGATGGAAATGATTGAATTATTATAGATGTAGATGGAAATGATTGAATTATTATAGATGTAGATGGAAATGATTGAATTATAATAGATGTAGATGGAGATGATTGAATTATAATAGATGTAGATGGAAATGATTGAATTATTATAGATGTAGATGGAAATGATTGAATTATTATAGATGTAGATGGAAATGATTGAATTATTATAGATGTAGATGGAAATGATTGAATTATAATAGATGTAGATGGAAATGATTGAATTATAATAGATGTAGATGGAAATGATTGAATTATAATAGATGTAGATGGAGATGATTGAATTATAATAGATGTAGATGGAGATGATTGAATTATAATAGATGTAGATGGAAATGATTGAATTATAATAGATGTAGATGGAAATGATTGAATTATTATAGATGTAGATGGAAATGATTGAATTATAATAGATGTAGATGGAAATGATTGAATTATTATAGATGTAGATGGAAATGATTGAATTATTATAGATGTAGATGGAAATGATTGAATTATTATAGATGTAGATGGAAATGATTGAATTATTATAGATGTAGATGGAAATGATTGAATTATAATAGATGTAGATGGAAATGATTGAATTATAATAGATGTAGATGGAAATGATTGAATTATAATAGATGTAGATGGAAATGATTGAATTATTATAGATGTAGATGGAAATGATTGAATTATTATAGATGTAGATGGAAATGATTGAATTATAATAGATGTAGATGGAAATGATTGAATTATTATAGATGTAGATGGAAATGATTGAATTATTATAGATGTAGATGGAAATGATTGAATTATTATAGATGTAGATGGAGATGATTGAATTATAATAGATGTAGATGGAAATGATTGAATTATAATAGATGTAGATGGAAATGATTGAATTATTATAGATGTAGATGGAGATGATTGAATTATAATAGATGTAGATGGAAATGATTGAATTATAATAGATGTAGATGGAAATGATTGAATTATAATAGATGTAGATGGAAATGATTGAATTATTATAGATGTAGATGGAAATGATTGAATTATTATAGATGTAGATGGAGATGATTTAATTATAATAGATGTAGATGGAAATGATTGAATTATTATAGATGTAGATGGAAATGATTGAATTATAATAGATGTAGATGGAAATGATTGAATTATAATAGATGTAGATGGAAATGATTGAATTATTATAGATGTAGATGGAAATGATTGAATTATAATAGATGTAGATGGAAATGATTGAATTATTATAGATGTAGATGGAAATGATTGAATTATAATAGATGTAGATGGAAATGATTGAATTATAATAGATGTAGATGGAAATGATTGAATTATAATAGATGTAGATGGAAATGGAAATGATTGAATTATAATAGATGTAGATGGAAATGATTGAATTATAATAGATGTAGATGGAAATGATTGAATTATAATAGATGTAGATGGAAATGATTGAATTATAATAGATGTAGATGGAGATGATTGAATTATAATAGATGTAGATGGAAATGATTGAATTATAATAGATGTAGATGGAAATGATTGAATTATTATAGATGTAGATGGAGATGATTTAATTATAATAGATGTAGATGGAAATGATTGAATTATTATAGATGTAGATGGAAATGATTGAATTATAATAGATGTAGATGGAAATGATTGAATTATAATAGATGTAGATGGAAATGATTGAATTATTATAGATGTAGATGGAAATGATTGAATTATTATAGATGTAGATGGAAATGATTGAATTATAATAGATGTAGATGGAGATGATTGAATTATTATAGATGTAGATGGAAATGATTGAATTATTATAGATGTAGATGGAAATGATTGAATTATTATAGATGTAGATGGAAATGATTGATTTATTATAGATGTAGATGGAAATGATTGAATTATTATAGATGTAGATGGAAATGATTGAATTATTATAGATGTAGATGGAAATGATTGAATTATAATAGATGTAGATGGAAATGATTGAATTATTATAGATGTAGATGGAAATGATTGAATTATTATAGATGTAGATGGAAATGATTGAATTATAATAGATGTAGATGGAGATGATTAAATTATAATAGATGTAGATGGAAATGATTGAATTATTATAGATGTAGATGGAAATGATTGAATTATTATAGATGTAGATGGAAATGATTGAATTATTATAGATGTAGATGGAAATGATTGAATTATAATAGATGTAGATGGAAATGATTGAATTATAATAGATGTAGATGGAAATGATTGAATTATAATAGATGTAGATGGAAATGATTGAATTATAATAGATGTAGATGGAGATGATTGAATTATAATAGATGTAGATGGAGATGATTGAATTATAATAGATGTAGATGGAAATGATTGAATTATAATAGATGTAGATGGAAATGATTGAATTATTATAGATGTAGATGGAAATGATTGAATTATAATAGATGTAGATGGAAATGATTGAATTATAATAGATGTAGATGGAAATGATTGAATTATTATAGATGTAGATGGAAATGATTGAATTATTATAGATGTAGATGGAAATGATTGAATTATTATAGATGTAGATGGAAATGATTGAATTATAATAGATGTAGATGGAAATGATTGAATTATAATAGATGTAGATGGAAATGATTGAATTATAATAGATGTAGATGGAGATGATTGAATTATAATAGATGTAGATGGAGATGATTGAATTATAATAGATGTAGATGGAAATGATTGAATTATTATAGATGTAGATGGAAATGATTGAATTATTATAGATGTAGATGGAAATGATTGAATTATAATAGATGTAGATGGAGATGATTGAATTATTATAGATGTAGATGGAGATGATTGAATTATAATAGATGTAGATGGAAATGATTGAATTATTATAGATGTAGATGGAAATGATTGAATTATAATAGATGTAGATGGAAATGATTGAATTATTATAGATGTAGATGGAAATGATTGAATTATTATAGATGTAGATGGAAATGATTGAATTATAATAGATGTAGATGGAAATGATTGAATTATAATAGATGTAGATGGAGATGATTGAATTATAATAGATGTAGATGGAAATGATTGAATTATTATAGATGTAGATGGAGATGATTGAATTATAATAGATGTAGATGGAGATGATTGAATTATAATAGATGTAGATGGAAATGATTGAATTATAATAGATGGAGATGGAGATGATTTAATTATAATAGATGTAGATGGAAATGATTGAATTATTATAGATGTAGATGGAAATGATTGAATTATTATAGATGTAGATGGAAATGATTGAATTATAATAGATGTAGATGGAGATGATTGAATTATAATAGATGTAGATGGAAATGATTGAATTATAATAGATGTAGATGGAAATGATTGAATTATTATAGATGTAGATGGAAATGATTGAATTATTATAGATGTAGATGGAAATGATTGAATTATAATAGATGTAGATGGAAATGATTGAATTATTATAGATGTAGATGGAGATGATTGAATTATAATAGATGTAGATGGAGATGATTGAATTATAATAGATGTAGATGGAGATGATTGAATTATAATAGATGTAGATGGAGATGATTGAATTATAATAGATGTAGATGGAGATTGAATTATTATAGATGTAGATGGAAATGATTGAATTATAATAGATGTAGATGGAAATGATTGAATTATTATAGATGTAGATGGAAATGATTGAATTATAATAGATGTAGATGGAAATGATTGAATTATTATAGATGTAGATGGAAATGATTGAATTATTATAGATGTAGATGGAAATGATTGAATTATAATAGATGTAGATGGAAATGATTGAATTATAATAGATGTAGATGGAAATGATTGAATTATTATAGATGTAGATGGAAATGATTGAATTATTATAGATGTAGATGGAAATGATTGAATTATATAGATGTAGATGGAAATGATTGAATTATTATAGATGTAGATGGAAATGATTGAATTATTATAGATGTAGATGGAAATGATTGAATTATTATAGATGTAGATGGAAATGATTGAATTATTATAGATGTAGATGGAAATGATTGAATTATTATAGATGTAGATGGAAATGATTGAATTATATAGATGTAGATGGAAATGATTGAATTATTATAGATGTAGATGGAAATGATTGAATTATTATAGATGTAGATGGAAATGATTGAATTATAATAGATGTAGATGGAAATGATTGAATTATAATAGATGTAGATGGAAATGATTGAATTATATAGATGTAGATGGAAATGATTGAATTATTATAGATGTAGATGGAAATGATTGAATTATTATAGATGTAGATGGAAATGATTGAATTATTATAGATGTAGATGGAAATGATTGAATTATAATAGATGTAGATGGAAATGATTGAATTATAATAGATGTAGATGGAAATGATTGAATTATAATAGATGTAGATGGAGATGATTGAATTATAATAGATGTAGATGGAAATGATTGAATTATAATAGATGTAGATGGAAATGATTGAATTATATAGATGTAGATGGAAATGATTGAATTATATAGATGTAGATGGAAATGATTGAATTATATAGATGTAGATGGAAATGATTGAATTATTATAGATGTAGATGGAAATGATTGAATTATATAGATGTAGATGGAGATGATTGAATTATAATAGATGTAGATGGAAATGATTGAATTATATAGATGTAGATGGAAATGATTGAATTATTATAGATGTAGATGGAAATGATTGAATTATAATAGATGTAGATGGAAATGATTGAATTATTATAGATGTAGATGGAGATGATTGAATTATAATAGATGTAGATGGAAATGATTGAATTATATAGATGTAGATGGAAATGATTGAATTATAATAGATGTAGATGGAAATGATTGAATTATAATAGATGTAGATGGAAATGATTGAATTATTATAGATGTAGATGGAAATGATTGAATTATAATAGATGTAGATGGAAATGATTGAATTATAATAGATGTAGATGGAGATGATTGAATTATAATAGATGTAGATGGAAATGATTGAATTATAATAGATGTAGATGGAATGATTGAATTATAATAGATGTAGATGGAGATGATTGAATTATAATAGATGTAGATGGAAATGATTGAATTATAATAGATGTAGATGGAAATGATTGAATTATAATAGATGTAGATGGAAATGATTGAATTATAATAGATGTAGATGGAAATGATTGAATTATTATAGATGTAGATGGAAATGATTGAATTATAATAGATGTAGATGGAATGATTGAATTATAATAGATGTAGATGGAAATGATTGAATTATAATAGATGTAGATGGAAATGATTGAATTATAATAGATGTAGATGGAAATGATTGAATTATTATAGATGTAGATGGAAATGATTGAATTATAATAGATGTAGATGGAAATGATTGAATTATATAGATGTAGATGGAAATGATTGAATTATAATAGATGTAGATGGAGATGATTGAATTATAATAGATGTAGATGGAGATGATTGAATTATAATAGATGTAGATGGAGATGATTGAATTATAATAGATGTAGATGGAGATGATTGAATTATTATAGATGTAGATGGAAATGATTGAATTATAATAGATGTAGATGGAAATGATTGAATTATTATAGATGTAGATGGAAATGATTGAATTATAATAGATGTAGATGGAAATGATTGAATTATATAGATGTAGATGGAAATGATTGAATTATTATAGATGTAGATGGAAATGATTGAATTATAATAGATGTAGATGGAATGATTGAATTATAATAGATGTAGATGGAAATGATTGAATTATAATAGATGTAGATGGAAATGATTGAATTATAATAGATGTAGATGGAAATGATTGAATTATAATAGATGTAGATGGAAATGATTGAATTATAATAGATGTAGATGGAAATGATTGAATTATATAGATGTAGATGGAGATGATTGAATTATAAGATGTAGATGGAAATGATTGAATTATAATAGATGTAGATGGAGATGATTGAATTATAATAGATGTAGATGGAGATGATTGAATTATAATAGATGTAGATGGAAATGATTGAATTATAATAGATGTAGATGGAGATGATTGAATTATAATAGATGTAGATGGAGATGATTGAATTATAATAGATGTAGATGGAGAACATTTCTGAAGCGCTGAAAAAGCGATACGAAACAAAATTGACTCGAGGAAGGAGGGAAAGGATAGGTACAAGGTTGGTTTGGAGACTGAAAATGAAACAGAGAAAAGGAGCAAGGCGCGAGCAGAGGGAGGGTGAACAGAAGAGAGCCAGTGCCAGGGGAGAGGAAGACAAGGAGGAGGAGGCAGGGAGATGGCGAGGGTAGAGAAAAAACACGGAGAGGGAGACAGGGATGGCAACAGGGAGAGAGCGACAGGGATGGCGACAAGGATGGCGATACAGAGAGGGTGACAGGGATGGCGACAGAAAGGGCGACAGGGATGGCGACAGAGAGGGCGACAAGGATGGCGACAGAGAGGGCGACAGGGATGGCGACAGAGAGGGCGACAGAGAGACGGAGGCAGAAAGAAGAAGACACGGGAGAAGTAAAAGGTGGAAGGGAAGGAAAGATTCTAGAAAGATGAAGATATGAAGAATAGAATGAGAAGCTGGAGAGGAAATAGCAGAGGTAGTAGAGAACTCACATTAAGAACAACATAGAATTTGATAGTGGCTCATGCAGTATAACTGAAAAGGGGCAGTACACACGCAATATCTGCTCATTAACTCACCGATTCCTAGCTGGCATGGAATCGGCGGCCCGCTGGAATTTGGCAAGCAGGCAGATGAGGCTGCGCAATAGTTGATGATAGCCGCGCAGACTCTGCCAGACCGGATCGCCGGCCCGGCGCCGTAGCAGCTGATCGTAGGCCTGAGCCAGACGGTGCAGCGGATAATCGAACTGGCAGAACGCGTTGACAACCCAGCCCTCCTCTAGGCGGGCTTCTATAGCGCGCTTCTCCAGTGTGGCTACAATCTGTACGGCTGGGAAAAAGTCTTCGCCATTGGCACCGCTGGAATAGGATCGGCCGAGCCTGCGGCATGGAGAGCAACGGGCGCTTGGGCGATTGAATGCGGTTTATTTAAAAAAAATACCCCAGCGGCACTTTGGTTGCATAGCTGCATAAGCTGTCTTAGTGTCTGTCTGTCTGTCTGTCTTAGTGTCTGTCTGTCTGTCTTAGTGTCTGTCTGTCTGTCTTAGTGTCTGTCTGTCTGTCTTAGTGTCTTAGTGTCTGTCTGTCTTAGTGTCTTAGTGTCTGTCTTAGTGTCTGTCTGTCTGTCTTAGTGTCTGTCTTAGTGTCTGTCTGTCTGTCTGTCTGTCTGTCTGCCTGTCTGTCTGTCTGTCTGTCTGTCTGTCTGTCTGTCTTAGTGTCTGTCTGTCTGTCTGTCTTAGTGTCTGTCTGTCTGTCTGTCTGTCTGTCTGTCTGTCTGTCTGTCTGTCTGTCTGTCTGTCTGTCTGTCTGTCTGTCTGTCTATCTGTCTGTCTGTCTGTCTGTCTGTCTGTCTGTCTGTCTGTCTGTGTTTGCAAGTCTACCTGTTTATTTAACTCTTCCAGAAAAATCGCTGGGGACAATGCTCCCGCTCAGACACACCTGGCCAGAGTCTGCTGCACAGCCCTGAAGCCGGCCGGTCCGGCCAGCTCCCTGTCCAGCAGTTCCTCCCACAGCTGATTGACCAGCGCCTGGTCCCGGTGCCCCGCCGAGGCCACAATTCTCAGTTTGGCCAGCGGCAGGCGCAGCGGAGCGGCGAACTCTGCATAGAGCTCCGTGAGGGGAAACAGCTGACCGTTGAGCCGGCGCACAGCTTCGGCCATCTCGGGCGAGGCAGCCGACTGCGGATACCGCTGCTGCAGCTCCTCTAGCACGGCCGCCTGCACTGTGGCGGTGTCCAACTCGTCCTCCAACTGTTGAAGCAATTCGCCAATGCCTTCGCCCGGCCGACTCTTGGCGTCGACAATGGCCTGAGCCAGGTAGGCCTGACGCTGGGCCAGATCAGCGGTGTCGCAGGCTGCCACGGCCAGGTGTTCGAGTATTCTAGCCGCCTCGAGAACTTTGCCGCAGCGTTTCAAATGCCGGCAGAGCAATTCGCGCAACTGTTGATCCTCGGGCGTTTTGCGCAGCCTATTGCGCAGGTAGGATTCTAAATGAGGCGAATCGTGACTAAGCATCTGCTCGGTCATGCCGTGCTGGCTCAGCCAGTTAAACATCTCGTAGTGGGCCAGCATGTCGTCTGAGTTTAGCGTCACCTGTTACCATGGAGATGAAAGCATTTAAAAAAATAACTTTCAATACAAGAGGCAAGGCGGCTGTGTCGCACAACCGGCGAGAAGGCATTACTACCCATTCCGCCGACTCCCTTGAGCAGGCACACAAGCGGCAGATACGTACGCAGTCACAGGAGTGCACAGCGGCCCTAACTTTATTTATCGTTAGGAATGTACACTTCACTGTACCTTGGGGGTTGGCTCTCCAGGGCCAAAATTGATTAGCTTAAAAAGTAGCAAATATACTTTAAAGTGGCTCACCCGGATAACATTGTCCAACACTCTGGCCATCTCGTGCTGACCCTGCTGCGCTTTGGCCGGCGATTGAGAGACAACGGCGGCTGCAGCCGCTGCTGCCGCGGCTGCCGCTGAGGAGTGCGGACTTACGCCGACTGGTCGGGGCGTCACGGCCGCCGGCACGGTTGCAGCGCCAGCTCCGGTGGCTGCACGACGCAGACGGGTGCAAATGTCCAGCAGGGCCTGGTAGCAGCCGTGTCGGCCGGCGACCGCGTCTGCGTCCGCCTCCGTGTGCGGCTTCCGGCCTTCGCGTGTGAAGTGCAGAGCGCGATCCTGGTGGGCGGGGCGGCAAGGGTAGGAATGCTAATGCGAAGCGGGCGGACTGACTGACACAGACAGACAGACAGACAGACAGACAGACAGACAGACAGACAGACAGACAGGCAGGCAGGCAGGCAGGCAGGCAGGCAGGCAGGCAGGCAGGCAGGCAGGCAGGCAGGCAGGCAGGCAGGCAGGCAGGCAGGCAGGCAGGCAGACAGACAAACACACACAGACACGCACCTGAGGATCCCACTGCTTGGCCAGGGCCAGGCACAATCCGGCCATAGTCTCGTAGGCCTGCAGAGCCTCTAGCCGGGGCAGCACATCGGCCAGGCTGACGGAGGTGCCGGCCTCCCTGTACAGCCGGCCGGCCTCGGCCAACAGGCTGGTCCGACGGTCGAGCGGCTCGCCGGCAGCCGCTTGCAGCATTTCGTTAGCCTTGGCACACAGGGCATCCTGCGGAGTATAGAGCGATGAGCAGGCCTCCTGCAGCTTGTTAGAGATGCTGTCAACGCTGGCGCTGTCGGCCAGGTAGTGCTCAAGCAGACAGGCGATTAAACGATTGAGCAGTAGGCGATTCTTAGCCAGAAGTAGGTCTCGAAACCGCGTTCCACGAAGGTGGGCGCGCTCGTCTTCTGTCAGGCGTCTGTAAAACAATCGATTGTGGTCCGGGAGGTTCTTGAGGCTTGGAATTTTTGTGACACGAGAAGTAATAGTGCGGAGCATGGGACACAAGGGGTAATGTGCAGTATAAAGTATGAAACAAGGGGTAATGTGCAGTATAAAGTATGGGACAAAGGGTAATGTGCAGTATAAAGTATGGAACAAGGGGTAATGTGCAGTATAAAGTATGGGACAAAGGGTAATGTGCAGTATAAAGTATGGGACAAGGGGTAATGTGCAGAATAAAGTATGGGACAAAGGGTAATGTGCAGTATAAAGTATGGGACAAGGGGTAATGTGCAGAATAAAGTATGGGACAAAGGGTAATGTGCAGTATAAAGTATGGAACAAGGGGTAATGTACAGTATAAAGTATGGGACAAGGGGTAATGTGCAGAATAAAGTATGGGACAAAGGGTAATGTGCAGTATAAAGTATGGAACAAGGGGTAATGTGCAGTATAAAGTATGGGACAAGGGGTAATGTGCAGAATAAAGTATGGGACAAAGGGTAATGTGCAGTATAAAGTATGGAACAAGGGGTAATGTGCAGTATAAAGTATGGAACAAGGGGTAATGTGCAGTATAAGTATGGGACAAGGGGTAATGGGCAGTATAAAGTATGGGACAAGGGGTAATGTGCAGTATAAAGTACACAAGGGGTAATGTGCAATTTGAATCAGTACAAACCTGGCCACAAGATAGAACTGATGCTCAGCCAGCAGTTTCCACAGGTTCAACAGTTCCAAATTAGTAGAAATCAATTGCAACAATTTGTAGGCCCGCTGTTGACTCTCAGCTTCAACGCGGCCCCTAGCCGAAGCGCTTAGCTGAGCTAGATTGGATTGCACAAATCTGAACAGGTGAGTCAGATGAGACGAGAACCAGCCAAGCTCGTCGGATTCTAATCGGCTGACTAAGAAGCAGCCGCGCCGTTCAGACACGATCGGGCTGTACCAGAGAGGCAGCAGGACTCTGGCGGCGTAGCGGGACAGGCCGGACAGCAGGGCATTGGCCGACGGGTCGGCTGCCGCGGCGCTTGATGGAACCGGCGTCTGGCAATCGATTGAGGCGGCCATGGCGGCTGCGATGGATGCGAAGATGGTGTTAATTAATTATGCTTGAAATTTGATGGCATTTCATGTATTTATAAACTGCCGATGGGCCATAATGGGTTGCCTACAGAAATAAAGATCTGTGAGGGTGGTGGTGGCCCAGCAACTGAGGATTTGTGAGGGTGGTGGTGGCCCAGCAACTGAGGATTTGTGAGGGTGGTGGTGGCCCAGCAACTGAGGATTTGTGAGGGTGGTGGTGGCCCAGCAACTGAGGATCTGGGAGGCTGGTCTAGCAACTGAGGATGCGGGAGGCTGGCCTAGCAACTGAGGATCTGGGAGGCTGGCCTAGCAACTGAGGATCTGGGAGGCTGGCCCAGCAACTGAGGATCTGGGAGGCTGGCCCAGCAACTGAGGATCTGGGAGGCTGACCTAGCAACTGAGGATCTGGGAGGCTGGCCCAGCAACTGAGGATCTGGGAGGCTGGCCCAGCAACTGAGGATCTGTGAGGGTGGTGGTGGCCCAGCAACTGAGGATGCGGGAGGCTGGCCTAGCAACTGAGGATCTGGGAGGCTGGCCCAGCAACTGAGGATCTGGGAGGCTGGCCCAGCAACTGAGGATCTGGGAGGCTGGCCTAGCAACTGAGGATCTGGGAGGCTGGCAGGTGGCTCAGCAACTGAGGATCTGGGAGGCTGGCCCAGCAACTGAGGATCTGGGAGGCTGGCCTAGCAACTGAGGATCTGTGAGGGTGGTGGTGGCCCAGCAACTGAGGATGCGGGAGGCTGGCCTAGCAACTGAGGATCTGGGAGGCTGGACCAGCAACTGAGGATCTGGGAGGCTGGCCCAGCAACTGAGGATCTGGGAGGCTGGCCTAGCAACTGAGGATCTGGGAGGCTGGCAGGTGGCTCAGCAACTGAGGATCTGGGAGGCTGGCCCAGCAACTGAGGATCTGGGAGGCTGGCCTAGCAACTGAGGATCTGTGAGGGTGGTGGTGGCCCAGCAACTGAGGATGCGGGAGGCTGGCCTAGCAACTGAGGATCTGGGAGGCTGGACCAGCAACTGAGGATCTGGGAGGCTGGCCCAGCAACTGAGGATCTGGGAGGCTGGCCTAGCAACTGAGGATCTGGGAGGCTGGCAGGTGGCTCAGCAACTGAGGATCTGGGAGGCTGGCCCAGCAACTGAGGATCTGGGAGGCTGGCCCAGCAACTGAGGATCTGTGAGGGTGGTGGTGGCCCAGCAACTGAGGATGCGGGAGGCTGGCCTAGCAACTGAGGATCTGGGAGGCTGGACCAGCAACTGAGGATCTGGGAGGCTGGCCTAGCAACTGAGGATCTGGGAGGCTGGCCCAGCAACTGAGGATCTGGGAGGGCTAGCTTAGCAACTGAGTATCTGGGAGGCTGGCTCAGCAACTGATGATCTGGGCAGCAGGTGAGGATCTGGGAGGGTGGTGGTGGCCCAGCAACTGAGGATGCGGGCAGCTGGTGAGGATCTGGGATAGTGGCCTAGCAACTGAGGATCTGGGAGGATGGCCCAGCAACTGAGGATCTGGGAGGCTAGCCCAGCAACTGAGGATCTGGGAGGCTGGCCCAGCAACTGATGATCTGGGCAGCAGGTGAGGATCTGGGAGGGTGGTGGTGGCCCAGCAACTGAGGATGCGGGCAGCTGGTGAGGATCTGGGATAGTGGCCTAGCAACTGAGGATCTGGGAGGATGGCCCAGCAACTGAGGATCTGGGAGGCTGGCCCAGCAACTGAGGAGACTCAAAATAAAAGTACCAACCATCTCTAACAGCCGCGGCAGTGCCATGCAGCATGACGGCGGCCAGCGCTCTCTCCCTAACTAGATCGTCGCTATCGCAGCAGGCTAGGATCAGACAGACGCAGCTGCTCTCCTCAGGGCCAAAGTGGGCAAACCAATCTGTCACCGGACGAGAATCCGGCTGATTGGCCGCTAACAAACCGGCCAGACGCATTAGAGGAGTCTGCAATTCCAGCAGCACAAGGCCGTGCACTGATACTAATAGAAACCGCCTGACCGGATCAACGTGTTGAGTCAGAAACACCGGAGGATACGGCCTGCCAACTAGGGGACCGTCGTGCAGCTGGGGATCGATGCCGATGTCCCGATAATCCAGCTGCGGGCTGGGCAGGCAGCACATGATCCAGGCACGGCCAGGGGGCCAGGCCACGCTGCAGGCCTCCTGAATAAAGAGGGAAAATGAAGGAGAATATTTAATTTACTATTGCATGGCTAAGTTAATTAAGTTAAAGTGTGTACGGCTAATTAGGTGGAACCCATCTGAAATACAGTGCCGTTGGATTGGCGTCACACTGAAGCATTGGTAAGTAAGACTGGCGTCACACTGAAGCATTGGAGAGTGGCTGGACTGGCGCCACACTGAAGCATTGGTAAGTGGCTGGACTGGCGCCACACTGAAGCATTGGTAAGTGGCTGGACTGGCGCCACACTGAAGCATTGGAAAGTGGCTGGACTGGCGCCACACTGAAGCATTGGTAAGTAAGACTGGCGACACACTGAGGCATTGGTAAGTAAGACTGGCGACACACTGAAGCATTGGAAAGTGGCTGGACTGGCGCCACACTGAAGCATTGGAAAGTGGCTGGACTGGCGCTATACTGAAGCATTGGTAAGTGGCTGGACTGGCGCTACACTGAAGCACATAAAGTACACTCTGAAACCATAAAAGTACACGCAATGAAACGCAATAGTACATAGAAAAGCCCCAGGCGCACCTGCAGCTGCGGTCTCCTAGGAAACGGGTCCGGACTGAGCACATAGAGTGTGTCCCGATCCTCCCCTCGACTGGCCAGCATCAGGACCGTACCGCGGCTCTCCGTGGCCAGCCGAATATCGGCCAGCCTAGGCAGACTCGGACACATCGGGCCTAGCCGAACGTGAGCCAGGCGTAGGCGAGCATCGAAATAGAATCGAACCCCGGACCCGGTGACGGCCATAAGATAGAGCATAGCGGAATGCTGAGCAGTCAGCGGCGACAGGTGTACAATATCGGTTAGACAGCTGCGATCGACCATGTGAGCAATGCGGGCAGCATGAGCGGCCAGGTCTGAGCCGCGCAGGGCCGCCACCCGCCTGGCCGCCGTATCGCCAGCCTCGGCAGACAAAGCATAGGCAAACACGGTCGACTCCTGCGATCTGGTGTACACTAATCGTCTGCTGTCGTCTACGCACACCTGGCATATTGGATCGTCGGCTGCCGCTAAACTACTGATGAAGCTGGGCACTAGGCGGGAGAGGCTGGACACGCTGTGATTGATTAAGCGGCCCTGTACCTGAAAAGATGCGAGTGTAACAATTATCTTTAATGTACTTATGTACTGCTTTAAGTAGCAATACTATCAAGTTAGTTTTTAGTTTTTAACTCAGTCAATCAGTCAGTCAGTCAGTCAGTCAGTCAGTCAGTCAGTCAGTCAGTCAGTCAGTCAGTCAGTCAGTCAGTCAGTCAGTCAGTCAGTCAGTCAGTCAGTCAGTCAGTCAGTCAGTCAGTCAGTCAGTCAGTCAGTCAGTCAGTCAGTCAGTCAGTCAGTCAGTCAGTCAGTCAGTCAGTCAGTCAGTCAGTCAGTCAGTCAGTCAGTCAGTCAGTCAGTCAGTCAGTCAGTCAGTCAGTCAGTCAGTCAGTCAGTCAGTCAGTCAGTCAGTCAGTCAGTCAGTCAGTCAGTCAGTCAGTCAGTCAGTCAGTCAGTCAGTCAGTCAGTCAGTCAGTCAGTCAGTCAGTCAGTCAGTCAGTCAGTCAGTCAGTCAGTCAGTCAGTCAGTCAGTCAGTCAGTCAGTCTCTATTTTCCACACCCAGATCCCCCACCCACCGTGTACTGGCCGCTAAGCCATCCAACTCGGCGCTCCTCATACGCCACCTCGAGCAGGCAGCCAGACTGGGTGCCAGCGAACAGCCGGCCAGTCGATCGGCTGCCTTCAATACAGGTGACAACCTGTCCATCAGTTGGCAGGCGCAACAGCGGTTCGGCCAGCAGGTGCACCTGGCCAGACTGATAACTAACGCCTAGCACAGCTAATTCTAAAGGCGTAGCCAGGCACAACAGATGGTGCACCTCGTCTGCAAACACATCTCGCCTAGGCTGTACAAATCCAACAGCAACAATAGCGTCTTGAAGCCCGTCATAATAAGCTAAATCGCTGCCGTCCTCGTAGTTCCACAAGAAGAATTCGTTATCAACAGTTAGCCAGGCCCGGCTAGCCTCCGGGAACACGCCCATGAGGCAGTTGGTCTGCATAGCGCCCAGTTTCTCCATTAGTTCGCCTGGCAGCGGAGTGACGCGCGAGATCGACACTTCGCCGCCTGAGCCATTCGGACTAGGCGGATAGGCCGCCACGTCGGTGCCGCTCAGGGTCACCCGATCGCCCACGCCGCCTAGCAGGGTGGCCAGATCCGGGTAGCTGCGCTCCGATTGGACGAACGGCTCCAGGAATTGCAGGCCCTCCTCGATCAGGTCGCCGCCTGGCGCGCCGGACGCTGCAACGCCGGACGCTGCGGCCGACGGGGTAGCGGCGATTCCGCAGCTGCCAATACCAATGCCGCTTGATGGCGGAGTCTGCTGCTGATGCTGTTGCATGATGGCGACTGACGGCGGTCCATTTACCATTTTGTTAGGACTGACTGAAAATTAGCGCGACGCTATGGGCTTTAGCTGGCAAAAATGTACTAAATCTGGCATATTTATTGTTGGGGCAACTGTACAGGATATCCGTTCTGCCTCTCCTGTATTAGGAATCTGGGATAGCGACACAACGGGTAGAATTTAGGGATTTGGACACTCAAATTGAAGATATGTGATGCCATAAAATGAGGATTTTTGAGGGTACCAAGGTAGCCTACGGATCTAGGAGGGTAGCAAAGCTATTAAGGATCTTTGAGCGTAGCAGTGGTTCAGCAACCGAGGATCTGGGAGGCTGTGGCCACAACTGAGGATCTGGGAGGTTGGCCTGGCAACTGAGGATCTGGGAGGCTGGCCTGGCAACTGAGGATCTGGGAGGCTGTGGCCCGACAACTGAGGATCTGGAAGGCTGTGGCCCGGCAACTGAGGATCTGAGAGGCTGGCCCAGTAACTGAGGATCTGGGAGGCTGTGGCCCGACAACTGAGGATCTGGGAGGCTGGCCTGGCAACTGAGGATCTGGGAGGCTGTGGCCCGACAACTGAGGATCTGGAAGGCTGTGGCCCGGCAACTGAGGATCTGGGAGGCTGGCCCAGCAACTTAGGATCTGGGAGGCTGGCCCAGCAACTTAGGATCTGGGAGGCTGGCCCAGTAACTGAGGATCTGGGAGGCTGTGGCCCAGTAACTGAGGATCTGGGAGGCTGGCCCAGCAACTTAGGATCTGAGAGGCTGGCCCAGCAACTGAGGATCTGGGAGGGTGACCCAGCAACTTAGGATCTGGGTGGCTGGCCCAGTAACTGAGGATCTGGGAGGCTGGCCCAGCAACTGAGGATCTGGGAGGGTGGCCCAGCAACCTGGGAGGGTGGCTCAACCTGTTGATCTATAAATTATTATTACACATAAAATCCCAAAGGTCGTAAAATAATCCGTCCTGATCTAAAATTACTTACCTTTATTCTTATTCTTCTAACTGGTAATTAGATAGCAACCCAAATGTTGAAAAAATAACTATAAGGCCTTTAACAACACAGCGGTAAGTAAATAGACAAACGTATGAAGTAATTTAAATTTTGATAACATATATTTAGAATCAAGTCATGCTAATCATTAACGTGCGATAAGCGATAAAAACATGGGAATATAATAACATATCTATACACCATTAATACTGTACTGAGTAGACAAAAATTGAAATGAAATGGAATACAAGCAAACAAAGCAAGCCACAGTTATTTGAAGTGATCAGGATTGCAGCAAGCCAGCCAAGGCGCTGCCGCTGGAATGCATGCACGGATCAATGCTGGACACCAGCGGCGACTTGTCGATCAGCCAATCAATGATAATTTCGTTGTCAATGTCAACAGTATGCTTGGCAACGGGTTTACAATCGAATTGGTCATAGTTTTCATTGGCCGCAATGTCAAAGCTGGCATCTGTGGGGGTGCTAGCAACACTAGTAGCTGGCGTAGACAAAACGGCGACTTCTTTGTTGGCGTCGTTAGCAACGAACTGGTAGACTCGGTAGGCGTTGGCGCCGCCGCGCCGGCTTAGGTCGCGCCGATAGCGCAGATAGCGCCGGCTGCCGTTTAGGGCGCAGCGAAAATTTTGTTTAAGTCGGCGCCATTCAGCCGGGCTGTCGCGGCCTGCGAATTTAGTAAGAGGGCAACAATGTGCTACAGATATGCTGAAGTTATAAATGTACTTTAGTACAGTATATAAAATTGATACGGAACTACTCTGCTGGAGTCCGCTTAGCAAAGTATTTTTACCTATTAATCGATTGATAAAGAAATTGAATGTATTAGACAAAACTGCAAGGTATTACAAGACAAAGATAGAATAAGAGATATGATGATATACATACTAACAAACAGACAGATGCGCAAAGGCACGACAGACAGACTGACTAACGGGACAGACAGATAGGCAGTGCAGACAGGCATATAAGAAAAGGGGCAGACAGACAGACAGACAGACAGACAGACAGACAGACAGACAGACAGACAGACAGACAGACAGACAGACAGACAGAGTCACACAGACAGACACTAAGACAGACAGACAGACAGACAGAGTCACACAGACAGACAGACAGATAGAAAGACAGACGGACAGATAGACACACCGACAGACAGACAGAGAGACAGACAGACAGACAGACAGACAGACAGACAGACAGAGTCACACAGACAGACACTAAGACAGACAGACAGACAGACAGAGTCACACAGACAGACAGACAGATAGAAAGACAGACGGACAGATAGACACACCGACAGACAGACAGAGAGACAGACAGACAGACAGACAGACAGACAGACAGACAGACAGACAGACAGACAGACAGACAGACAGACAGACAAACAGAGAGACAGGCAGACAGCCAGACGGACAGACAGGCAGTCACCTCGATACCGGTGCCAGGCAGTGAATACGCTACCACGGCCGCTGCCGCAGTCCTCATCAGCAGCGGCAGCAGCAGTTCCACAGCCGTGTCCTCCGCAGTCAGCCGGCCGCATCCGCCGCCTGTCACACTGCCGCCGATGCCAATCGATGCGAAACAGGCCGCTAGGCCTGTCCAGCCAGACTAGATCTGGCAGGTAAGCCGAGTCCAACTGGCTCAGCAACCATCTGTCGATGCGATCGCAGCACCGATTCGAGCCAATCAATGTACAATGCGGCCGAGGCCGCCGCCTCCGAGGACGAAGCTGACTGGGCGATTCGGCATGGAAATCTTCATCATCATTATTGTTTTCATCGCCACTTTTATTAAACATTTTCAAATAGATAAAGCTTTTTTTAAAGATTTCACTGCTTGCCGATGGCCATTTTTCACGGCTACTATTCAATAATAAAAGCTGCGGCGGTCTCTCGATATGAAACATATATACACAGAGCGCGTGTACATAGGAGCGCAAGTACATCCGCAACAGGAAACAGACCCACAGCAGCTCTACAGACTGTGTACTTGAACTAGGCTATCTGCGTAAAAAAATTTCAGACGCGTATTCAGCAAGTACAACACAATGTCATTCTCAGTCACGGAGTTTTCTTGGAAATGAGAGCAGTGTACAAAAATTGAGGTATGTCCTAGGGCATAAATGTTAGTTTGCTGCAGTTTGGCTCTTGCATACTGAGAACAAAACTGAGAGAAAGAGAGAGGGGGAGAGGGAGAGAGAGATATTGTGAGGTACGGAGACTCAGAGAGTAAATCAAACAATATAGAAAAGCATTACCAAGCGGAGAGAAGTTGTTGAACGTAACGGCAGAAACTGATAATTATATTGCTCGAATCTGAGTGTTAAGACACAAATATGCATATATACAGTAGAAAAATGTTCAATAAGGTGACGTTAAATGTAATTTTGTTTTGTAGCTTAGCACTTCGAATTTAAAGAATTTGACACTGACAGATAAAGAAGGCAATTTCGAGTAGCCAATAAGCATTGTGCACTAAAACAAAAGTACAATTAATACACTTGGACTGTCCTTCGTCTGTCCTGCACTTTCACCTGTTCATACTTGACAGTAAAGGGCTGGAATAACTGACTAGCACAATAGGAGTCAAAGGCTGCATGAATGAATACCCGTCACCCATAAACCTTTCCCTACCCTCCGATCCGTCACCCATGAACCCTTCCCTAATCCCTACCCTCCGATCCGTCACCCATGAACCTTTCCCTACCCTCCGATCCGTCACCCATGAACCCTTCCCTAATCCCTACCCTCCGATCCGTCACCCATGAACCTTTCCCTACCCTCCGATCCGTCACCCATGAACCCTTCCCTAATCCCTACCCTCCGATCCGTCACCCATGAACCTTTCCCTACCCTCCGATCCGTCACCCATGAACCTTTCCCTACCCTCCGATCCGTCACCCATGAACCCTTCCCTAATCCCTACCCTCCGATCCGTCACCCATGAACCCTTCCCTAATCCCTACCCTCCGATCCGTCACCCATAAACCCTTCCCTACCCTCCGATCCGTCACCCATGAACCCTTCCCTAATCCCTACCCTCCGATCCGTCATCCATGAACCCTTCCCTAATCCCTACCCTCCGATTCTTTACCCATAAACTCTTCCCTAATCCCTACCCTCCGATCCGTCACCCATGAACCCTTCCCTAATCCCTACCCTCCGATTCTTTACCCATAAACCCTTCCCTAATCCCTACCCTCCGATTCTTTACCCATAAACTCTTCCCTAAACCCTACCCTCCGATCCGTCACCCATGAACCCTTCCCTAATCCCTACCCTCCGATTCTTTACCCATAAACCCTTCCCTAATCCCTACCCTCCGATCCGTCACCCATGAACCCTTCCCTAATCCCTACCCTCCGATCCGTCACCCATGAACTCTTCCCTAAACCCTACCCTCCGATCCGTCACCCATGAACCCTTCCCTAATCCCTACCCTCCGATCCGTCACCCATGAACCCTTCCCTAATCCCTACCCTCTGATCCGTCACCCATGAACTCTTCCCTAATCCCTACCCTCCGATCCGTCACCCATGAACCCTTCCCTAATCCCTACCCTCCGATCCGTCACCCATGAACCCTTCCCTAATCCCTACCCTCCGATCCGTCACCCATGAACCCTTCCCTAATCCCTACCCTCCGATTCTTTACCCATAAACCCTTCCCTAATCCCTACCCTCCGATCCGTCACCCATGAACCCTTCCCTAATCCCTACCCTCCGATTCTTTACCCATAAACCCTTCCCTAATCCCTACCCTCCGATCCGTCACCCATGAACCCTTCCCTAATCCCTACCCTCCGATCCGTCACCCATGAACTCTTCCCTAATCCCTACCCTCCGATCCGTCACCCATGAACTCTTCCCTAATCCCTACCCTCTGATCCCTCACCTATGAACACCACCGATCCTTCACTCAAATCCTACCCGATCCTTAACTCATAGACGTACGCATACAAAAGTAAAAAGCTCACCAATTAATCAGTTTTGCTCCTCTCCGCAAGCTCCAACTGATTCAAATGCCGGGTCAAAGCGTCCAAGTCTAATTGATGCATCATAGTTGGCAGGCCGCGAATTTTAAACACGGGTATATCGTAGCGCCACACCTGGTACCGCTCATTCTCTGGCAAGTCGATGTCAACCCGACGCAGTACAATCCGACCAGCGTCGATCAAATGTTGAACCTCTTCAACCGCATCTTCGCACAGAGTGCAACCCGGCCGAGTATACATTGTTAGCACTGCTGGCAGTCCTGCGAACTCTGATTCGGCTTGGAACTGGTGGCAAAGGAGCGACTGCTGCTGACCGATAGTAGCTGGGCAAACCGAGCAGCGCCGCCGCCGCCGCTACTAACGCTTGAAATTAGTCTGCTGAAAATCTAAATTTGGCGACAGCACTACTGTTAGTAGAAGGGTCTGCGATGTTAATAAAAATAACGTGATAGAAAAACCTGGCTTCGATTTTCTGATATATTACTGCCCGAGGATAAAACTGTGGAGATTTCACTGAATTTTTCTGCTGAAAACAAAACTATCAACACTACTGCAAGTAGCTAAAAGGAACCCCAAAGACATCTATGACACTAAGCACTTAGAATTTGAATAAACAAAATAAAAACACAAGAATGTTGAACTACAGATTTATAATAAAAAAACATAGCAATTATAGTCCAAGTTATTTGTATTATTTCTATTCGTAATTTTTGTAAGAGTCAGACAGCGTTACAAGTTGCAAAAATATTACACAATGCAATTATTTGGAAAAAAAATTGTCTCCAAATATATGGAGAATAGAAAATGCCTTATGACCCACAGTTTATCAATAAGCATGCAGAATACTAGATTATCAGCACGGTGGTTGCACTACTTAATAAAAGTAGCACTGTAACAGAATTAATTCCTTTTAAAAACATTTAGCTGCACCAGAACATTCAAGGAAAAGACTGGCTTCTCCTTCTTCAAGATCTTTCCTAGCGGAAAATAAACTGGTTAAACGAACATTCTGGAGACACAGCATTGAGTCACGAGACAAGAAGATAGAGACAGACAGACAGACAGACAGATAGACAGACACACAGACAGAGAGACATGCAGGCAGGCAGACAGACAGACAGACAGACAGACAGACAGACAGACACAGACATACAGACAGACAGACAGACAGACAGACAGACAGACAGACAGACAGACAGACAGACAGACAGACAGACAGACAGACAGACAGACAGACATGCAGACAGACAGACAGACAGACAGACAGACAGACAGACAGACAGACAGACAGACATGCAGACAGACAGACAGACAGACAGACAGACAGACAGACAGACAGACAGACAGACAGACAGACAGACAGACAGACAGACAGACAGTAAGACACTAAGACACTAAGACAGACAGACAGACAGTAAGACACTAAGACACTAAGACAGACAGACAGACAGTAAGACACTAAGACACTAAGACAGACAGACAGACACTAAGTCAGACAGACAGACAAAGACAGACACACGGACAGACAGACAGACACACGGACAGACAGACAGACAGACAGACAGACAGACAGACACTAAGACAGACAGACAGACATGCAGACAGACAGACAGACAGACAGACAGACAGACAGACAGACAGACAGACAGACAGACAGACAGACAGTAAGACACTAAGACACTAAGACAGACAGACAGACAGTAAGACACTAAGACACTAAGACAGACAGACAGACAGACACTAAGACAGACAGACAGACACTAAGTCAGACAGACAGACAAAGACAGACACACGGACAGACAGACAGACACACGGACAGACAGACAGACAGACAGACAGACAAGATACAAGATGAGTCGGCGGAATGGGCAGTGATGCCTCTTGCCGGTTGTGTGACAATGTCGCTTAAAGTGCGCCAGAGTGCACACAGCCTCTGCCTAAAACAAAAGAAATTCCCTACAATTTTTTTCTTTACACATGCAAATTCTACTACTGTCATAAAAAGTAGCCACACGTATCGACACTGGCGGAGAATAGAGAGTGACCTTATCTTATATGTAACTAACTGAGTCTGCAAGACTGTTGAATTCCCACTGTACTAAAATTGCCGCAGCAAAATATAACAATATAATCAAATATCCATAGAAACGTCTTCCATATCGACACTTTCCGCTGCCAGCCGACATGGTCAGCTGACGCTGCTGCTGCTGCTGCCGCAGTCGCATA
>NIVC01000525.1:382850-445520 GCA_002269645.1 Macrostomum lignano | reverse complement strand
TAGGGCCCAACTTTAAATTTGCAAGATAATATTATTTTCAATTGTCTTAATTAGTATAAAACATAGTATTAGGCCTTAGACTAGGCCAAAATTTTTAATAGGCCTATTTTAGAAATATTGAAAAAAAAATAGCTAGACCTAATCTCTAACTATAAAAATCAAAACTCTGTCTTTGTATTTGTTTACAATTTTATTTGCTATGGTTATAGACTTCAAAACCACTCAACCAATATAGACATTTTTAATTACCTTTTAGGGGTTTGTGCACCTACAAAAACAGCTTTTCTAGGGTGAATGGGGGGCTCTAGCCAGCAAAGCCCCCTCCTCTGCATTTGCTACTGCTTAGGTGTATAGCCAGTATATATACTTTTAACAAGTTAATTGAATTAGCAAAAATCAATGCAAATTTGGCTGCAATTCACTTGTAGATCATGACTAGGAAACTAAGAAATACTATAAATACAAAGATTTAAGATCCACTATATTAGAGAGTGCAATGCAAAACTTATAATTAGGTAGAACCAGGCAAAAAAACATATTGTCTATATAGGCAAAGAGGTATTATACTTCCAAATTTGCACCTTTGATAAGCAAAGAAATTTGCACCATATCTTTAGAATTTGTGCTTTTGCGCCTATGACAATCAAATTTATGCCAGGTGCAAATTTGCACTTGACTCTAAAGACTATTTAAGTCTTCTTACCTAAAAAGTGCAAAAAAACTGCTTAAACATGTGATTTTTTCACTAAATTCTCTATAGGCCTAGTGTTACTTTAGTTTTACCAATCTTCTTTAAATTTGACACAATCAATTTTTTTATATTTTGACACAATTACCTAAAATTTTGAGGTTCAAAGTCAGTCTTGAATGGCATTGTGCACTTTAAGTTAGTCTGCTTTTTTTAGCATAGCAACCACTTTAACCTTTATCTTTTTCTCTTTCAATCCCTGGCCTTATGTGGCTAGATGTAGAAAAAAGGGTTTCAAAACTGACTAACTTTGGCTATTATAAGTTTGCTTTACATAAAGTGATTGACTTCAATTTTGACACAATTCTTCATTGACTTATTCCTAACTAAATGTAAATTCTCAACTCTGTAACTCAATCAAGACAGAAATTGTGGCATAGGCCAGCCTTATCTTAGTTTCTTGCATTAAATTATTTTGAGTTAAAAATTGACTCAATAAGTTAAAACAAGTTAGGCCTAGTCCATAGTAATCAATAGTCTGCTGAGCTTACTAAATCACATAATAATGGGCAACCCAAAACAAGAAGTTGCCAAAGGTCGAAGAATTTCTCTAGGTAAAGGTGATACCAGAGGTCTCATTCAAGTGTGAATTGAATAAGTTATCACTGGTGCCATATATGTTCTTGAACTTTGCCTTGACATGCGCCCAAGTCCTTTCAATGGCATTCATATGCAAATGCAAAGTTCTTAGTTTCTAACTAGTTTTGGATTGCTCATTATTATGCTAGGGCCTATGCCATTTAGTGAGCTCAGTAGACTATCAATTGAGTGCTATCGATTATGGACTAACTTGTTTTAACTTATTGAGTCCATTTTTAACTCAAAATAATTTTATGTGGGAAACTAGGATAATGCTGAAATTGTAAACATGTGAATTTTGTCTGCTTTTTCTATTGTCATATTTATTTACTAATACTAATAGGGGCCTGATATTGTCACATTAATCAATGATATACAAAAATTAATATGGGCGAAAGGTCTTTAATTAATTCATATTATTTTGGGTCTATCTATAGTAGGCTAAGCCTAGGCCTAGATTAGGCAATTAAGTCAAGTCAGTTATTTTGCATGCAAACATAGTCATACTGCTCTGCTCTAGTTTTTGGGTTACAATTTAATGCAGAATAAGGCCAAGCTGTCGATAAGACGTTAAGCCTATGCTGACTTGACAGTTAAGAAGTAATTAATTTTTGTTAACTGCATTAAAAAGGCTCCCCTAGTGGGCGAGGAGCTGAGCTATACGATAGGACTAACTAGCCATGCAGATATTGCAGCAATCATAGACCTAACGTGACAAAAGTCGTATTTTAAAGTACAGTTTTATTCATTTTAACAGATGACTTGCAATTTTTAAGAAGATAACGTGAGTATGCGCGTAAATCAGAACATATGACCTAGAGTTTTCTTTATTAAACATAAAAAAGACTATACTAACAACAATTATTACGTGTCTTTAGAAATGCGCAAAAAGTTTTGGCTCTAATTCAATTTTTTACTCTGCGTTCTAGCTTAATTTTAGAACACATCGCCCGCTGGCATTACTGCAAATCACCTGAATTTTCACGCACTCGTCTATACCCTATACCTTCCTACTGTTTCCGGCTTATAAGCAAAGTCGAACGTATATTTGGTTAGTAAACATGTAGAAAGAGTTTGAATTCTTTACAAACTCTTTTTCGGTTTTTGTACATCTTTACGGCTATTTACAACATGCTCAAACGTTTGGTTGCAATTTAGTAGTAACAACCTACGATAATAATTTCTCATTCCTAGCAAATATTGTAGTTTGAGGCTATAGTTTTTTTTCTTACATTTAATGCCTACTGCAGAAGCTCTAGTTTACTATAATATGAATTTTAGCTTTATTAATTCTCATGTGATTCCTGTCATATTTGAATTAGTATCATTCAACGCAATATAATTTTATAGTAGAATAAGTTTAACTAACTTCAAGCGTTTTCAGTATGTTTTATAAGACTTAATAAAAATAGCTTCAAAATTGGATGCGAAATACCAAAATTGCACATGGTATTAGTATTACGTAATGAATTTGAGAATTTTTAATACTTAAAAATCTACTTGCTTCTTCAGCAATGACGATCCAGAAGTAACATTACAGACTTTAAAAAACATAGCCAGCATGTCATCGGATGGAGCGGTGTCCTACGTGGACTCTCGCTGTTACAGTCATCGCGGCAGCATCACAAGCTGCTACTCAGGCGACGATCCTATGCTGGGCGCGTCCTTGTTTAATCTGAACGAGGCGCAGAACTCTCTAATCGCCAAGGAGTCCGTTGAGCTGCACCAACTGCAGGAAGAGTCTCCAGAATCTGCCGCAGAGGCTGAAAAGCTGGTGGCTCTGGGAAAAATGGAGCGCGGGCTGCGCATCATCTCCGCCATGGCATACATGCCCTCTACAGGGATGCCGTTCTCTTGTCGCTACCGTCTGCCGGAGAGCGGCCTTTTCCTCACTGGCGAGCGGTTGACCTTCAGCGTGCGCGAAGGTCAGAGCGGCGTCGGGTCGGCCGGCGGCAAGCAGCGAATGCGCCAACTTCGACGTGGAATTCAGCGCCTGCTGAACCTCGACCTGAGCTTCGAAATCACCTTCAGCCACGGCATCTTCACGTGGACAGTCACCCGGAAGTGGAGTCATTGGAGACGGCTCTACCCCTTGCTGCTGGCATCGGGCCTGCTCCCACATATGGGCACTAAGCCGAGGCGCGAGCACGGGACCTCGATGATCGAGTCGAGCAGCCAACAGCAGCACCGGCGAGATTCAACAGTATCGGCGGTGCTGGACAACGAAGAGTTCAAAAGGTCCCGCTTTGAGGAGCAGCTGAAAAAGATTCTAGATAAGCTGGACAGCCTTGAGCGAACTCTGAACCTGCTGAAGTTTCTTGGCGTATCGCGACTCTCCTTTGTTCGAGGAGTCGGCGGCAAGTGCGGCGAAGCGGAGGTCAGCGTTCACATTCAGCGTTATGCGGCCTCCCCGCTGACCGGCTGCCAGTCCTGCATTGGACTGTTCGCGCGGAAAAAGACAATGTGAGCCATTGCTGATCCTGGCATATAGCACTGTCTACAGTTCTTCAATCTCTGATGTTTGTTGACAATTCATTGTTGCACACTCTTTTTCAGGTGGATGGTAATCAAAGAGCGCTGCATCGTCTTCCTGAAGGACAACCTGTCCGAAGTCAAAGAGGTGTTCCTGTTGGACTCTACCTGCCTGATTATCAACGGCTTGGACCCGTCTATGCGGAACTACTTATCTGGCTTTGTGCTGAGAAATTCCAGCATGTAAGCAAATAAACGTTTTGCTATGATAAGAGCCTACAGCTCGTATATGTTGTTCGATTCGGTCATTGATCGCACTGGAAAGTTATTTTTTTTACAAATAAAGCACTGTCGACATTAGGAACGAGTGCTAGAAAATATAGTAGAAACGGATAGAAGAAACATACAATATGGTAGAAACATACTAGAAACGAATTCGCGTCGAAATCCGTATTTACGTATCTCAGAGACTTGAATATAAACTTAGATCCACCTTTTCCGACTGATTCCACAGGTTGATGATCATTCAGTGCGATTACGGAGACTACCCGATGCTGGCTGCGGAGATGACTCGCATTAAGGAGCTTCTGTCTACGCAGCATCAGAGACTGCTTGATCCGACTCCCAGGCAGCAGAGCCAGCAGCGTCGGCACCGGCAACAGCAACAGCAGCTCCAGGACCAGCAGCTGGAGCTCATCGTCACGCACCGAAGTCGCCGGTCTCAGGGTGGTGGCCAGCACAATTTTGGCAGCTTTGCTGGCACTCGTGCCAACTGTCCAGCTAAATGGTACGTGGACGGTGCCACCTACTTTGCTGACATCTTCGACGCCATGGAGCAAGCCAACGAAGAGATCTTCATCTGCGATTGGTGGCTAACGCCAGAGGTACATCTAAAAAGGCCGGACGATGACGGGCACTACAGACTGATGAATGTGCTGCAGCGCCGAGCGGATGCCGGCGTGCAGATCTTCATACTCATCTATAAGGAGGTGCGCGTTGAGGCGATGCAAAACTATATAGCTTGGGTTGCTGATCTCCATGAGTTAACCGACACTAAGTTTGAACTAGAGCTCCCTGTAGAGTGTGAGCTCGATCTTGGTGACAGAGAGTTCACCACAGAGTGAGTCCCACCCAGCTCGATCTTGGTGACAGAGAGTCCCCCACAGAGTGAGTCCTACCCAGCTCCATCTTCGTGACAAGAGTTTCATACAGAGGGATTCCTATACTTAGATCAATTTTGTATGCTCTAGGCAATTACTTTCTCGTAATTTGACTTTAATTTCCATAGGTGAAATACACGCTGAAGATTGACAGCTGGTACACGAAGCTGATGCTGCGCACGCTAAACAAGTGTAACATTCACGTGTTGCGTCATCCAAATCACCTGTCCTCCTGGGAGTTCCTGTGGGCGCATCACGAAAAACTAGTAGTGGTCGACCAGAAGCTGGCATTCGTTGGCGGAATCGACCTGTGCTGGGGGCGCTGGGACACTCAGCAGCATCGAATTACGGACTTGGGCGACTCAGACTGGACCAAGTACCCGCCGCTCATTCCCGTGCTAACAGTAAGTTTGCTGCATTGCGTACGTATTTAAATCTTGTTTAGCATAGTGGAGTTTAGCAAAATTATTCCAGAAACTGTGCATAATTAAATTTAATCAGCTTATATTAGACTTTAATAGTACACTCGTACAGGGATTATCGTCAGCTGTTGCATCAAACAGCTCACTAGGATTAGTGTAAAGATATTTAATACGAACCAATGCCAATCTAGTTCTGCGAATTTTTCGACTAATGCTGTTGATCCAAAAAGTTATGGATTTTCTCTACCAGCCCCAGATCTGCTCTATAATACAGCTTGAAGCGCATTTGATATGATGGGAGTCCCAATGCTAAGTGCTAATTTGTCGTGTAAGAGTTTAATGACATTAAGGCAGGCTGATAGTCTGCAGCATCTTATATATGATTCTGTAGAACTGGGCTAACTCTCTGCCACAAACACCCAGAAGTGCTGATGACATAAGCTCTTGTCCTATGATAAAGTCATTTATTTCATAGCCCTCGTGAGTTTTGGCATAAGCGATAGCAAATTTAGCCCATAAGGGAGTTGTAGCCCAGTGGTTAGCATCGGACTCACGACTCGGGGGTTCGATTCGCGATCCCACTTGAAGAACAATGTATGTCCTTGAGCAAGATACTTAACTCTGCATTGCTTCAGTTCACCCAGCTGTATAAAATGGGTGCCAGTAGCTAGCTGGGGTTATTGAGGGTTGTGCGTGTGGCGACCCCCAGTCCTTGGACTGAACAGCCGTACCTAACCTTCAGATGCGCCGCGCAATATCTGCATCTGGCCCAATTGGGGCAGGTGTAATCCATCATTATTATTTTTAATAACATTAGCCTATAGTTTCCCATTTCAATGTGTATTCTGCGTAAATGCCTGGCCAATTGACGTTAGCGAATCAAAAGCTTTTGCTTTTGTATCTTTTGGCTAGCTACCGTACATTTCCCTGCGTACAATCGTTCTAAAAAGAGAAACAACGCCAACCACCACCCCAAAAAAATGGACAACTTCGCCAATTCGCAGTCGTTGCACTCGCCGAACTCGTCGCGCAGAGCCGATTTGAGACGAGCCGCTTGGCTGCACAAGCTTCAGGAGTTGCAGCACTTTTCCAGACTATACGAGTCTAATGCTTTCACGCCGCAGGGCACTATTCAAGTCAGTTGGCGCTTAGCCCGTGTCTCTCTTTCAGTTTTCTGTCTATACAGTGTGCTCACGCTTTACTATGCTATCCTATGCCAGCTGAATCAATTTAGGCATTTTCTCATTCATCTGCTTGCTTCTTTTCACTACTAGCCCTTGAACTTGCAAACAATAGCAGGTCTACATCAAGAGCGTGACTTTCTATTGTGAATTATTAGTTTAGGAAACTTGAGACAACTATTAGTTTGACAAAAGACACTCCCTGGCTGCTTTAGAGCTACAGTTCAGGTAGCTGCTTATTGTTCGAGAATATTGGTCCGAGGGGCATGATTAAGCTGATATATGTTCTACATATATTAGATGTACAATGCAGAGAAAACACTGGTGTAGAGCAAATCAAGAGACACTCGCTCTAATTTGAGTTGAAAGCAACACCAACACTCTAAAATGGTGGCAAAATAGTTGAAGGCCGATTTTTCTTTTCCCTATAAATTTTGATAAGTTGAACGTATGAAGATGATGTTTTAACTTTTAATCTGAGATATTATATTATATCAACAGCTCAACACATGGTTCAGAAAATTAGAGTGTTCAAAGTCAACAGAAAAATTTTGCATAGATTGACAGGCCCCAAGTAGGGCATACAGGACTAGCTATACTATAGCTATATAGTTAAAATGTATATAAATCGTAGCAAACATTAAATTCCAACGAAAGCAATATAAAACAATGTCGGCAAGGTTCAATGGAAACAAATATTTTGATGTCTTGCAACGATATAGTATGGTCAAGGTGTTGCTTTTGGTTAAAAAGTATAAAATTCCCATCTTGCTAATGCATTTTTCGTCGAAAATCGGCCTTCAACTATTTTTCCACGAATCGTGAGTTTTACGTCCTCTTATATGCTAGTGGTCCTTGGGCGTGAAACGGGTATATTCACGTCAATAAACTAGGGGAGGGGGGTTGAGTGCCAGATAAGACAAGGAGGGGGTGGAGTGCGCGACGAAAGAAAGAGGCGAGATCGAAGAGCCAATCAGAAGGCAGCGAGGAGAGAGAAAAAATAACAAGACTGAACCAGAGAGAGAGACAACAATGACAATTAAGTGAAGATCGATGAACTAAAGAATGAATAGGAAGGTCGCGACAGTACATTATAAATCAATAATCAATAAACCAATAAATGAGTCAACTCATTTGAAGCGTTTCTTCTTACGGTTTATCACGGACAACTGCATGCACTGGTAGAAGGACGCTCGTGCAAGTTTTTCCTGAAAAAATGCATTACATTTAAATTCTCAATATCTCACCTTGTAGACTTATAAATTACAAATGAAGCAAGTGTGTGTCTTTATAAGTTTATCAAGATGTCTTATTCCTGAACCGGCGAAAGCCTATTTAGCGCAGTGCAAAACAAGCAGATCCTTGATTCGAAATCCGCTGAAAAAACACTTTTTTCTATTTTTCTCAACAAACTTGTGAGCGCACTTCGGATAAAAGACATGCTGGCTCAATTTGTAATTCGGAAGTCAAGAAACTGAAATATTGCGAATTTAGTGCTAAAAAACTGAGCACTTCCTTTCTCCCCAGTGCATTTTGCAACGAAATTTAAAGTTGTCCTTCCTCAATTTTTTTGTTTCACTCTTTTACGGTTTATTCTTTCTGCTATCGCACAATAAGAATCATTGCATACTCTATTGCAGTTTTTTTTCCCTGGGTAGTAGAGAACTTGACTATATTCTAAACTTACTGTGGTATCCAGATGTCTAGATCCTGTGCTTTTCTTTAGCAATGTTTTTGCAGACGTCTTCTTCTTTGATAAAAATCATAAATATTACATGTTCTGCTTGTACTTTTAAATGCACAGCCTCTGCCTGAGAGAGGTCTTCCTTTATTTGCACTAAAAGTGAACTCACAGGGCTGTAACTATAGTCAATAATTACTAAGACAAATATTCCAAACTCTCTCGTTTCCAGGTGAAACCGGCCGGAGTCTCAGCCACTACAAACAGTGTAAGTTGCCTAATGTATAAAAACTCCAGGTTTCTGTTTGACTGCCTAAACGGGCCATGGGACCACTTTGGCATTGAAAATCGCTTGTCAAGGCGTGCTTGTACTCTAAGGCGACAAGTTGAGATGGATAACCTTGCAAGCGAAACGAAGGAGTAAAGGGAAGAATTAGCTCCAGTTTATCCCAGTCGACGCCATCTGCTCCCCAACCCTAACCCTGTACTTCTCCTCTCTCCTCCTGAGACCTTAGCTGTACAGGTCTGACTCGCTTAATCCCAGACCTCTTCCATCTTTACTGCTTTGCTCAACAATAATCCGCGAGGCTGTTTTGTGAACCCTGAGCAGACCCCTGTAATAAATTGCCGGCCTATGGAACAAAATGCATAATACATGAGGCCCTCGGTTTATTGCATGCAAGTTTGCTAATGCAGACAATTGAATGAAAAAATCCAACAAAAGAGACTACCCGACATGTATGTTGTCATGAATGAATTAGCAAACAGAAAATCCTGTAAAAAACAACAACAAATGCAACAAAGAAAGAAACGATAGTAAAATAATCAAAACAACGGCAGCCACAGCAACAACCACAACAACAGCAACAACAACAAACAAACAAACAAAAAACAGCAACAAAAACAACAAAGCAAAAACAACACAAAACCGACACAAAAAACGACACCTTGCAGCAAAACGCGGCGGCAGATCGCCGAGCCGACAGCGACTCCGAATCATTCGCCGGCGATGACACGTCCGCTGGCCCGGCCGGGATGGACAGAATCTCAGAGTTGAGCTCAGCCGACGAAGTCGGAGGCCAGGACACTCGTCGGACGGTAGTTCTGGTGACAGAGCGAGCTGAAGATGTCGCCCAGAAGCAGCAGCAGCCCCTGCCCGATCGTGCCTGGAGCCGCGCCTCAGTTGTCAGCGATCGACTACGCAAGATCCTTCGTCGCGGAGGAGACGCTGGCGACGTCGCCGGAGGCGGCGGCAGCGGCAGCGACTCTGTCGTGCTCCGCCGCTACGCTTCCACAGCGGAGGCCGCTGACGCCGTCGTGGCTGCAGCGGGCGTTGGTGCCGACGTCGAGGTCGAGACGGCCAAGGAGCGTCGCGCCGACGACGATCGCCGCCTGGTTGCGGACACACCGGACGCAAAGCGGCTGAAGGACGGGCAGGTGCAGGTGCGGCATTACGATCCCGTCATGCAGCGGATGGGCAATTTTCTGCGGAGCAACGCCGAGAAACGACGGGTGACGCGTGGCGTCAGGGAGCGCCTGCGCCGAGGCGAGCACAGCAACGGAATGTGAGCTCCCGGTCAAGCTGCTGTGTGCGTCATCAGTGTCTGAGCTGCTGAAGCCTAATGATTCTCCTGCCGCAGTTTCTCATATCAAAATTTCTCATGTCCCAGTTTCTCATGTCCCAGTTTCTCATGTCCCAGTTTCTCATGTCCCAGTTTCTCATGTCCCAGTTTCTCATGTCCCAGTTTCTCATGTCCCAGTTTCTCATGTCCCAGTTTCTCATGTCCCAATTTCTCATGTCCCAGTTTCTCATGTCCCAGTTTCTCATGTCCCAGTTTCTCATGTCCCAGTTTCTCATGTCCCAGTTTCTCATGTCCCAGTTTCTCATGTCCCAGTTTCTCATGTCCCAGTTTCTCATGTCCCAGTTTCTCATGTCCCAGTTTCTCATGTCCCAGTTTCTCATGTCCCAGTTCCTCATTTCCCAGTATTTCATGTCCCAGTTTCTCATGTCCCAGTTTCTCATGTCCCAGTTTCTCATGTCCCAGTTTCTCATGTCCCAGTTTCTCATGTCCCAGTTTCTCATGTCCCAGTTTCTCATGTCCCAGTTTCTCATGTCCCAGTTTCTCATGTCCCAGTTTCTCATGTCCCAGTTTCTCATGTCCCAGTTTCTCATGTCCCAGTTTCTCATGTCCCAGTTTCTCATTTCCCAGTTTCTCATGTCCCAGTTTCTCATGTCCCAGTTTCTCATGTCCCAGTTTCTCATGTCCCAGTTTCTCATGTCCCAGTTTCTCATGTCCCAGTTTCTCATGTCCCAGTTTCTCATGTCCCAGTTTCTCATGTCCCAGTTTCTCATGTCCCAGTTTCTCATGTCCAAGTTCCTCATTTCCCAGTATTTCATGTCCCAGTTTCTCATGTCCCAGTTCCTCATTTCCCAGTATTTCATGTCCCAGTTTCTCATGTCCCAGTTCCTCATTTCCCAGTATTTCATGTCCCAGTTTCTCATGTCCCAGTTCCTCATTTCCCAGTTTCTCATGTCCCAGTTTCTCATGTCCCAGTTTCTCATGTCCCAGTTTCTCATGTCCCAGTTTCTCATGTCCCAGTTTCTCATGTCCCAATTTCTCATGTCCCAGTTTCTCATGTCCCAGTTTCTCATGTCCCAGTTTCTCATGTCCCAGTTCCTCATTTCCCAGTATTTCATGTCCCAGTTTCTCATGTCCCAGTTCCTCATTTCCCAGTTTCTCATGTCCCAATTTCTCATGTCCCAGTTTCTCATGTCCCAGTTTCTCATGTCCCAGTTTCTCATGTCCCAGTTTCTCATGTCCCAGTTTCTCATGTCCCAGTTTCTCATGTCCCAGTTTCTCATGTCCCAGTTTCTCATGTCCCAGTTTCTCATGTCCCAGTTCCTCATTTCCCAGTATTTCATGTCCCAGTTTCTCATGTCCCAGTTCCTCATTTCCCAGTTTCTCATGTCCCAATTTCTCATGTCCCAGTTTCTCATGTCCCAGTTTCTCATGTCCCAGTTCCTCATTTCCCAGTATTTCATGTCCCAGTTTCTCATGTCCCAGTTCCTCATTTCCCAGTTTCTCATGTCCCAGTTTCTCATGTCCCAGTTTCTCATGTCCCAATTTCTCATGTCCCAGTTTCTCATGTCCCAGTTTCTCATGTCCCAGTTCCTCATTTCCCAGTATTTCATGTCCCAGTTTCTCATGTCCCAGTTTCTCATGTCCCAGTTTCTCATGTCCCAGTTTCTCATGTCCCAGTTTCTCATGTCCTTTTTCAACTTCCATAAGCACCAAAACTTTTGACTAGCGGAAATTCTATGCCTTCAGGTTGCGCTTAAACTCATTGTAGCCACAAACTCTGAATTCTCATTGTTTCTCCTGGGTTCTTCAGCGCTCCTAGTTTTTCCGTCTCTTTCTAAGCTTTGCCAGCTTAGGCCCTCTCTTACTAATTTAACTGACAATTGCTAATTAATTAGTTGGTTAGTCTTCACCGCTGCTGAGCAAATTTTGTACTCAAGGACCTACCTATTGCCTGCTAGCAAACACGCGCACACAGCAGCAGCAGCGCCACTTTTGTTTTTTGAGAATCCCCAATAAATCACCGGGGGGCAGGCATGCTATGCACTGCCTATTGGCTATTTAAGTGGCCATATATGCTAGTGCTGACCTGAATAGCGTTGTCAAGGATGCCTGCACTTCACCTGCCTGTCTTTTTATCTGTTCCCTTCTGCCTCTGTCCATCTCTGCTGCCGACTCAACTGCATTATTTTAACTTTGCCGCCGAGATATAAGTTAAAATATCAGATTCTGAAGCATAACATTACTAACCTGAGACTTATAACTCAGATTCTGAAGCATAACATTACTAACCTGAGACTTATAGCTCAGATTCTGAAGCATAACATTACTAACCTGAGACTTATAGCTCAGATTCTGAAGCATAACATTACTAACCTGAGACTTATAGCTCAGATTCTGAAGCATAACATTACTAACCTGAGACTTATAACTCAGATTCTGAAGCATAACATTACTAACCTGAGACTTATAGCTCAGATTCTGAAGCATAACATTACTAACCTGAGACTTATAACTCAGATTCTGAAGCATAACATTACTAACCTGAGACTTATAACTCAGATTCTGAAGCATAACATTACTAACCTGAGACTTATAACTCAGATTCTGAAGCATAACATTACTAACCTGAGACTTATAGCTCAGATTCTGAAGCATAACATTACTAACCTGAGACTTATAACTCAGATTCTGAAGCATAACATTACTAACCTGAGACTTATAACTCAGATTCTGAAGCATAACATTACTAACCTGAGACTTATAACTCAGATTCTGAAGCATAACATTACTAACCTGAGACTTATAGCTCAGATTCTGAAGCATAACATTACTAACCTGAGACTTATAGCTCAGATTCTGAAGCATAACATTACTAACCTGAGACTTATAGCTCAGATTCTGAAGCATAACATTACTAACCTGAGACTTATAGCTCAGATTCTGAAGCATAACATTACTAACCTGAGACTTATAACTCAGATTCTGAAGCATAACATTACTAACCTGAGACTTATAGCTCAGATTCTGAAGCATAACGCAAACGAGCACACGAGATTTTATACATATGTGTGAATGCATCTATACGGTGAAAAATCAATCTCAAATCCCAAATCCCATAAGATATATGCTTAAAGCATTTTTACGTGTGCCTCTCCGTCACCTCCTCTCAGCTCCTCTCTGTCTCTTTGTCTGTACATTCGTCACTATGCCGCCCAATTCAATATGAAAGTTTAATCGGGACCTGTGCACTTTCCTATTGCATTCAATCGCACACCGCCCGCTTCACTCCCCTCATCTCGGGATTTTCTGTTTCCCCCTATTGAATTGAAATTCTTCCCCAGTGCCTACCAAAGTGCGCCAATCCTGGGTTAGCTTATGGCTGAAAAAATCCCTTACTGAATCGTTGCCCTTAACTACTGGCTGATGGAGCGGCGGGATATTGGGGAGTCTATAGCTTACGCCGCTGATTTATCAGTTCTTAAACAATGGCGCCATCTCGTCGTCTGTTCCTGTTGGCTGCTCCTGCCTAATGCCCTGCATCCATAGTCACTGTGGCTCTGTCTGTCTGCTTGCCATTCCCGAAAGCTTTACTGGCTGGTGGGGGGGGGGTGGTAATCATCCAAGGCAAATAAATCAACCCCCGTGTATTGAAAAAGGCAAATATATTTTTACTATCTCTATCTCTATTCCATCTGTAGAAGGGCAAAATTATATATCACCTTTCCTGTAGGGGAAGCCATAAATATACCACCTGTGCTGTAGGGGAGGCCATAAATATACCACCTGTGCTGTAGGGGAGGCCATAAATATACCACCTGTGCTGTAGGGGAGGCCATAAATATACCACCTGTGCTGTAGGGGAGGCCATAAATATACCACCTGTGCTGTAGGGGAGGCCATAAATATACCACCTGTGCTGTAGGGGAGGCCATAAATATACCACCTGTGCTGTAGGGGAGGCCATAAATATACCACCTGTGCTGCATGGGAAGCCATAAATATATTATCTGTCCTGTAGGGGAGGCCATAAATATAACACCTGTGCTGTAGGGGGGGGGGCCATAAATATAACACCTGTGCTGTAGGGGAGGCCATAAATATAACACCTGTGCTTTAGGGGAGGCCATAAATATAACACCTGTGCTGTAGGGGAGGCCATAAATATAACACCTGTGCTGTAAGAGAGGCCATAAATATAACACCTGTGTTGTAAGAGAGGCCAAAAATATAACACCTGTGTTGTAAGAGAGGCCATAAATATAACACCTGTGTTGTAAGAGAGGCCATAAATATAACACCTGTGCTGTAGGGGAGGCCATAAATATACCACCTGTGCTGTAGGGGAGGCCATAAATATAACACCTGTGCTGTTGGGGAGGCCATAAATATAACACCTGTGCTGTAGGGGAGGCCATAAATATAACACCTGTGCTGCATGAGAGGCCATAAATATAACACCTGTGCTGCATGGGAGGCCATAAATATAACACCTGTGCTGTAGGGGAGGCCATAAATATATCTAAAAACCCGTCCTGAAAACCTGGAAATGCATTTCAGCTACGAGATCGACCCCAACTTCGCCATCAGGCCGGACGAGGCTGCGAAAATTCGGATGTGGCGTGGCAAAGACTACGTGAACTGGATTCTCAAGGAGCCCGTGCGACTGCACCTACCCGAAGAGGGTGAGCTGGTTTTTTATTTTCAATATGAAACGTTGCTTTATTTAGTTTCTTACTCTACATATCGGCTAAAAGTAAACTTCGGTAATGTGTATAAATTTGGGCTTAATAAACTGAGTTGCGCTACATATCGGTCAAGTCCGGATTATTCCTACATGTATATAATTTGTTTTTCATATGGTACGCAGATATCACTCATCAGGTAGCTAATGACGGCAGGTTACGATTTTACGAATCCGACACTCTATGACAAAATCAGAATCATTCTACTTGCAGTAAAGCATGGTGTATAAAAGCAACTAATTAGAAATTTTACATTCCATAAGTTACTCTTGCATGCTATTTTTGCGAGCCATATTCCATGCCTCTCAGAATCCCAATCGATATTCTCGCGATTAGCGAAATTGATTAAAAGGGACTTTTAAAGGGGAAGATATTTATCCACTTCATACTCGCACAGCTCTATAGTCTATAAAAGTTTTTCGTGGTCGTAAGCTACTTATCGGATTTACCGCTTTCTGGAATAGATTTTAAAGCACAAATCTATAGCAGCTGCTGAGGCCTGAGAAGGAGGTTTCGAACCGAGAGTCGCGACAGGGACCCCCCGGAACTGTTCTGGACTGGAGGAAAGCTGGAGGAAAGCACAAACTTTACATGTACTAAACTGATTGTGCGTTCTACTTGTATTTCTGTCAACCTAAAAAGTGTAGACTAAACTTTTTGAGAAGCTGGGGAGGGTGTCACTTATTTAAAGGGATTCTTAATTTTCCCCGAGGGGGCAGGAAAGGCTAGTCTATCTACTATGCTAAAGTTGTAGGGGGCAGACGGGGGGCGTGGTCCAGTGGTCCAGCGCGGCCCTCTGATGTGCCAGCGGCCCAGGCTCGATTCCAGCCACATTAATTTGGGGCTAAATTGGAATCTCGGCTTGGCTCTGCTCATGCAATTAACGGTCTTGATGGCCAACCCCAAGGCACAGTGGAGTGTACATGACTAACGATAAATAAAGTTAGCGCCGCTGTACACACCTTTGTGAGTGTGTGCCTGTGTGTGTGACTGCGTACGTATCTGCCGCTTGTGTGCCTGCTCAGGGGAGTCGGCGGAATGGGCAGTAATGCCTCTCGCCGGTTGTGCGACAATGTCGCCTAAAGTGCGCCAGGGCGGTGCCAATCCAGGGAATTTTTGAGTCCTGGGTTCTGAATAGTTTCATCCCCTTATTCAGCTTGTTTCATGCTTCAGTCTTTTTTTCGTAAGATAAAGACTGAGTGAGCAATGCAGGCAAGGCTGGGATAATCCGCTTCTCGTCTCCCCACAGCTGCTCCGCTTCACTGGGGAGATGAAGACACACTTTCCCTTCCTCTTTTTCTCTGCTTCAGCTGAGTTTCAGAGAAAGAATATAGAGGTCCCCTCTGGTTGATAGCGGTCTCACCATCGTGCATCTGCGTGTTTTTTAAAAGATAATTAGCACCTTTGAGCTCCCAATGCGGCTCTGTCAGCCTGCTGTTGAGATTGTCACTCTGTTTAGTTCTTCCATCTGTGAGATTATCACTCCCCTCAGTACCTTCTACGAGTATCTGTGAGATTGTCACTCCACTCAGCACCTTCTATCTGTGAGATCATCACTCCCCTCAGCACCTTCTATCTGTGAGATTATCACTCCCCTCAGCACCTTCTATCTGTGAGATTGTCACTCCACTCAGCACCTTCTATCTGTGAGATTGTCACTCCCCTCAGTACCTTCGATCTACGGTATAAGATTGTCACTCCCCTTCCGAATCTTCAAGTTTTTGGGAAGTTTCGAGCTTGAACCCTCCCGCCCGACCGCAACCCGCAGAGCTGGTTGACCGCGGCCGCGTGCCCCGGATGCCCTGGCACGACATCGGCTGCGTCGTCGGCGGCAACGCTGCCCGCGACGTGGCCCGACACTTCATCGAGCGCTGGAACTTTACCGTGAAGAGCAAGTCCAACTGCCAGCTGCCGCTGCTCATGCCGAAATCTTTGAAGCCGGAGCCGGCCGGGCCGGACAACAGCGACTTGGAGCCGGACGCTGACGGCGAGAATGCGGCCAGCGCGGCCAAGCAGCCGGGGCAGCGGCGCACTTTTCTCGGGCTGCTGGACCGGCTGCATCACCATCAGCCTCAGCAGCAGCAGCAGCAGCAGCATCAATACCAGATAAAATCTGACCTGTCCCAAACGGACTCGAACAGCAAGCCGTCGGTCCGCCAGCCGCCGTTGCCATTCAAGAGCATCGCGCCAAAGTCTGCCAATCGAGTGAACGTACTGCGCAGCCTGGGCATGTGGTCCGGCGGCATCGAGGAGCCCGAGACGTCCGTGCTCAGCGCTATGTGCGACGCGATCGACAACTCCGAGTACTATGTCTACATTGAGAACCAGTTCTTCATCAGCTGCGCAGACGAGACCCTCGGCCGGAAGTGGCCGGTGCAGAACCCCATAGCCAGCCGGCTTGTCCAGCGGATCGTCCGAGCCAATCGAGAGGGCCGAAAATTCCGCGTCTACTTGGTGCTGCCGCTGCTGCCGCAGTTCGAAGGCGACGTAGCCGAGAGTCCCAGCAGCGCTGACAGCATCAAGAAGATCCTGCACCACACCTACGCCTGCCTGTGCCGATCTGAGAGCTCCATGATGGCCCAGCTGTCCGATGCGGGCATTCAAGCGTCCGACTATTTGTCCGTTTGCGCGCTGCGAACCTGGGGCCAGCTGGCTGGCGGCGAGCTGGTCTCCGAGCTCATCTACGTGCACAGCAAGCTGATGATTGCGGACGATCGAGTCGCCATCATCGGCTCCGCCAACATCAACGACCGGTCGTTGCTAGGCTACCGGGACTCGGAGATCGCGGTTCGATTCGAGGACTCCGGCTCGGATTTGGCACCGGCCGACTGGCAGGCGGCGGCGTCAGCCGCTCCGGCCCAGGCCGGCTCGTTCTGCGGCTCGCTGCGCCGCTGCCTGATGCGCGAGCACCTCGGCCTGTCCATCTCGGATCCCGCCAACCAGGCTCTGGCCGACCCAACTAGCGACCAATTCTTCCACGAGGTCTGGTCGGCCACGGCCCGGCGAAACACGGAGATATTCGAGCAGGTGTTCCACTGCTACCCCACTGACCGGGCCAGCAACTACAAGGAGCTTCGAGACTGGGTTAGCGAGCCCAGCCTGGCCGCCACCGACCGGGAGCAGGCGGTGCACCAGCTGGAGACCGAGGTTCGCGGCTTCCTGGTGGAGTTTCCGCTGAACTTCCTGGACGGGGTCAGCTTGGACTTTCAGGTTGGCCGGATTTCTAGCGCCTCGCTGCTGCCGCTGATCACCTGGCTGTAGAATCTTGAACCCCTACACCGAGGCTGGACTTTGAACCAGACCTGGAAATGTAACACCGGAGCCTGAGTATTGAGCACCGGGATCTGAAACTTGAACACCGGGATCTGAAACTCGAACACCGGGATCTGAAACTTGAACACCGGGATCTGAAACTTGAACACCGTAGTCTGAAACTTGAACACCGTAGTCTGAAACTTGAACACCGGGATCTGAAACTTGAACACCGGGATCTGAAACTTGAACACCGGGATCTGAAACTGGAACACCGTAGTCTGAAACTTGAACACCGGGATCTGAAACTTGAACACCGTAGTCTGAAGCTTGAACACCGGGATCTGAAACTTGAACATCAGATGGCAACTGTAACCAAAGTACAGGTGTGATTGTTATATAAATGCTTTCAGTCATATTCACCGTGTTTCATATCTTTTAACGGAATAAACTATTGTTATATTTTCTATTTATGATTTTTTCGCAAACAGACGTTATTTCCTATTTTTCAACTTACAGATGGTTGTGCTTCGAGTTTCTATTGTTGTTGTTGTCTCAGTTTGGTTTGAAAAAGTCTAAGCCAAGCAAAAACCCAAGTCAAGTAACTCACTTTTTAATAGCAACGAATTGTTTTAAACTCATAGTGTCTTTTTGCCTATAATAGAATCGCATTCATTCAGGTCAAATTGATTTGCTGTTAATTTGTACAAACAAAAGCCGGTGAGGAGACCCAAGTGACACCAAGCTGCCCTTGTACCCAGGACATACTGACCAAATTCTGTTGAAACATTTTGCTTTTTCTGTGGCAAAATTAGGCCCTTCAAATAAACTGTCCATGACACAAACGCCCTGGATACATCGGCAACCTCCTATTCCTTCTTGTAAAGCAAATTAATCTGCTTCTATTTGTCTTTTATTGATCGATTTTTATGCTGCCGAATCTCTTACATAACTTGCTTTCAAATCTAATTACAAAATTTATTTTTCTTTTCAAATTTTCTTCAAGACGTGCCAGTCCAATGCGAACTGTTTTTGCCAAGATTGTCTTTTAAAAGCAAAATAAAAGAAGCTTATTTTGTGTGTGCCAAGAATATATGGCCTGAAAAACTTCAGTGTGGCTTCTGTGTTTCTCATATTGGTGAACTTGGGCGGCTTAAAACAGTGCAAGGTTCTGTTTTTGTTCAAGCTGGTTAAACTACTAATTATAATTATGATACATCACCTGCCCTGATAGGCAGATGTGCAACCGACAGCTCAGCCGCAGCTATTGCGCGGTGCATCTGAAGGCTGCGTACGGCTGTTCTGTCTAAGGACTGGGGGGGGGGGCTGCCGCACAACCTCAATTACCACAGCTAATGCTGGCACCCATTTTACAGCTGGGTGAACTGAAGCAATGCAGAGTTGAGTGTCTTGCTCAACAACAACAACAGAATACGCAGTTGCGTCACAGGGCGCGCTTCAAGGCCAGGTCGCGAATGAACGCCACGTCGCCGGGCGAATCCGGGGCGCCGGCGTCAGCCAGCAGGCAGTCGACGAAACGCCGAGTGCGCCTGCCCCCGCCGGTAGGGTGCCTGCAGCGTTAGCAGCAGCACCTCCGGCACCGGCTCGGGGCAGTACGACTCGGCGCGGATGATATGACCTGCCAGCTGGAGTCGCCGACGGCGCAGCAGGTCGCTTGGACGGACCAGGCCGGCGCGGCGATACAAAGCCGCGTTGGTCACTCGCTCGTAGCCGATCTTGAAGGCGGCGCGCAGCAGGCCAGCGTGCGCCGCGTCAACTTGTTGCTCGAGCGACTCCGTCAGCGTCCAGGTCTCGGCGTTGTACAGCAGGACGGTCTCGATCACCGCCTGGAACAGCGCCGCCCTCTGGCGGTCAGGTAAGGCCTCGGACTGCAGGACTGCCTTCACAGGCAGCCCAGGGAAGCCCGCGGCGACGCCGCAAATCTTCGCGGACGCCGGGAACCAGACCGCCGAGGTAGACGAACTGCTGACAACGCGGAAGCTCTGTCGCCTGTCCATCAGCGCCTCGGCACAAAATCGCAGCCTCGCACAAAATCGCAGCCTCGGCACAAAATCGCAGCCTCGCACAAAATCGCAGCCTCGGCACAAAATCGCAGCCTCGGCACAAAATCGCAGCCTCGCACAATCTTGCTCAAGGACACAAATAGTTCCGAGTAGAATCGGGAATCGAACCCCCGACCTTCAAGTCGTGAGTCCGACGCTCTAAACACTAGGCTACAACCCCCATTGTACGCAAGAAAGAAGCTTAGGAAGTGACTCAACAACACGTTTCGACGATGTGAAGCTTTCGAGCTTGTGAACTTTCAAGCTTGTAAAACGCCCTTTCCAGAATCGAGCCCGGGACCTCTTGTACAACCAATCACACGGGACGCAGAGAATCAGAAATAAAATTCACCAATTAAAGACACTAAGATAAAAAATTTTCATTGCTTCAAAACGCGAATGTACTTTTATTTGCAGTTGAACCAAGATTATAGCATTTAGCGATGAAACACTACTAGCTAACACTATGCTCTACTAACACAGTTCTTGAACATTATAACAATAGCACTGCAACAAATTCAGTTGAAGGGCATGCAAGATCGATATAAAATGAGTAGTTAAAATTTATTGTTTCAATTTATAAGCAGAATTCAGTTAGTCTTGTCCACAGATACTAAAATGACTAGATGGGCCACTCAGGCGTATATACTTGGTAAAACAGCTTTCTACTTTCAGTTCAGTAGCAAAGAAGAATACATAAGCTATTTTATGAAAATAAAGGCAGCTGAAATGACTTTGATAAGTTTAGAAGCTCAAGCTTGCAGGCGTAAGCAACTTGCTAATTGGTTCAGCCATAATGTACATTGGCCAGTCCACTGAAATGTACATGGCAGATTTAGGCTGGAATTTCGAGAAAGGCTAAAATTTGGGAGGGTAAGTGTGGAAAGGCGCGGCTGGGGGGGGGGAGGTTTAAGCTGGGAGAGGTAAAAGCCATAAAATGAGCCTTGGCTTTAAAATGCATTAAAATGCTTCTGTTTAACTTATACTACTGAACTGAAAGTAGCTTAAACGCAAATGTGCTGAGTGGCCCAACTAGATATTCTAGTATCTGTGGTCTAGACAACTATATTTTTTATCCACATAAAAGCTGTCTGACTTCATTGTGTGAGTATGCGCTTGTACGTGCGATCAAGTGGCGTTGAAATGCAAAGCACGAAAGTTGTAAAGCGTGGCGCTGATCCTCTGTCAAAAAAATAACAACCTTGATCTGCGAGCGCACGGATGCCCTTCAATTAAGCGTAGGTGTCAATCACAAATGAGGTGAGGCTTGTTAGTCAAACTGGAGCAAATATTTGAATGAAGCAAATTTAGTTGGTGTTGCTTGAAAGGCAGATGAAAATTGAATAGCCAAACTCTTACTTTGACAGCTCAGACTGAGCACTCTCGGACTCTCATCGGTGACAGCTCAGACTGAGCACTCTCGGGACTCTCATCGGTGACAGCTCAGACTGAGCACTCTCGGAATCTCATCGGTGACAGCTCAGACTGAGCACTCTCAGAACTCTCATTGGTGACAGCTCAGACTGAGCACTCTCGGGACTCTCAGGGGAGACCCCAGCTCAGACTTCGTACTCCCAGGTCTCGAAGCGCCGGCTGGTGAACACCGTGATATTGGGCTGCTCCATAGACGAGCCGCCGACAACCGCCAGACCGACCTGCGACGAAGTCGAGCGCCGTCGGCCGAACGAGCGAAGCGACACAAGTGACTGCTTGCGCCGCGCCGCCGGCACCCGGTCGAATTCCGGATCGTCGAAGTCGCCGTCGCCGCGGTTCGTCTTTCGCCGACGCAACTCCGTCATGAGCAGGTGGAACTCCGCCTTCAGCAGGTCGCGCTCGTCCGGGGCAAGGCCGTCGGGATCCTGCAGCCGGAGCTGAACGCCGGCAAGTCGCAGCTGCAGGTCGTCGTAGCTGGCTGTCTGGGCCGCCAACAGCAGGGCGGAGGCCTCCAGCTGGTGCGGCTCCTCGCTGGATTCACGGCTTCCTCGAGGTGTCGATGCCACCGTCAGGCTGTCCGCCGATGACATGGCAAGAGCCTGGTCGGAGCCGCCGCCAACTCCGAGGCCGCTGAAGTCGCCAGGCTGTGGCGACGGCGACCTGCGACGCGAATTCAACGCCGCGGACGAAGTCGACGAAGCCTCCGGGTTGTTTACCGCGGCGATTCGAGCGGCTCGATTCCGTTTGGCGAGCTCGCGGCCCTCGCCTGGAACTCGGCGATGCTCTAGGAGCTTGCTCAGCGCAGCGGCCTGCAAACAGAAGGCGAGGGCGGTCCGCTAAAGATCGATACTGATCTCCAAGTCGGAGCCATGTTGTGGCCTGTACGAGTCGCTCCCTCCTTCTCGAAAGCTGATTAGTTGACGCCTCTTGGCTCTCTAACCACACCCCTTTCCACAGGTCGTTCCTACTCGAGAGCTGATTGGTTGACGCCTCTTGGCTCTCTAACCACACCCCTTTCCACAGGTCGTTCCTCCTCGAGAGCTGATTGGTTGACGCCTCTTGGCTCTCTAACCACACCCCTTTCCACAGGTCGTTCCTCCTCGAGAGCTGATTGGTTGACGCCTCTTGGCTCTCTAACCACACACCCCTTTCCACAGGTCGTTCCTCCTCGAGAGCTGATTGGTTGACGCCTCTTGGCTCTCTGACCACTCCCCTTTCAACAAGTCGTTCCTCCTCGAGAGCTGATTGGTTGACGCCTCTTGGCTCCCTTACCACGCCCCTTTTCACAAGTCGCTCGCTCCTCCTCCTACGTTAAAAAAGTACGGTATTTTAGTGTACTGCCTCACTGCCTCACTGCACAGCCTCAAAGCAAGCGAGTAGGTAACCAGCCCATTCCGCTGGCCCCTGAGCACGCACACTTTCTAATCGTCAGGCATGTCCACTCTATGTGCTATAGGGGGGGAGGGGGGGTCGGCCCTCATGAGCACTAATTGCACGAAAAATTCCAGGCCAACTTTTCTCGGATATTTAAATAATTGTGTTTTAATCGAGCAAAAGCTTTGAAGCTTCCAGTTGTTACACAAAGTTCGTCCGCAAAAGACAGCCACGCCAACATCAGGCCGACAGTCAGAGAGAAGGGAGCTCGTTCCCACGCTCACGTGAGTTGTAGAGAGTCTTCGGTTTAAACTTAGTTAGGGCTGCTGGTTCGGAAGAAGATAAATGAGAGTGGGGAAAGAAAAAGTAGGATAGTAGCTACAGGATTTTGCTCTGTTCCTCTGTTTGAGCCGCTTCTAACTCGCACTAGCAGTGGGATAACACAGGACGGCGAGAGAGTGAGAAGGGTGCGCTCGTATAGAAAAACTACGATGGGATGGAGATGGAGAGAAGTCCCTCGAGGCAGAAGATTAGGGAAGGGGGTTGGGCGCCGAAGCGGGAGGAAGTGAAAGCAGATCGTCGAACTTGCTTGGCCCTGAGCAGAAAATGTTTGCGGGCCCTGAGGTGACTGTGTCAGGGTGAGAAAGCTCGGTTGTGTTGGATCAACGGCACCGCCATTCGAGTTTGGAAATTTGATTATAATTAGAGTATTTGTACCGGTATACCTGTCGTTTAGAATCTCATACTTCGAATTAATATACCTGTCCTATGCAACATTGTACCTGTCCTATGCAACATTATACCTGTCCTATACAACATTATACCTGTCTTATACAACATTATACCTGTCTTATACAACATTATACCTGTCCTATGCAACATTATACCTGTCCTATGCAACATTATACCTGTCCTATACAACATTATACCTGTCCTATGCAACATTATACCTGTCCTATACAACATTATACCTGTCCTATACAACATTACACATGTCCTATGCAACATTATACCTGTCCTATACAACATTACACATGTCCTATGCAACATTATACCTGTCCTATGCAACATTACACATGTCCTATGCAACATTATACCTGTCCATTGGACGTTATCCCAGCTCAGCCGACTCTTACGACCCACGTCAAAATCATAAAAATCAAAATAAAAGATTGCACTTTTCCAACGGGACGGGATAAATTTGCCAGCTTTCTAAATAATCCCAACCCTTCTCAGCTTGGGGGAGATTAATTGGCTGGCAGTTGCTCCATCCCGTCCCAAGCTGCGGGCAACAATTAGGCACCCCGCTGCTTCCCCCCCCCTGGGCGGGCTGAAGCGGCACTTCTTCTGCTTCTTCTAAAAGAGAAAGGAAAGCGGGCAAAAAACTTAAAGCAGCTTTGGGAGGATAGATTCTCGAGATTGAGCGATGGAGACTCAGCCTATTTTAAGCCTGAGGCTGAGTCTCCTGAGTTGCAGCAGAGCCAAGCAGACTTTCTAGGCGGTATAAAATATATCAAATATGACAAAGATGGAGAGAAGGGGCGGTTGCCAACTGAGAATTCAGTGCAGCTTAGCGGAACTTCGAAGCGTTTTGCTGCATCTGCGTCAAAGCAAACGAAAATTCATTTCTACTGCTCCACACTTAGGGGTGGTGTTCGGTAAGGGTGGGAATTAGTCATTCAATAATCGGTCATTTAGGAAATTGGTCATTCAAGAAATCGGTCATTCAAGAGCCGGTCATTCAAGAATCGGTCATTCAAGAAATCGGTCATTCAAGAATCGGTCATTCAAGAAATCGGTCATTCAAGAGCCGGTCATTCAAGAGCCGGTCATTCAAGTATCGGTCATTCAAGAAATCGGCCATTTAAGAAATCGGCCATTTAAGAAATCGGTCATTCAAGAAAATCGGTCATTCAAGAAATCGATCATTCAAGAATCGGTCATTCAAGAATCAGTAATTCAAGAATCGATCATTCAAGAATCGGTCATTCAAGAAATCGGTCATTCAAGAAATCGGTCTTTCAAGAGCCGGTCATTCAAGAATCGGTCATTCAAGAAATCGGTCATTCAAGAATCGGTCATTCAAGAAATCGGCCATTTAAGAAATCGGTCATTTAAGAAATCGGCCATTTAAGAAATCGGTCATTCAAGAATCGGTCATTTAAGAAATCGGCCATTTAAGAAATCGGTCATTCAAAAAATCGGTCATTCAAAAAATCGGTCATTCAAGAATCGGTCATTTAAGAATCGGTCATTCAAGAAATCGGTCATTCAAAAAATCGGTCATTCAAGAATCGGTCATTCAAGAAATCGGTCATTCAAGAAATCGGTCATTCAATAAATCGGTCATTCAAGAGCCGGTAATTCAAGAGCCGGTCATTCAAGAATCGGTCATTCAAGAAATCGGCCATTTAAGAAATCGGCCATTTAAGAAATCGGTCATTCAAGAATCGGTCATTCAAAAAATCGGTCATTTAAGAATCGGTCATTTAAGAATCGGTCATTCAAGAAATCGGTCATTGAAGAAATCGGTCATTCAAGAATCGGTCATTCAAGAAATCGGCCATTTAAGAAATCGGCCATTTAAGAAATCAGCCATTTAAGAAATCGGTCATTCAAGAATCGGTCATTCAAAAAATCGGTCATTTAAGAATCGGTCATTTAAGAATCGGTCATTAAAGAATCGGTCATTTAAGAATCGGTCATTAAAGAATCGGTCATTCAAGAAATCGGTCATTCAAGAAATCGGTCATTCAAGAATCGGTCATTCAAGAATCGGTCATTCAAGAAATCGGTCATTCAAGAAATCGGTCATTCAGGAATCGGTCATTCAAGAAATCGGTCATTCAAGAAATCGGTCATTCAGGAATCGGTCATTCAAGAAATCGGCCATTTAAGAAATCGGCCATTTAAGAAATCGGTCATTCAAGAATCGGTCATTCAAGAAATCGGTCATTCAAGAATCGGTCATTTAAGAATCGGTCATTCAAGAGTCGCTCATTCAAGAGTCGGTCATTTAAGAAAACGGTCAATCAAGTATCGGTCATTCAAGAAATCGGTCATTCAAGAAATCGTTCATTCAAGAAATCAGTCATTCAAGAAATCGATCATTCAAGAAATCGGTATATTAATCAGGCTGCCAAGTCACAGACCTGAGCCCGCATGCAGTGGATGAGCAGGCGCGGACACCGGACAGACTGGCTAGCCGACAGGCAGACGGATAGGCTGTCCGAATAAGAATAGAATGTCACGGACAGCCGGACGGGCTCGGACGCGGGGAACCAGAAGCAGACGCCGTCAACCGGACAGCCGTCCAGCCACAGCGGGCCGGCCGGGCCGGGTAGGCACAGCGCCAAGCAGCTGGCCCTGTCCGTGTGCAGCCGGACAGCCCGGCTGGCCAAGCCGGCCGGCAGAGCGAAGAACATCAGCGAGTCCACCAGGCGGACAGCGCGAAACCGGGCCTCGGCTCGGAGTTCGGCAAGGCGAGCCCGCAGCTGCCAGAGCTGCGGCAGCATGCCTTCGACGCTGACTGGCAGCCGCACAGTGGACAGCGCGTAGCGACTGCCCAGACGGCCGGCGGCCTCGCCACCGCCAAGGTCGACAGCCAGGGCGGCGCGGCAGTCGGGCGGGTGCGGCAGGCCCAGCAGCTGATTGTAGGAGCGCAGCGCCCCGGTCAGCAGCAGCAGGCAGGCATCGTTTAGGCTGGTCCGAGTCACCTGGCGGACGCGCCACACCTGGCGGGCGTCGAGACTCGCCCGAAGCTGCGCCGGCCGCCGCCGCCTGGCCAACCTCTGCGGGCCGCCGTGCAGTGGGTTGCAGTCCGGCCGGCCCAGCAGGTAGTGCAGCAGCAGCACCGATGGCGCCAGGAAGAGGCAGCGGGCCTCCTCGAGCAGGCCGGCCGCTGTGACTCCAGGCTGCTGCGCCGCCGCTGCCGAGGTTGCTGCCGAATTTGTCACCAACGTGGACGCCACATCGTGTGCCGGCGAGTCGCAGAGAGCGCCGGACAGCAAGCGGGTCATGCTGAGGCCGTCGGCGAAGCTCGGGTGCTGCCTGTAGACCAGCAGGGCGTCGCCCGCCGGACCGTAGGCGGCCTGGAACTGCAGCTCCCAAAGCGGGCGGTCGCGAGCGAACGGGCGAGCCGTCGCTGAGGCCAAGAAGGCGGACAGGTCGGCGGGGCCGCGCAGTCGCGGTTGGATCTCGCGGACATGATCATCTAAGCTGAAGGTGGTGTCGGTTGCCCAAACTGGGCCTGCGCAGGTGTCCTGCAATCGGTAATATAGGTGGTAGAAAGGGTTATAAAAAGTTTCTAACACACTGAAACCATCGTATTCTTTCCGCCACCCAACTCCAACTGGAAACCGCCTCACTCCTCCTGCACAGCCACTCTCACTCCTCCTGCACAGCCACTCTCACTCCTCCTGCACAGCCACTCTCACTCCTCCTGCACAGCCACTCTCACTCCTCCTGCACAGCCACTCTCACTCCTCCTGCACAGCCACTCTCACTCCTGCACAGCCACTCTCACTCCTCCTGCACAGCCACTCTCACTCCTCCTGCACAGCCACTCTCACTCCTGCACAGCCACTCTCACTCCTCCTGCACAGCCACTCTCACTCCTCCTGCACAGCCACCCCACTCCTCCTGCACAGCCACCTCACTCCCCCTGGAAACCCCCCCACTCCCCCTACACAGCCACCCCACTCCTCCTGCACAGCCACCCCACTCCTGCACAGCCACCTCACTCACCGTACACAGCCGCCTCACTCCTCCTGCACAGCCACCTCACTCCCCCTGGAAACCCCCCACTCCCCCTACACAGCCACCCCACTCCTCCTGCATAGCCACCCCACTCCTGCACAGCCACCTCACTCTCCGTACACAGCCGCCTCGCTCCCCCTGCACAGCCAACCAGCCGTCCCAACAGACCTCGACACGCTGGCTAAATCTTGGATAGCGCCTCTCGCCAGATTTATCCTCGGCGCCGATCACTCGCTGGCCGACCAGCTGACGCAGCCGAGCCAGCGTCAGACCGCCGCCGGTACTGCCGCCGTTATTTCGCACGTCCAGTCGAACTACAACGGCTCTGGCGTCCCGGCGGAACCAGGCGAGCTCCCTGTGGCTCAGCGGAGTCTTGCCGAACGCGCCGGCAGCCAGTCGGAGGCAGGCCAGCGGCAGGCAGGCCATGCAGGCCAGCGCCAGCAGCGGCAGGCAGAGGAGCGACAGGCCGGCGTAGCGCAGCACCCAGCTGCAGAGCTCGGCTGCCGGGTTCTGCTCGGTGGGGTGCCGGACGCTGCACGGCTCGGACAGAGTCGGGTAGTGCAGCCCGAGCCCGCCGCCGTTCATCAGCTCCTCTTCCTCCTCGGCGTCCTCCTCGTCGTCAATTTCTTCGTCGGCTTCGTCCTCCTCGGCGACGTAGGTCTCCAAGTCATCCTCGCCGAGCTTTGCAGGATCTGTTGTCTCCGCCGCCACCGCCGCCGCTGCCGCCGCCGTCTCGCCGTCCAGCTGGTCAACTTCATCGACGAATTCTTGTTGAAGACGGCGATGTTGATAAGGAGCTCCTCCTCCACCGGCGCCGTTGATCCGCTCCGGCTCTGTCCACAATGGTTTTGTCGCGTCGACAGTCGAATCCGACGCCGATGCGGCCGACGCTAGACGGGACATCCGACTCGGCCGCCGCCGCGGTGCCTGTCGAGCTGCCCGTCAGCGTCGGGCATCGACAGTAGAGAGACGAGAAGAAGGCAGATTGGCGCCGGCAACCCAAGGCCGATCGTCTGAACTTTGTTGAATCTGAGCTGGCTGGGAGATTCCGGGACTTGGATAGAGCGAAATCTTGCCTTGCCTCTACGCTCGTAGTTGAATTGGGATAAAACGCGTTTCTTTTGGTGGAGAGTTTGCTAGGAAGCGAAGGAGGATGAGGAAGCAGCGGGCCGAAGGGAAAAGTGTGTCGGAGCTGGGGAGATGCTGGGAGATGAAGCAGAGGATGAGGAGACGAAGGGGAAGAGAAGACGCTGGGATATCTGGGAGAAATGATGCCGCGCGTAGGGCGGAGAGGAAACGGGCTGACTGGCTGGGGGTCGCCGGGGGGGTCGGTTAATGCAGAGCCGGGCAGAGAGAGAGGCGGGGGGTGGCTGGTGTACGAAAAACACAAGTCGAGCTTAGGACTGCGGGGGAGGACGGGGAGGTCGTGAGGGAGGGCTGGGGTAGCGCCAGGGGGTCAATTTGCATGTCGCATCCCCACGGCTCCCTGTTCCACCGCATGGCAAGCGGGAGGCACACACGCAGGGGCAGTCCCCTCTTCCTCCCTCACCTCATCCTCCAGTTCCGCATCAACTGGAGAAACCAATGGGTGCGCATGGAGGGCTGGAGGTCCCTGCCTGGCTTGGTGGGGGAGGGGGCATGGCGTGATCTGTGCGGGCTACGGTCTTGGTTGTGTATCCGTTATACGCCACTCACTAGCCACTCCATGGGATCCACAGGCTGCGCCTCCGTCAGCTGCCTATGTTGCTTGCTCTGCAACTCAATCTCGCTCACTTGGGCAGTCTGTCAGTCAGTCAGCTGCCACCCCGCATAAAATTGCAGCGCGTGGCGCATTTGATCGGCTTGTCTGGCTTTAGGAAACTATAGCTGGACTGCGTTAATTCTAATCACTCGTAGGCTAGCAATCCATCATCCTTGTTGAGTAGGTTAGGAATCCATCAAACTCGTTGGCTAGATTAGCAATCCATCATTCCAGTTGGCTAGATTAGCAATCCATCATTCCAGTTGGCTAGATTATCAATCCATCATTCCAGTTGGCTAGATTAGCAATCCATCATTCCAGTTGGCTAGATTAGCAATCCATCATTCCAGTTGGCTAGATTAGCAATCCATCATTCCAGTTGGCTAGATTAGCAATCCATCATTCCAGTTGGCTAGATTAGCAATCCATCATTCCAGTTGGCTAGATTAGCAATCCATCATTCCAGTTGGCTAGATTAGCAATCCATCATTCCAGTTGGCTAGATTAGCAATCCATCATTCCAGTTGGCTAGATTATCAATCCATCATTCCAGTTGGCTAGATTATCAATCCATCATTCCAGTTGGCTAGATTAGCAATCCATCATTCCAGTTGGCTAGATTAGCAATCCATCATTCCAGTTGGCTAGATTAGCAATCCATCATTCCAGTTGGCTAGATTAGCAATCCATCATTCCAGTTGGCTAGATTAGCAATCCATCATTCCAGTTGGCTAGATTAGCAATCCATCATTCCAGTTGGCTAGATTAGCAATCCATCATAGATGTAGGCTAGATTAGCTATCTATTCTAATCCATCATCCTAGTTGACTAGATTAGCAATCCATCGTATATGTAGGCTAGTTTAGCAATCCATTCCAACCACTTAAATATGTTCTAGTTCCCTCTTCAATTAGGAAATATTGCATGTGAAAGACAGTCAAAATCAAAATTGGAAATTTCACCCGGAACTTTGCTTGCCTGCCGGTTTCTGATGGCATTTCATAGAAAAATAGTTTAGTAAAATTGTGAGGGTGGGATATTAGGAATTCAGGGCTAAGAAACAGAAAATTCATAATCTCGGTAGTGCAGTTTGCAGCAGAAAACCACCCCCAGCGCAATCTGCACGGCTTGCGAGTGTAGTGATCTTCTGCTTCTGCGAAATTTTTTTATATTGCATATATTGTATTTTTTTATTGCAGCTTTACTGCGTACTGCAAATTTAAATACATATGCCCCAACGATACTACTATCTGACAGAAAGTAGAGTACTGTGATTTTAGCTAGTACTATTTTTTCAAGCTTTCAAATTCGTTTTTTTTCGCAAAAAACAACCGATTTTTTCGAGACACGGTTCGCCAAATACCGTTGACCTCGGTTACCATAGCAACGGCTGTTTATTTTGCCAGACAACGACAATGGGCATGTTAACAATCTGTATTTAAATAATCAGATTGCTTGCAGTTCGTGTTCCAATTCTACAAAAAAGCACGGCAGCAAATGAGTGCTATCAGGTTCTCTTTCCAGATTCAAATTTGCACAGCTTCATCTAGTTGTCTTGAGTTTGAACACCTGAGAACAGCTTCGTGCCGGTCACACGGTCCATCCGACGGTCTGAAATCTATTGACAGTTTTAACACTATGCGATTGAGCCTGGTATGGGATTTTCTTAGAAAAAAACTGACAACTTTTCAGTGGCTTGCGAGTATCTTTTTTCAAAGTTCGATCTTGAGTTGTCTGATTAGGCTGCAGATAAGTTTTTTACTCGCAGTTTGAAAACCTGTGTGCCATCTCTGGAGGTTGCTGAGGGGACTGTGGGGTCACGAGTGGTTGCTGAGGGGACTGTGGGGTCACGAGTGGTTGCTGAGAGGACTGTGGGGTCACGAGTGGTTGCTGAGGGGACTGTGGGGTCACTGATGGTTGCTGAGAGGATTGTGGGGTCACGGGTGGTTGCTGAGGGGACTGTGGGGTCACTGATGGTTGCTGAGAGGATTGTGGGGTCACGGGTGGTTGCTGAGGGGACTGTGGGGTCACTGATGGTTGCTGAGAGGATTGTGGGGTCACGGGTGGTTGCTGAGGGGACTGTGGGGTCAATTGTGGTTGCTGATGGGACTGTGGGGTCACGGGTGGTTGCTGAGGGGACTGTGGGATGATGAGTGGTTGCTGAGAGGACTGTGGGGTCACTGGTGGTTGCTGAGGGGACTGTGGGGTCACTGGTGTGGGCTAAGGAGGTTCCTGGTCTCTCCTGGTCTCTCCTGGTCTCAGGCAGTGCGATGAGTGTCTGGATGCAGATTTTCCGCAAGGAGGCTCAGAAATAATTATGGCTGATAGAAGTGCAAACTGCTCCTGCAGAGCAACGCTGCACACTGACAAAAGAATTTATACAGATATTGCTAAATTTATATTGGCAAATTCAATTATCACATTTCGCTTCACGCCTCAGCTCGCTGTCCTCTGACGGTGTCGCGAATGTTTATTCCGGTCTGCAATCCCTAAAAAATCCCATCGCAGTGGCCATTTCGGGGATGAATTAGTAACGCGAATAAGGGCTGGCAGTCAATCACTATTTCTAGGAATTCTGGCATTGCAATCGGCCTCTATAGCGGATTGAGCCTCAATTGAAAAGGCTGAGTCCGTTCTAATCTGTGAGGGATTAGGTAAGCAACATTTTTGCGAACTCCTAGCAGATTATTTCGGAGGGATTCGGAATACTGGAGCGCTGGCACTTCGGCAGTGTAGGTGAAATCAGGGTGGGTAGATCTCGGGTGAGATTGTGGGTAGATCTCGGGTGAGAGTGTGAGTAGATCTCGGGTAAGAGTGTGGGTAGATCTCGGGTGAGAGTGTGGGTAGATCTCGGGTGAGATTGTGGGTAGATCTCGGTAGAGATTACGGGTAGATCTCGGGTGAGACTGTGGGTAGATCTCGGGTGAGATTGTGGGTAGATCTCGGTAGAGGTTGCGGGTAGATCTCGGGTGAGATTGCGGTTAGATCTCGGGTGAGAGTGTGGGTAGATCTCGGTAGAGATTACAGGTAGATCTCGGGTGAGACTGTGAATAGATCTCAGGTGAGAGTGTGGATGAGATCGCAGGTGAGAGTGTAGGTGAGATCGCAGGTGAGAGTGTGGGTGAGATCTCAGGTGAGAGTGTGGGTGAGATCGCAGGTGAGATTGTGGGTGAGATCTCAGGTGAGAGTGTGGGTGAGATCTCAGGTGAGAGTGTGGGTGAGATCGCAGGTGAGATTGTGGGTGAGATCTCAGGTGAGAGTGTGGGTAGATCTCAGGTGAGATTGTGGGTGAGATCGCAGGTGAGAGTGTGGGTGAGATCTCAGGTGAGAGTGTGCGTAGATCTCAGGTGAGAGTGTGCGTAGATCTCAGGTGTGAGTGTGGGTGAGATAGGCTAGTTCCATAAATACCATTAAGAAAATCCCACAGCAAAGAGGAAAGCACCCGGAAGCGATGTCTTTCAATGGACCGCGCAATTCCACGCGAATCTGATTGGCTGACGCAGATAAGGCGGGTTCCAATAAGCATTGCAGCTACAAAACTGACAATCTGTTCTCGCTGCTTGACTCTCAGCCCACATCGCTCCCGATTCTGGCTTACCGAGCAGTCACTGAAGCAGGATATGGAGAACCTGACTCTGCCTGCGGTGCCGTTCTGGGAGGTGAAGCTCAGCACAGAAGTTCTGGTGGTCATCACAGCGGCCTATGCCCTAGTGTTCCTGTTGTCTCTGATTGGCAACTTCGTTGTCATAGCAACCGTGTATCGTATACCATCGATGCACACAACTATAAATTATTTTATCTGCAATTTGAGCACAGCGGACATTCTAATGGCGATTTTCTGCCTGCCGCTAAACAACATCTCCAACGCGTTCTCCAGTGAGTCTGTGCAAATTGTTTTGTGTATTAACTGTGGGACTTTGTAAGCAACATCTCGACGTGATCAAGAGTTTTGTCTGAGAACTCGGTCAACTGAAGCAGAAGATCGCTACACTGGCAAATCGTGCGAATTCCCTATAGGCTGCGAAATGCATTTTTTGCAATTGAATTCCCTAACTTAAGCGACATTGTCACACAACCGGCGAGAGGCATAACTGCCCATTCCGCTGACTCCCCTGATCACAGTGAGCAGGCACACACTCACACCGGAGTGTACAGCGGCCCTAACTTTATTTATCGGTAGGCACTAGCAAGCAGCGCCCCCCGTTGGGGACCCAAAAAAATGGAATAAAACTTTTGAATAAACTACATGTAGCTTCCGACCTCTAAGCCTTGACATCTCAGCAATTCCCCCCTGTAAGCCTTGATATCTCAGCAATTCCCCCCCTGTAAGCCTTGACATCTCAGCAATTCCACCCAGTAAGCCTTGACATCTCAGCAATTCCCCCCTGTAAGCCTTGATATCTCAGCAATTCCCCCCTGTAAGCCTTGATATCTCAGCAATTCCCCTGTAAGCCTTGACATCTCATCAATTCCACCCGGTAAGCCTTGACATCTCAGCAATTCCACCCAGTAAGCCTTGACATCTCATCAATTCCCCCCTGTAAGCCTTGACATCTCAGCAATTCCACCCGGTAAGCCTTGACATCTCAGCAATTCCACCCAGTAAGCCTTGACATCTCATCAATTCCCCCCTGTAAGCCTTGACATCTCAGCAATTCCCCCCTGTAAGCCTTGACATCTCAGCAATTCCACCCGGTAAGCCTTGACATCTCAGCAATTCCACCCGGTAAGCCTTGACTGTGGAACTTGCAGGAACTATCCATTCTCTCTCGAGTCGCTTAATGTGTCAATCTACAATTCAATTCAATTGATATTGAGTTAAAAACTCAACTATCTGCTATCTTTGCCTTTAATAAGATTCCTAAGAAAGTGTCTAGCTACTAGGGGGAGAAGGGGCGCCCTATAAAGTGCGCACTATCATAGGCGCGTACCGGCTTAACAGCGCCCTACATTGACGTCATAAGCGCGCCGTTGAAAGTGCCAGTGCCAGTGTCAGTGCCAGTGACAGTGCCAGTGCCAGTTTCAGTGCCAGTGCCAGTGCCAGTGCCAGTTTCAGTGCCAGTGCCAGTGCCAGTGCCAGTGCCAGTGCCAGTGCCAGTGCCAGTGCCAGTGCCAGTTTCAGTGCCAGTGCCAGTGCCAGTGCCAGTGCCAGTGCCAGTGCCAGTGCCAGTGTCAGTGCCTGTGCCAGTGCCAGTGCGAGTGTCAGTGCCAGTGTCAGTGTCAGTGCCAGTGCCAGTGTCAGTGACAAGTGCCAGTGCCAGTGCCAGTGCCAGTGCCAGTGCCAGTGTCTGCGCTCTTAAGCCAAGTCTGGGTTGGCCTTCATGGCTGCGAATCGCACGACAACCCGTCAGCCAATTTTCATGTACAGCCCCCGAGCCAAGCACCCTCAAGCCAAGTCTTGCCATAGAATATAAAGTAGGCAAAAGTGACGTCACTAAAAGACTTACAAATAGAAGTCTTCTCAGTCTCAGCCTTTTCAGTCTCAGCCTTCTCAGTCTCAGCCTTCTCAGTCTCAGCCTTCTCAGTCTCAGCCTTCTCAGTCTCAGCCTTCTCAGTCTCAGCCTTCTCAGTCTCAGCCTTCTCAGTCTCAGCCTTCTCAGTCTCAGCCTTCTCAGTCTCAGCCTTCTCAGTCTCAGCCTTCTCAGTCTCAGCCTTCTCAGTCTCAGCCTTCTCAGTCTCAGCCTTCTCAGTCTCAGCCTTCTCAGTCTCAGCCTTCTCAGTCTCAGCCTTCTCAGTCTCAGCCTTTCGGAACGAATCACCGGCAGCGCCTCTGCTTTTTCTAAGCCGCTTTCTGCGGGCCTCCCCTTCAATTTGTGCTTCGCTCTTTCATCTTCTAATAATCTGCTTTTGCCCAGACGCGAGCACCGAATTCGGACAAAGCAATTAAAGCCCTCCTGGACAAAGGCCTGCAGTGCCATTCGTGTTGCTCTAGAATCTGCTTTTAGAAGAAAAACCGGGAAAACACTTTGAGTCCGAGCTCGACAGCTGATTTTGACAGCAAAGAGCACCTGCAAAATTTAATATTAGTATTGTTGCACAAGTGCCCCTGCACTGATAGTGTCTGAGCTAAGTTGCTAATCTAGCCTGCATGGATGAAGGAATAGAGTGGATTGCTAATCTAGCCTGCATGGATGAAGGAATAGAGTGGATTGCTAATCTAGCCTGCATGGATGAAGGAATAGAGTGGATTGCTAATCTAGCCAACATCAATGCAGGAATAGAGTGGATTGCTAATCTAGCCAACATCAATGCAGGAATAGAGTGGATTGCTAATCTAGCCAACATCAATGCAGGAATAGAGTGGATTGCTAATCTAGCCAACATCAATGCAGGAATAGAGTGGATTGCTAATCTAGCCTGCATGGATGAAGGAATAGAGTGGATTGCTAATCTAGCCTGCATGGATGAAGGAATAGAGTGGATTGCTAATCTAGCCAACATCAATGCAGGAATAGAGTGGATTGCTAATCTAGCCTGCATGGATGAAGGAATAGAGTGGATTGCTAATCTAGCCAACATCAATGCAGGAATAGAGTGGATTGCTAATCTAGCCAACATCAATGCAGGAATAGAGTGGATTGCTAATCTAGCCAACATCAATGCAGGAATAGAGTGGATTGCTAATCTAGCCAACATCAATGCAGGAATAGAGTGGATTGCTAATCTAGCCAACATCAATGCAGGAATAGAGTGGATTGCTAATCTAGCCAACATCAATGCAGGAATAGAGTGGATTGCTAATCTAGCCTGCATGGATGAAGGAATAGAGTGGATTGCTAATCTAGCCAACATCAATGCAGGAATAGAGTGGATTGCTAATCTAGCCTGCATGGATGAAGGAATAGAGTGGATTGCTAATCTAGCCTGCATGGATGAAGGAATAGAGTGGATTGCTAATCTAGCCAACATCAATGCAGGAATAGAGTGGATTGCTAATCTAGCCTGCATGGATGAAGGAATAGAGTGGATTGCTAATCTAGCCAACATCAATGCAGGAATAGAGTGGATTGCTAATCTAGCCAACATCAATGCAGGAATAGAGTGGATTGCTAATCTAGCCAACATCAATGCAGGAATAGAGTGGATTGCTAATCTAGCCAACATCAATGGAGGAATAGAGTGGATTGCTAATCTAGCCAACATCAATGCAGGAATAGAGTGGATTGCTAATCTAGCCAACATCAATGAAGGAATAGAGTGGATTGCTAATCTAGCCAACATCAATGCAGGAATAGAGTGGATTGCTAATCTAGCCAACATCAATGCAGGAATAGAGTGGATTGCTAATCTAGCCAACGTCAATGAAGGAATAGAGTGGATTGCTAATCTAGCCAACATCAATGAAGGAATAGAGTGGATTGCTAATCTAGCCAACATCAATGCAGGAATAGAGTGGATTGCTAATCTAGCCAACATCAATGCAGGAATAGAGTGGATTGCTAATCTAGCCAACATCAATGCAGGAATAGAGTGGATTGCTAATCTAGCCAACATCAATGCAGGAATAGAGTGGATTGCTAATCTAGCCAACATCAATGCAGGAATAGAGTGGATTGCTAATCTAGCCTGCATGGATAAAGGAATAGAGTGGATTGCTAATCTAGCCAACATCAATGCAGGAATAGAGTGGATTGCTAATCTAGCCTGCATGGATGAAGGAATAGAGTGGATTGCTAATCTAGCCAACATCAATGCAGGAATAGAGTGGATTGCTAATCTAGCCAACATCAATGAAGGAATAGAGTGGATTGCTAATCTAGCCAACATCAATGAAGGAATAGAGTGGATTGCTAATCTAGCCAACATCAATGCAGGAATAGAGTGGATTGCTAATCTAGCCAACATCAATGAAGGAATAGAGTGGATTGCTAATCTAGCCAACGTCAATGAATGAATAGAGTGGATTGCTAATCTAGCCAACATCAATGAAGGAATAGAGTGGATTGCTAATCTAGCCAACATCAATGCAGGAATAGAGTGGATTGCTAATCTAGCCAACATCAATGCAGGAATAGAGTGGATTGCTAATCTAGCCAACATCAATGCAGGAATAGAGTGGATTGCTAATCTAGCCAACATCAATGCAGGAATAGAGTGGATTGCTAATCTAGCCAACATCAATGCAGGAATAGAGTGGATTGCTAATCTAGCCAACATCAATGCAGGAATAGAGTGGATTGCTAATCTAGCCTGCATGGATGAAGGAATAGAGTGGATTGCTAATCTAGCCAACATCAATGCAGGAATAGAGTGGATTGCTAATCTAGCCAACATCAATGCAGGAATAGAGTGGATTGCTAATCTAGCCAACATCAATGCAGGAATAGAGTGGATTGCTAATCTAGCCAACATCAATGCAGGAATAGAGTGGATTGCTAATCTAGCCAACATCAATGCAGGAATAGAGTGGATTGCTAATCTAGCCAACATCAATGCAGGAATAGAGTGGATTGCTAATCTAGCCTGCATGGATGAAGGAATAGAGTGGATTGCTAATCTAGCCAACATCAATGCAGGAATAGAGTGGATTGCTAATCTAGCCAACATCAATGCAGGAATAGAGTGGATTGCTAATCTAGCCAACATCAATGCAGGAATAGAGTAGATTGCTAATCTAGCCAACATCAATGAAGGAATAGAGTGGATTGCTAATCTAGCCAACATCAATGAAGGAATAGAGTGGATTGCTAATCTAGCCAACATCAATGCAGGAATAGAGTGGATTGCTAATCTAGCCAACATCAATGAAGGAATAGAGTGGATTGCTAATCTAGCCAACATCAATGAAGGAATAGAGTGGATTGCTAATCTAGCCAACATCAATGAAGGAATAGAGTGGATTGCTAATCTAGCCTACATCAATGCAGGAATAGAATGGATTGCTAATCTAGCCAACATCAATGAAGGAATAGAATGGATTGCACATCTACCCTTTGTGGATCAAGGAATACAATGCATTGCTAATCCGGCCTATATTTAGTGCCCAAATCAATCTGACCTTTCCCTTCTAATCCAGAAAAAGCACCGCATCAGGACGCCTCGCCCGCATCAACAGGTGCAAGCAGGCCTGTTGAGCACTGATTAGGGATGCCGGCTGCAGCTCTGTCTCATTTTTATTTGCAGTAAATTAATAAATTGCCCGGACAGCAGGTGCGATAAGAAAGTCACGTGGCGATGTAAATTAACTGCGCGCCATGGCTCGTACTGGGGAACTGCCATCCCTCTCCCCATCACTCAGTGTGACACGCAAGGTCTGGCTGGCTTGATGTGACATGCATTTGTCAGCTGATTGAAGGGCTCTGAGCAGCGGAGCGAAGCCGCGATCAGTCGGTTTGAGACTTTCCCTTCTGACTTTCTGGTCGCATGTTTCTTTTTTGCATTGCTGCTTCACTGTGGGAAACATTGGCTTAGGATAATCTAATAGGGCTAATGGCTGGTGCAAAGTGCATGCTTTGTGATGCAGACTCTGAATGTACTTTTCTAATGCAGTATTGTTTCACCACCTATCTATCTATCTATCTATCTATCTATCTATCTCTCTATCTATCTATCTATCTATCTATCTATCTATCTATCTATCTATCTATCTATCTATCTATCTATCTATCTATCTATCTATCTATCTATCTATCTATCTATCTATCTATCTATCTATCTATCTATCTATCTATCTATCTATCTATCTATCTATCTATCTATCTATCTGTCTATCTATCTGTCTATCTATCTAACTATCTATCTATCCATCTATCTATCTATCTATCTATCTATCTATCTATCTATCTATCTATCTATCTATCTATCTATCTATCTATCTATCTATCTATCTATCTATCTGTCTATCTATCTATCTATCTATCTATCTATCTATCTATCTACCTATCTATCTATCTATCTATCTATCTATCTATCTATCTATCTATCTATCTATCTATCTATCTATCTATCTATCTATCTATCTATCTATCTATCTATCTATCTATCTATCTATCTATCTATCTATCTATCTATCTATCTATCTATCTATCTATCTATCTATCTATCTATCTATCTATCTATCTATCTATCTATCTATCTATCTATCTATCTATCTATCTATCTATCTATCTATCTATCTATCTATCTATCTATCTATCTATCTATCTATCTATCTATCTATCTATCTATCTATCTATCTATCTATCTATCTATCTATCTATCTATCTATCTATCTATCTATCTATCTATCTATCTATCTATCTATCTGTCTATCTATCTGTCTATCTATCTAACTATCTATCTATCCATCTATCTATCTATCTATCTATCTATCTATCTATCTATCTATCTATCTATCTATCTATCTATCTATCTATCTATCTATCTATCTATCTATCTATCTATCTATCTATCTATCTATCTATCTATCTATCTATCTATCTATCTATCTATCTGTCTATCTATCTGTCTATCTATCTAACTATCTATCTATCCATCTATCTATCTATCTATCTATCTATCTATCTATCTATCTATCTATCTATCTATCTATCTATCTATCTATCTATCTATCTGTCTATCTATCTATCTATCTATCTATCTATCTATCTATCTATCTATCTATCTATCTACCTATCTATCTATCTATCTATCTATCTATCTATCTATCTATCTATCTATCTATCTATCTATCTATCTATCTATCTATCTATCTATCTATCTATCTATCTATCTATATATCTATCTATCTATCTATCTATCTATCTATCTATCTATCTATCTATCTATCTATCTATCTATCTATCTATCTATCTATCTATCTATCTATCTATCTATCTATCTATCTATCTATCTATCTATCTATCTATCTATCTATCTATCTATCTATCTATCTATCCCGCTAAAGATTTTGGCTGTTTCGCAGACAGAGAGACAGATAGACAGACAGACAGACAGACAGACAGACAGACAGACAGACAGACAGACAGACAGACAGACAGACAGACAGACAGACAGACAGACAGACAGACAGACAGACAGACAGACAGACAGACAAACAGACAGGCAGACAGACATACTTAAAAGGAGACGGACAGAAAACAGTTTCATTTGCAGAAAATTACAAAAGAATACTCAGAACGCACAGGCTCCGATGAGGCAGGCCTGACAAAGATGCTGTGTGAAGAATGATTAGCAACGCCTGAAGCTCCCGAGGTGCAAGCAGCAGAGCAGCACTCAGCCAAAAAGCCCGACAGGAAGAATCATAGCCCATCAACAAAGCCAACTGGCGATAATGGCGTTTTAGTGAAGCTGATTCCGGCATTGAATTTCGATGGCTAAATAAAAATTCTCTCTGCCATGCTGAGGTGTGCAGACAGACACATCTGAGAACACTCTTTGCGCGCTTAGAGGCATAGCAGAAATCGCAGCCTGCCCCATATCCATGCCGCAAGCCGGCACGTGTCTCACCGCGATGCAAAATTGAGCACATATTCTGACACTTTGGTGGGATGCTTGCTCTCTTGGAGTCCAGCCTGTCAGCAGCTGTGACCTCTCTTTCGTGCCTCATCTCTCACCCAGATTCCGCATGCTTGTGCAGCTCGGAGAGATTATTAGGGAATGAATTCCGGGAAATACGATTTTCGATTTGTAGTCGGCCACAGAGAAAAGCGGTTCTTATAGCCTTGACCTGCGGGGATTCTTGATCATCTCTGCTGTTTGCTTGTTGTGGTGTCCTAGTGTCCCAGTGTCCTAGTATCCTAGTATCCTAGTGTCCTAGTGTCCTAGTGTCCTAGTGTCCCAGTGTCCTAGTATCCTAGTGTCCTAGTGTCCTAGTGTCCTAGTGTCCTAGTGTCCTAGTATCCTAGTGTCTTAGTGTCCTAGTGTCCCAGTGTCCTAGTATCCTAGTGTCCTAGTGTCTTAGTGTCCTAGTGTCCCAGTGTCCCAGTGTCCTAGTGTCCCAGTGTCCCAGTGTCCTAGTGTCTTAGTGTCCTAGTGTCCCAGTGTCCTAGTATCCTAGTGTCTTAGTGTCCTAGTGTCCAAGTGTCCTAGTATCCTAGTGTCCTAGTGTCCTAGTGTCCCAGTGTCCCAGTGTCCTAGTGTCCCAGTGTCCCAGTGTCCCAGTGTCCTAGTGTCCTAGTGTCCTAGTGTCCTAGTGTCCTAGTATCCTAGTGTCTTAGTGTCCTAGTGTCTCAGTGTCCCAGTGTCCTAGTGTCTTAGTGTCCTAGTGTCCCAGTGTCCCAGTGTCCTAGTGTCCCAGTGTCCCAGTGTCCCAGTGTCCTAGTGTCCTAGTGTCCTAGTGTCCTAGTGTCCTAGTATCCTAGTGTCCTAGTGTCCTAGTATCCTAGTGTCCCAGTGTCTTAGTGTCCTAGTGTCCTAGTGTCCTAGTGTCCTAGTATCCTAGTGTCTTAGTGTCCTAGTGTCCCAGTGTCCTAGTATCCTAGTGTCCTAGTGTCCTAGTGTCTCAGTGTCCCAGTGTCCTAGTGTCTTAGTGTCCTAGTGTCCCAGTGTCCCAGTGTCCTAGTGTCCCAGTGTCCCAGTGTCCTAGTGTCTTAGTGTCCTAGTGTCCCAGTGTCCTAGTATCCTAGTGTCTTAGTGTCCTAGTGTCCCAGTGTCCTAGTATCCTAGTGTCCTAGTGTCCTAGTGTCTCAGTGTCCCAGTGTCCTAGTGTCTTAGTGTCCTAGTGTCCCAGTGTCCCAGTGTCCTAGTGTCCCAGTGTCCCAGTGTCCCAGTGTCCTAGTGTCCCAGTGTCCTAGTGTCCTAGTGTCCTAGTGTCCTAGTGTCCTAGTGTCCTAGTGTCCTAGTATCCTAGTGTCCCAGTGTCCTAGTGTCCCAGTGTCCCAGTGTCCCAGTGTCCCAGTGTCCTAGTGTCCCAGTGTCCCAGTGTCCTAGTGTCCCAGTGTCCTAGTGTCCCAGTGTCCCAGTGTCCCAGTGTCCCAGTGTCCTAGTGTCCCAGTGTCCTAGTGTCCCAGTGTCCCAGTGTCCTAGTGTCCCAGTGTCCTAGTGTCCCAGTGTCCCAGTGTCCTAGTGTCCCAGTGTCCTAGTATCCCAGTGTCCTAGTGTCCTAGTGTCCCAGTGTCCTAGTGTCCCAGTGTCCTAGTGTCCCAGTGTCCCAGTGTCCTAGTGTCCTAGTGTCCCAGTGTCCCAGTGTCCTAGTGTCCCAGTGTCCCAGTGTCCCAGTGTCCCAGTGTCCTAGTGTCCCAGTGTCCCAGTGTCCTAGTGTCTTAGTGTCCTAGTGTCCCAGTGTCCTAGTATCCTAGTGTCTTAGTGTCCTAGTGTCCCAGTGTCCTAGTATCCTAGTGTCCTAGTGTCCTAGTGTCCTAGTGTCTCAGTGTCCCAGTGTCCTAGTGTCTTAGTGTCCTAGTGTCCTAGTGTCCTAGTGTCCTAGTGTCTCAGTGTCCCAGTGTCCTAGTGTCCCAGTGTCCTAGTGTCCCAGTGTCCCAGTGTCCTAGTGTCCTAGTGTCCCAGTGTCCCAGTGTCCTAGTGTCCCAGTGTCCCAGTGTCCCAGTGTCCCAGTGTCCTAGTGTCCCAGTGTCCCAGTGTCCTAGTGTCTTAGTGTCCTAGTGTCCCAGTGTCCTAGTATCCTAGTGTCTTAGTGTCCTAGTGTCCCAGTGTCCTAGTATCCTAGTGTCCTAGTGTCCTAGTGTCCTAGTGTCTCAGTGTCCCAGTGTCCTAGTGTCCCAGTGTCCTAGTGTCCTAGTGTCCTAGTGTCCTAGTGTCTCAGTGTCCCAGTGTCCTAGTGTCTTAGTGTCCTAGTGTCCCAGTGTCCCAGTGTCCTAGTGTCCCAGTGTCCCAGTGTCCCAGTGTCCTAGTGTCCCAGTGTCCTAGTGTCCTAGTGTCCCAGTGTCCTAGTGTCTTAGTGTCCCAGTGTCCTAGTATCCTAGTGTCCTAGTGTCCTAGTGTCCTAGTGTCCTAGTGTCCCAGTGTCCTAGTGTCTTAGTGTCCCAGTGTCCCAGTGTCCTAGTGTCCCAGTGTCCCAGTGTCCCAGTGTCCCAGTGTCCCAGTGTCCTAGTGTCCCAGTGTCCTAGTGTCCCAGTGTCCCAGTGTCCTAGTGTCCCAGTGTCCCAGTGTCCCAGTGACCTAGTGAACCTAGTCCTCTTGTCTACTAGTGAGTCTTCTTGTTTACTTTTTTGCATGCAAGTCTTTCTTGCCCCAGATGCACTTGTATTTTTTATTCCTTATCTGTTGAGCAGCTTTTCTTCAAGAGCATATTTCTCAGCAGAAATGCAGCATCATAAAAAATCTGCATCGCAGTCTCACTGTATATTTCCCATATGGGTGGGGAATGATTGCAAACAGCATTTACTAAACTCACTCGATAATTATTCTTTTTTTCTACACCCTAAATGACTCAACGGCCAGGTGTTTTAAAACGCAGCCTTAATTTGGGTCCCCAACTGCCCTTCTCTGCATCAAGGGAGCCTCTAATCTGTTTGCTAAAATGCTGATTAAAGTGGAGAGTTTCATCAAAACAAAAACCTAACATTGCTTTCTTATTTAGCAGGCTTTAATTGCACCTGCAAATTTTTTATGTTTGGCTAATTACACATCCCATTCTTTATTTTAGCGGCTCTAATTATCGCGGCATGTTTAACAATTGCATTTAAATCTATTCATGATCTTTTCACTTGTCATGCCCTCTCATTATTTATGAGCTGCGTAACTACATATTAAGAGCCACTTCAAACTTCAAATCCCCTCTCTCCTGAGACTTGTCCCCCTCTCTCACCTGAGACTTGTCCCCCTCTCTCACCTGAGACTTGTCCCCCTCTCTCACCTGAGACTTGTCCCCTCTCTCACCTGAGACTTGTCCCCCTCTCTCACCTGAGACTTGTCCCCTCTCTCACCTGAGACTTGTCCCCCTCTCTCACCTGAGACTTGTCCCCCTCTCTCACCTGAGACTTGTCCCCCTCTCTCACCTGAGACTTGTCCCCCTCTCTCACCTGAGACTTGTCCCCCTCTCTCACCTGAGACTTGTCCCCTCTCTCACCTGAGACTTGTCCCCTCTCTCACCTGAGACTTGACCCCCTCTATCCTGAGACTTGACCCCCTCTATCCTGAGACTTGTCCCCCTCTCTCACCTGAGACTTGTCCCCTCTCTCACCTGAGACTTGTCCCCTCTCTCACCTGAGACTTGTCCCTCTCTCTCCTGAGACTTGTCCCTCTCTCTCCTGAGACTTGTCCCTCTCTCTCCTGAGACTTGTCCCCTTCTGTCCTGAGACTTGCCCCCTTCTATACTGAGACTTGCCCCCTTCTATCCTGAGACTTGCCCCCTTCTATACTGAGACTTGCCCCCTTCTATACTGAGACTTGCCCCCTTCTATCCTGAGACTTGCCCTTTTCCAAAATCCGGCCCCTCTCAAGAGCCCTCCCCACCCAAGACTCTGTGCTTTCGAGTCCAGCTGTCCTCAGAAAATATTTCCTTACTTGACGATGAACTCCATCTGCAGATATCCGCCTGCTCAGCGTTGGAAAAATTTTTACGAGTTAATATTTTTGCGCATTTTTTTAAATCTGCCAACTTCAAAATTTGCTACAGCCATAAAACACAGCTCGCGGGATCAAACAACCTCGCGATTTCCCTTTGCCTCTGCCCCCCCCCCCCAGAGACCCGTTCTCCCAGAAATCCCGTCACTTCCCTACACGCTCATCACTGGGGAAAGTAAAATTCGCGACAGGGCGGGAAGTCTCCCTTTTAAGTATCCCCTCTCTCCCACTCCTTCTTCAAGCCCCCCCCCTGTTCAGCAGTCCGCAGCAGCAGCAGCTTCCATTCTCCATGAGCGGTCAGTTTCGGAGGTCGCCAGGCGCCGGCTGATTAATTGCCTGTCTGTGCGCCCCCCAGCAGCGGCGGCGCAAATCTGGGATCCCAGTTGAGGGGATCATCAATTCTTCCAGAGGGGAATAGGGGAGACAGGGGAGGCCGATCAAAGTCGAGTCCGTTGGTTGCCTGAGCCTCGGAGAGAAATCCCCAAGAGCTTAAAAAAGCCTTGGCTTGTGAGTAAGGAGAGACTTGAGCTCAGGGAGTGTCGCCAGGCAGCAGAAAAAGCGGCTATCGATTTCCGGGTAGATCCCGGAGTTGAACTCCCAAATATCCACTCAAGTATTTCTCCCCGAAAATTCCAACAAGTGACTGACAGACGAACTTTTCTTGAGCAAAAAAGTTAACAAAGACATTGGGGTGGGTGTTTTTTATTGAAATTTATCACAATGCCTAGTTAAGTAAAGAATTAAGTTTTACACACTTAAACTCCTCTACAAGACAGACTAACATGAATTTCATCGAAGAATACAGACTCCTCATTACAGATTCCCGATTTCTCATTACAGATTCCCGATTCCTCATTACAGATTCCCGATTCCTCATTACAGATTCCCGATTTCTCATTACAGATTCCCGATTCTTCATTACAGATTCCCGATTCCTCATTACAGATTCCCGATTCCTCATTACAGATTCCCGATTCTTCATTACAGATTCCCGATTCCTCATTACAGATTCCCGATTCTTCATTACAGATTCCCGATTCCTCATTACAGATTCCTGACTACAGATTCCCGACTACAGATTCCCGACTACAGATTCCCGACTACAGATTCCCGACTACAGATTCCCGACTACAGATTCCCGACTACAGATTCCCGACTAATCATTACAGATTCCCGACTACAGATTTCCAACTAATCATTACAGATTCCCGACTAATCATTACAGATTCCCGATTAATCATTACAGATTCCCGATCCCAAAACCAGTGAATCATCAGCCAACACCGCACCGCACCTCCCTCCCCGCAGACTGGGTAGCCGGCAGAGCCCTGTGCAAAGCGATTCCCTACCTGCAGGGTGTGGCGGTGGCCGCCTCCGTCACAACATTCAGCGTGATCGCATTCGATCGGTACGATTCTTCCATGCCTGTTCTTTTCTCACAAGCAGAACTGCTGACTCGAGCATAGACAACAAAGCCTATGGTAGATTCAGTATGATCTGTGTCTGTCGCTTTAGTGTCTATGGTCGAGTGGGTAATCCATGTCTATGGTAGATTCAGTATGATCTGTGTCTGTCGCTTTAGTGTCTATGGTCGAGTGGGTAATCCATGTCTATGGTAGATTCAGTATGATCTGTGTCTGTCCCTTTAGTGTCTATGGTCGAGTGGGTAATCCATGTCTATGGTAGATTCAGTATGATCTGTGTCTGTCCCTTTAGTGTCTATGGTCGAGTGGGTAAGCATGTCTATGGTAGATTCAGTATGATCTGTGTCTGTCTCTTTAGTGTCTATGGTCGAGTGGGTAATCCATGTCTATGGTAGATTCAGTATGATCTGTGTCTGTCGCTTTAGTGTCTATGGTCGAGTGGGTAATCCATGTCTATGGTAGATTCAGTATGATCTGTGTCTGTCGCTTTAGTGTCTATGGTCGAGTGGGTAATCCATGTCTATGGTAGATTCAGTATGATCTGTGTCTGTCGCTTTAGTGTCTATGGTCGAACGTCCTTTTTTAGTCAACTGTTGGCTGACTGTAGATTATCAGTTTTTCACACTAAGGACGAGGTGAGTTTCTCATTGCCCCAACCTATATAACAAATCTGACAGCTACTTGGCCATCTGCCGACCTCTGAAGCGTCACTTCTCCAAGAAGAAGACAATGTGCATCATCTGCGGCATCTGGATGTACGTCCTGCTGGCTCTGTCGCCCTGGCTGATCTACCACGATCTGCAAACAGTGCCGAATAATAACCGAACTTACTTGGTGTGCATCAACACCATGGACATGGTGCAGATGAAAATCTACCACATCATAGTGATCTTCTTTCTGCTGTACGCCGGCCCCCTGCTGTTTATCGCTGGTTGCTACGCAACGGTGGCCTACAAGCTGAGCCGCCGGTCTAACAGGCAGGCGGATTTTCTTAGAAAGTGAGCCAGTTTCGCTAGTTATTAGTTTTGTTTTGATTGACAATTTTTTACAATCTGGACTTCACAAGTCCGAGGGCGAACCCCCAAGGCACAGAGGCCGCTGTGCCCTCCTACAAGTAAACTGGAGAAATTAAAACAAAAACCCAGAGTTTAATAAATGCCTGGAAATTCAAAACAGCTGATGTTTATAAGCAGTTTCCATGAACAGCAGGTCATTTGATCATTTGAAAGCCTCAGTTTTAGAGGCATCCCTTCTTTTGTTTCGAGAGCTCAAAAGCGGGTCACACAGCAGAGATCAGCGTCTTTTATGGTCTCCGATCCATCACTAACAGAATCTCCCGATTGGGATTAAAATCCCTCATTTCCAAGAGCTATAGCTAGATGAAAGATTTGATGATAATGCATGGGTATTGTTTGAATATTGAATAGCGTCTCAGCATTGCAACTCGGAAATTTCTGTGGAGTGTTCATGACTTGAAGAACTACGAGTAATTCAACCTCCCTATGGGGAATTCCGGAAATTATGCTGATCTGTTCGAGAAAGTTGAACCGATTTTATTTCTCTTTAATAACGAATTTTAATTCTCCCAATGGTTACATAATCTGATGCACTCTTGCAAATTCTCCCAGATGCTCTGAAAACTGACTCGCAGTATTACTGAGTCTACATAACTTTTTCAGATTCACTCTCTAGTTGTCACTCTCGCAGTCACTCTTGGAGTCACTCTCACACGGTCACTCTCGCAGTCACTCTCGCAGTCAATCTCGCAGTCAATCTCGCAGTCACTCTTGGAGTCACTCTCACACGGTCACTCTCGCAGTCACTCTCGCAGTCAATCTCGCAGTCACTCTCACACAGTCACTCACACAGTGACTCTCCCACTTTCTCAGTCACTCTCGCAGTCACTCTCGCAGTCACTCTCGCAGTCACTCTCGCAGTCAAACTCGCAGTCACTCTCACACAGTCACTCACACAGTGACTCTTCCACTTTCTCAGTCACTCTCGCAGTCACTCTCGCAGTCAATCTCGCAGTCACTCTTGGAGTCACTCTCACACGGTCACTCTCGCAGTCACTCTCGCAGTCAATCTCGCAGTCACTCTCACACGGTCACTCTCGCAGTCACTCTCGCAGTCAATCTCGCAGTCACTCTCACACAGTCACTCACACAGTGACTCTCCCACTTTCTCAGTCACTCTCGCAGTCACTCTCGCAGTCACTCTCGCAGGCACTCTCGCAGTCAATCTCGCAGTCACTCTCACACAGTCACTCACACAGTGACTCTCCCACTTTCTCAGTCACTCTCGCAGTCACTCTCGCAGTCACTCTCGCAGTCACTCTCGCAGTCAATCTCGCAGTCACTCTCACACAGTCACTCACACAGTGACTCTCCCACTTTCTCAGTCACTCTCGCAGTCACTCTCGCAGTCACTCTCGCAGTCACTCTCGCAGTCACTCTCGCAGTCACTCTCGCAGTCACTCTCGCAGTCACTCTCACACAGTCACTCACACAGTGACTCTCCCACTTTCTCAGTCACTCTCGCAGTCACTCTCGCAGTCACTCTCGCACGGTCACTCTCGCACGGTCACTCTCGCAGTCACTCTCGCAGTCACTCTCACACGGTCACTTTTGCGGTCACTCTCGCAGTCACTCTCACACAGTCACTCACACAGTGACTCTCCCACTTTCTCAGTCACTCTCGCAGTCACTCTCGCAGTCACTCTCGCACGGTCACTCTCGCACGGTCACTCTCGCAGTCACTCTCACACAGTCATGCTCACACAGTGACTCTCCCACTTTCCCAGTCACTCTCGCAGTCACTCTCGCAGTCACTTTCTCACGGTCACTCTTGCGGTCACTCTCGCATTCACTCTCACACAGTCACTCACACAGTGACTCTCCCACTTTCCCAGTCACTCTCGCAGTCACTTCCGCTCTCAAAGTCACCCAGCTTCTGCTTCTAGTCGATAGGTTATTGGCACACTAAAAATGCTTCAGCCACAGATGACCTCTTACAAGTTTTTACTTTCTATTTTCGCGAATGACTAAACAGAATATTTCCAGAATTCCCTGGTCCATTCCTGCCCAACATATCGATGGCTATCTTGTGTCAGTTTTCCTGAGTTTCTTTCGCACAGCAAAATACTGGGGCCGGCCCTTCTAAAATATTCATCACAGACAGAAGCGGAAACTTTGAACAGAAGAAGAAAGAAGACAGAAGAAAGGAGAACAGCCATTTCAAAATTTCCCGGCTAAAACAGCCGGAGCAGATGTGCTTTGACCAATCTAGATTATCCGTTGGGTGCATAAACTGACTAGGATTCATTGCTACATAGACTACTGAAAGTAGCGGTTAGCGGTGAGCGTTTTTGAGCAAAAAATAGGTTTACGCCTATTGTTTACGTCTAACTTTATCCTAGTAGGACTTTTTATCCCATTAGGATTCTTGATCCCATCAGGATTCTTGATCCCATTAGGATTCTTGATCCGATTAGAACTCTTGATCCCATTAGGATAGATCCCATTAGGATAGATCCCATTAGGATTCTTGATCCCATTAGGATTCTTGATCCCATTAGGATTCTTGATCCCATTAGGATTCTTGATCCCATTAGGATTCTTGATCCCATTAGGATTCTTGATCCGATTAGGATTCTTGATCCCATTAGGATTCTTGATCCGATTAGGATTCTTGATCCCATTAGGATAGATCCCATTAGGATTCTTGATCCCATTAGGATTCTTGATCCGATTAGAACTCTTGATCCCATTAGGATAGATCCCATTAGGATTCTTGATCCCATTAGGATTCTTGATCCCATTAGGATTCTTGATCCCATTAGGATTCTTGATCCGATTAGGATTCTTGATCCCATTAGGATTCTTGATCCCATTAGGATTCTTGATCCCATTAGGATTCTTGATCCGATTAGGATTCTTGATCCCATTAGGATTGTTGATCCGATTAGAACTCTTGATCCCATTAGGATTCTTGATCCCATTAGGATTCTTGATCCGATTAGGATTCTTGATCCCATTAGGATTCTTGATCCCATTAGGATTGTTGATCCGATTAGAACTCTTGATCCCATTAGGATTCTTGATCCCATTAGGATTCTTGATCGAATTAGGATTCTTGATCCGATTAGGATTCTTGATCCCATTAGGATTCTTGATCCGATTAGGATTCTTGATCCCATTAGGATTCTTGATCCGATTAGGATTCTTGATCCCATTAGGATTCTTGATCCGATTAGAACTCTTGATCCCATTAGGATTCTTGATCCCATTAGGATTCTTGATCCCATTAGGATTCTTGATCCGATTAGGATTCTTGATCCCATTAGGATTCTTGATCCGATTAGGATTCTTGATCCCATTAGGATTCTTGATCCGATTAGGATTCTTGATCCCATTAGGATTCTTGATCCGATTAGGATTCTTGATCCCATTAGGATTCTTGATCCGATTAGGATTCTTGATCCCATTAGGATTCTTGATCCGATTAATACCCTGATCACATGGGACTCTGATCGAAAAACTCCCCCTCTCCTCCCAGATCATCGAACGCGCACGACAAGAAGCAGATGAGCCGGCTGGTGAAGATGCTGGCCACCGTCGTGCTGATCTTCGCCATCTCCTGGCTGCCGCTGCACATCGTCGGCATTCTGTTCTACGTCAGCCGAGAGCTCAAGCTGGAGGGCAGCCTGCCGCTAATCCAGTGGGTCGGCATCAGCAACTGCTGCGTTAATCCCTGGATTTATTGCGCCTTCAGCCAGAGCTACAGGGACAACTTCTTTAATACACTGCGATGCGTGAGGGCGCGATTGAAAACTATTTTATATATTCCTGCATCCGTGTCGGCCAGATTAGCAATCCATTTGCTTTTAAAGTATATTAGCAATCTATTATCTTGTTGGATAGATTAGCAATTCATTAGCTTGTTGAATAAATTAGCAATCCATTAGCTTGTTGAATAAATTAGCAATCCATTAGCTTGTTGAATAAATTAGCAATCCATTAGCTTGTTGAATAAATTAGCAATCCATTAGCTTCTTGGATAGATTAGCAATCCATTAGCTTGTTGGGTAGATTAGCAAAACATAATCTTGTTGGATAGATTAGCAATTCATTAGCTTGTTGAATAAATTAGCAATCCATTAGCTTGTTTGATAAATTAGCAATCCATTAGCTTTTTAGGTAGATTAGCAATCCATTAGCTTGTTTGATAAATTAGCAATCCATTAGCTTTTTAGGTAGATTAGCAATCCATTAGCTTTTTGGGTAGATTAGCAGTCCATTGTCGTGTTGGATAGATTAGCAATCCGTGAGCTAGTTGGATAGATTAGCAATCCATTAGCTTGTTGGGTAGATTAGCGATCCATTAGCTTGTTGGATAGATTAGCAATCCGTGAGCTAGTTGGATAGATTACCAATCCGTGAGCTAGTTGGGTAGATTAGCAATCCACCCTAAGTCCCTCCCGGTCCCCACCTGCGCACCGCAGCGGTACATTCTGCCAGCCAGCTCAAGCCGACGACCAACAGCCTCGTGTCCGCACCAGACCCAACACCAAGAATCGGAGCGCAAGCAGCTGCAGAAGCAGCAGTCCCAGAAGCAGCAGCAACAGCCGAGTTGTTCCATAGCGAGTCGCTGGGTGGCCTGCGCCGAGTCGCCAATATTGATGTGCCGCGTCCAGCAGCAGCCGAGCCCGCAGGCAGAGCAGGACTGCTGCGAGTTGGCGGCTGCAGCTGATTAGTGATTGCCGTTTTTCCGTTCGGGAGGTTCTGCTTCGCAAGTTGTGGCCATAAATTGCAGGCTCCAAACTTTGGATATCCGTTTTCTAATAGCACGACCAAAGCTATTTAATCTCCCTTGGCCTACACGTCATAACTGTTGGTGGTATTGGCCATAGACAAAACCTCCAAACTCTACCAATAAATTTCTTGTGGATAGCAAATTTATCCAAAAAAACTCTAAAGTGTTGCCCAAACGACAATAGCGTCCTTCACTAGGGGGGTGGCCCATCTAGTGGTAGCCAGAGCTATTGTCAGAGGCAAAAACCTAAAACAAAATAAAGTACATGCGTCACATTTTTAAGCGCTTTTTAAACCCATATATTGCGAGAACTGGAATTTCGCCCCGAATGAGTATTTTTCGATTTTTTATATACTACTCTAAATCAGCGAGTAGTATCAGTAGAGAGTAAGTTCAACTTAATTGCACAGTATCCTTTTTTAAACACTTTTTACTGTGCACTGAGACAGATATAAACTTTTTTGTTGACTTTTAATTTCACTGGAAAAACTTATTCAAACAAAAAACAATCATATACCTATGCTAAATACATATATATTGCGTCATTCGATCTTATATCTATATCCGACCAAATGCTTAAACTGTGTACTTATTTTTTTCGTTTGTGCAGAGCAAATTACTCGAATGCTTTTCATTTTGCTGTCCATCTCTTCTCTTTGCGTCTATATTTCTTGGAAAACACTATACTATGTAAATTTCTGATTGGTAAAATGAATTACTCAACATATCGGCGAACTAATTGTTTATATTTTAAAAGGCAAAAATATAGAGTGCCTTTTTAAACTAAATTATTAATCCCTCCGCTAATTTGATGATAGAAATTAAGCGATCTTACGTCACTTTATACTTTGTACTATTATACGTTGTATCAATATACTTTATAATTGTACTTTATATTGTACTTTTAACTTTGTTCTATATAATTTGTCATTTATAAGTTGTACTTTTTAATTTGTACTTTAAACTTTACGCTTAATACTTGTGACTGTTCGTCAACATTTCAATTATCAATTTTTTTGTGTTCACTTGACGCGCTTTCATTTTTTGTGCCGGCTATATCTCTATAGAAAAATACGAGTACTAGCTATCCAGTCTGTAAGCTTCACTTGTTAATCCCGGGGCGACTCGTCACAATTGATTACTTTGTTGTGCGACTTTTATTGTCTGTCATCAATCAAACATTCTAAAGTTCAAAATTCTGTCACAATGATAAATTAGTTTATCGAGACTCCTGTGTGATTATTCTCTGTTATTACTTTTGTTGGCCCTCTGCAACCTGTCGCTGATTGAACTCAATAGCAACTTCTAGATTTTTCTTTTAATAGTATCCCTCTTTTGTTTATGTTCCTGCCTGTGTCATTCTCTTTGAATAAACATATTTCTGATTATTCCTAATCTCTAATATCCTCCATCTCAGTCCTCTCGGTTTCTGGTTCCCCACTCCTGTTCCCATTGACACCTGTCAATCCATACGTATAAAATTGCAGTGTCGTTAATGCACTTTACTCTTATTAATACCTGTAGAAGCGTACGATAAAATAGATAAAAAGGAGAAATTCCTCAAATTATCAACAACCAACTCAGTGAAACATTATTCTTCGAAGGATACGTGCGAAAATTTGAACTTTTGGTTTGAGTTTTACTTTCATTTTTTAGTTTATATTCAAAGTACATATAAGCTAGTACAATATTACAGCTTTAATCTGAATGGGACACAAGCATAAAGGGCTGAAGTGGTGTTTTAAATTACTTCTGAAGCTTGAAAATAATATATGCAAAGTTTTAATTAGTGAAGTATTATAACAAACTGCGCTGCTTCAAATTCAAATGAAATCAAATCAAATGACCCAGTTCGATAATGACCCAATTCTCTAATGACTCAGTTCGATAATGACCCAATTCTCTAATGACCCAGTTCGATAATGACCCAATTCTCTAATGACCCAGTTCGATAATGACCCAATTCTCTAATGACCCAGTTCGATAATGACCCAATTCTCTAATGACCCAATTCTCTAATGACCCTGTTCGATATGACCCAATTCTCTAATGACCCAATTCTCTAATGACCCTGTTCGATATGACCCAATTCTCTAATGACCCAATTCTCTAATGACCCTGTTCGATATGACCCAATTCGATGTTGACCCAATACTCTAATGACCCAAAACTCTAATGACCCCATACTCTAATGACCCAATATGCTAATGACCTCATACTCTAATGACCCCATACTCTAATGACCCCATTAGTCTAATGACCGTATAATTTTATCAGTTTACTCCATAATTAGCTTGAGTAGCCATGGAAATTTGATCCGCTAATTGTTGACCCAATATACCATAAATGATATTATCAATCTAACGATGTGATCTAATCACATGGTTATATGATCATAATGACACAAAGATCTAGTGACCCTAAAATGAACACATGACCGTACGATCATATATGCCTTTATCAACTCATCTCATGAATCTACAAGCGCATAAGTTGTAAGTCTATGATCTAATGAGCTCATGACCGCATAATCCTATCAGTCTATGATCTAATGAGCTCATGACCGCATAATCCTATCAGTCTATGATCTAATGAGCTCATGACCGCATAATCCTATCAGTCTATGATCTAATGAGCTCATGACCGCATAATCCTATCAGTCTATGATCTAATGAGCTCATGACCGCATAATCCTATCAGTCTATGATCTAATGAGCTCATGACCGCATAATATACATCATGAATGCAACACAATTTGATAATTGTCAAGTCCCGATGAGCCAATGACCCGATGACGTCAGCACCCAGTGAGCAGAGAGCTGCCGCCTCAGCTGGAGTTCCAGTGCGAAGCAATCCCGTTCCTGATTTCGTCCATCGGCGGCGGTTTGGCCAGCACGTTGCCCTCCCAGATGAGGTGCATCTGGGAGCCGCCTTTGACGCTGTCGCTGTTGACATTGCAGTGCTTTCGCTCCAGCCAAACTGCGAAGATGCCTTTGATGTGCACCGGCCGGTCCAGCACCTGAATGTTGTTGGACTTTCTGCCAGGGATAAATAGAATCCCATTGTCATTGCTATTCGTCACCTGGTTGACCAGCTGGTAGTAGTAGGCCCTGGCGTACACTGGGCAGTGCTGCACAAACAGGCGGCCCTCCTTGCCGATGTCGCGAACCAGCGTGATGCCATCCTGAGGAGGTCCCGACATGCTTGAACTTGTAGAGCGACTGGTAGGGTCGATTTGAATAAGTGGAATTTTTTCTTATAGAATTCTCATCGGGCAACGGCATTTAACCAAAGCGTTGAGCATTCGCAACTCGTGTTCTATGGAACAAAGTATGCTTTATTAATGGTATTTTCATAGAGCTTTTATTATCTAGATAGGCCACTTTGTATTGCGACCGATGTTTTTCGTCACTTGTGCAAAAAAGCCGACATGGGTTGCTTATATCTTGATTTGAGTAGCTTGGGGACATAGAGGCTATTTTTTGAGAATTTGATAGAACTTCTCACGAATTAAATAACAAGCTACTCAATCAAACTAAGAATGGTTCACAGCAGACTACTGACGAAATTGAGTTCAGTAGTTGATTTTCGCGCTGTCGCGAGTTGCAAATTTTTTTCACATTAACTTCTATGGCCACATAGCTCGTAAGCGGTTAATGAGAGGCCAATCTTGGCCCATATATTAGGCAGAATGACAGATCGATTCTATCGATTGATTCTACTCTTACAACCACTAAGATACAATAGATTAGCAATCCATTAGCTTGTTGGGTAGATTAGCAATCCATTATCCTGTTGGGTAGATTAGCAATCCCACTATTTTGTTGGATAGATTAGCAATCCCACTATTTTGTTGGATAGATTAGCAATCCATTATCCTGTTGGGTAGATTAGCAATCCGTTAGCTTTTAAGATAGATTAGCTATCCATTAGCTTGTTGGATAGATTAGCAATCCATTGTATACTCATAATTTTAATACAGGTACGAATAATCAACAATAATGCTAATTTTGCTAGGCTTAATTCTTACAAAGTCGAGACTCGGAAAGCCGCCTTCTGTTTTTCCTGTCGCAGTTGTTGTGGGATTCGGTGCAACAGCTGGCGGTGCACTTCAACTTGGCGGCGAGCTGTGGGCACCAGCCCTATACCGTAAGTGCCTCAGGCAGCCAGCTGCACCAGGGTCAACTGTCCGCCTGCAGCATCCCAGGACTGAAGGTTGTATGGCACTGACGGAATCTTCAGCTGAGCCAATTATTTGTCTGAGACGGGCCTTGTGAATGTGCGCCCGGGGTTTTAGCACTGTACATGTTTCTTGTGCATGCGGTGCTGACAGACAGGGAACGAGAGAGATGGAAACAGAGTGTGGGCCTGGGTACTGCATGCATTATAGATTAGATAGATAGATAGATAGATAGATAGATTGATGGATGGATAGATAGAAAGATTGATAGATAGATAGATAGATAGATTGATTGATTGATTGATTGATAGATAGATAGATAGATAGATAGATAGATAGATAGATAGATAGATAGATAGATAGATAGATAGATAGATAGATAGATTGATAGATAGATAGATAGATAGATAGATAGATATATAGATTGATAGATAGATAGATAGATAGATAGATAGATAGATAGATAGATAGATAGATAGATAGATAGATAGATAGATAGATAGATAGATAGATAGATAGATAGATAGATAGATAGATAGATATATATATAGATAGATAGATAGATAGATAGATAGATAGATTGATTGATTGATAGATAGATAGATAGATAGATTGATTGATAGATAGATAGATTGATAGATAGATAGATAGATAGATAGATAGATAGATAGATAGATAGATAGGTAGATAGATAGGTAGATAGATAGATAGATTGATAGATAGATAGATAGATAGATAGATATATAGATAGATAGATAGATAGATAGATAGATAGATAGATAGATGATAGATAGAGATACGATCCTCTGGCCTGATGTAGCCTGAAGACAGCTAAGTGCATTTTCTAACATTACGAGAGTACTGTCGCATGTTCCAATTTCCTTGGCCTCCCTCTTGGACCGAAAATCAATGCTCAAGCTCGACTATGCCTGCAATTGCTGATTTCCAATTACAACGTAGAAGCGTAGATGAAAAAGCATTAATTAGTCGCTTCGTTTAAGCCTGCTGAAAATAGCGCCCCTGGCCATTTTATGCAATCTCATATAATTGGAACGAGATTGAGATGAGAAACTGGGCTGCTTGAGTAATTGCTGTCATTATCGATCAATCTTAAAATACGAGCATAGCGCTACAGACATACCTTCAGCTCTTCCCATGTGGGTTGGAAGTTGAAAAGATTAGAAAGTTATTCGAATGTAGATTAGAAGTTAGAAGGTAAGAGCTAGAGGAAGATTGGAAGGTATGAGATTGGAAGGTATGAGATTGGAAGGTATGAGATTGGAAGGTATGAGATTGGAAGGTATGAGATTGGAAGGTATGAGATTGGAAGGTATGAGATTGGAAGGTATGAGATTGGAAGGTATGAGATTGGAAGGTATGAGATTGGAAGGTTTGAGATTAAACGGTGAGGCGAGATTGCATGGTAAATATTTGAGATTCTGTTGTTAGTGGCGTGGGTCTGGCACCTCAAATTACAGCACTTTGTAAAGCATACATTTTTTTGGCCTTGCTACAGAAAAAACAAGATGAATTTTATTGTCACAATCTAGCTCATATATAATTAATTTACAGACAATTACAAACTGTTACAGGTACGCTCGTACAACTTCGATACTTTTGTTAAAGTGCAAGGCCAAAAAAGTGTCCTCGAAAGGGGGAGTAGGGATCCACCGGGACTTGCGGAATGAATGAAAAAGCAATACTAATTAGTAATACTAACAGCAATAACATTAACAATAAATAGAAAATCTCTCAGCCTGTCTGATCCACTGTAACTTGGTTGTGACCTGCTTTTTCTGACTAATTATGACCTTCGTGACCTACCGTGTCCTTTTGTGACCTACTGTGACCTTTTGTGACCTTTTGTGACCTACTGTGACCTTTTGTGACCTACTGTGACCTTTTGTGACCTACTGTGACCTTTTGTGACCTACTGTGACCTTTGTGACCTACTGTGACCTTTGGACCTACTGTGACCTTTTGTGACCTACTGTGACCTTTTGTGACCTACCGTATCCTTTTGTGACCTACTGTGACCTTTTGTGACCTACTGTGACCTTTTGTGACCTACTGTGACCTTTTGTGACCTACTGTGACCTTTTGCGACCTACTGTGTCCTTTTGTGACCTACTGTGACCTTTTGTGACCTACTGTGACCTACTGTGACCTACTGTGACCTTTTGTGACCTACTGTGACCTTTTGCGACCTACTGTGTCCTTTTGTGACCTACTGTGTTTTTTTGTGACCTACTGTGACCTTTTGTGACCTACTGTGACCTTTTGTGACCTACTGTGACCTTTTGTGACCTACTGTGGCCTTTTGTGACCTACTCTAACCTAGAATGACCTACTGTGACCTAACATGACCTTGTCTAATCTTCCTGGACCTACTGCGACATGGAATGACCTAAGTAGCCATACCATCGTTTGACCTTGTCCAACCTAGCCTGACCTACCTATGAGCAATTTTGACCTACCTTGACTAAGTCTGACCTAGCATGAGCCACTCTAAACTAGCTCAGACCTAAATACTGAACGGAGCGCTCAGACCCAGCGGAGAGTGCGCACAACAGAAAGACAGTCAGCCAATAGGATGGTCTGCTCGGATGACTCCCACCAGACCGGTTGTCGTCCGACAGATTTTCCACCTCGGCAGCCACCGGCGCCGCTGTCGGACTCTCGACGCTGCAGAAGTCGCCGTCCCGGCAGCAGCGATAAGTCGCGTTCAGCAGCAGTACCGTGTCGATCAGCCGGCCGTCAGCATCCGTGATGTTGTGCCAAGTCACCTTGCCATACTCGCAGCTGGACGCGGCTGTCCCGCAGGCCTCCTGGCACCGTCTTGAGATCCGCCAAGCTGTCAGGAGCTCCAATTGAGCCACGGCATTGTTGTTCAGCCCGGAGGCCGCTCGCAGCAGGTCGTTCTCATCCTGCGTAGCCGGCGAGCCCGCCGGGGGAGCGACGGCGCACAGGAGCAGCCGGCTGCCGTCCAGGTGACTCTTGAAGTCCACACAGAAACTGCAACCATCGGTGGTAGCCCAGCTGCTGGACGAAGCCGAAGTGATGTTGACCGGGCACTTCAGGCTCCAAGCAGCGGGCCCGGCTGTGGCCAAAGAGGCAACCGCTGCACCCGCTAGAAGCAGAAGACACGCTTGCGCCACGGCTCGACTGAGGCTGCAATTTAAGCAACTTTTTGGAGATGGGGGTGTTTCGTGTGCTTTGGCGTGTGGCCAAACATCCCTCATTTTTGCTGTCATCAGTCAACCTGGGGTCAAGCTCCATGGGTCAAGATGCCCTCTCCATGGTTCAAGATGCCCTTTCAATGAGTCAAGATGCCCTCTCCATGGTTCAAGATGTCCTCTCCTGGGTCATGATCCCATGGGTCAAGATGCGTGGGTCAAGATGCCATGGGTCAAGATGCCCTCTCCATGGGGTCAAGATGCCCTTTCCATGGGGTCAAGATGCCCTTTCCATGGGGTCAAGATGCCCTTTCCATGGGTCATGATTCCATGGGTCAAGATGCGTGGGTCAAGATGCCATGGGTCAAGATGCCCTTTCCATGGGTCATGATCCCATGGGTCAAGACGCCATGGGTCAAGATGCAATGGGTCAAGATGCCCTCTCCATGGGTCAAGATGCCCTCTCCATCGGTCAAGATGCCTCTTCATGGGTCAAGATTGCCCTCTACATGGGTCAAGATTGCCCTCTCCATGGGTCAAGACGCCCTCTCCATGGGTCAAGATTGCCCTCTACATGGGTCAAGATTGCCCTCTCCATGGGTCAAGATGCTCTCTCCATGGGTCAAGATGCCCTCTCCAGGGGTCAAGATGCCCTCTCCATGGGTCAAGATGTTCTCTCCATGGGTCAAGATGCTCTCTCCATGAGTCAAGATGCTGTCTCCATGAGTCAAGATGCTCTCTCAATGGGTCACGATTGCGCTCTACATGGGTCAAGATGCCCTCTCCATGGGTCAAGATGTTCTCTCCATGGGTCAAAATGCCCTCTCCATGGGTCAAGATGTTCTCTCCATGGGTCAAGATGCTCTCTCCATGGGTCAAGATGCCCTCTCCATGTGTCAAGAATCCATCGCATAAGTTCAATATCTTCTCTTCAAAGTCTTATTTCTGTTCTGGGGTCAGCCAGCCATCTTAAGTGAAATTTCCGTCAAGATGGTCATTCCCGATCAACCGAAATGAAAAAAGTCGAGAAAAAGTTTTTGACCCCATGGACAAAGAGTTTCTAGAGAGAAAATTTGCATCCAAACGGTTTTCAGACTAATCTAGTTTGTTTTTGGTTCGTGTTGAAATGATAAAACCTCTGACCCGACTGCCCGCAGCTGGGGATATCTGAATTGGATTATAGATTGCAGGGCTCTGGAATCTGTCAATCACTCCTAAGGAGAGACCGGAGAGCTAAGAAGTCAGCAGGGCAGAAGCAAATATACAGAAGGACATCCTTCGCTGAGATACTCGTAGAATGATCGAGAAGTGGCCAACTTTATTCTATAAAAATCAAAATATATTTGCGATGTAATTTTATACATGGAATATGCTGGGGTATACATATGCTGTATATATTATATATCATACATGTTGAAATTCTATATGCTTTAGTGAGAAAACCTACACTTCGACGGGGGACAGACTTATCGTTCAGGCCTGAGACTGGAAGAGCTGACAGGTTGACAGATTGACCTACTAGTAAAAACGCTTAAATCAAAAGAAATCTGATAGCTGAGATAAAGGTGCACAGCTGGTCCATATTTGGGTTTTGGAAAGATTAGCGAGCTAAGTAGGGGCGGAACTAACGAGGTCGGATCGAATATACCGACATGTATAGAGATAAAATAGTTAAGGGCGAGATCGGATACAGGGAGAGTCAGGGGTGAGGTGAGAGGGGAGAGATGTGAGGGGAGAGATGTGAGGGATGAGATGTGAGGGGAGAGATGTGAGGGATGAGATGTGAGGGGAGAGATGTGAGGGATGAGATGTGAGGGGAGAGATGTGAGGGATGAGATGTGAGGGAGAGATGTGAGGGATGAGATGTGAGGGGAGAGATGTGAGGGATGAGATGTGAGGGGAGAGATATGAGAGGAGAGATTTGAGGGGAGAGATGTGAGGGGAGAGATGTGAGGGGAGAGATGTGAGAGAGATATGACGGGAGAGATCTCAGGGGAGAGATGTGAGGGGAAAGATACGAGGGGAGAGATGTGAGGGATGAGATGTGAGGGGAGAGATGTGAGAGAGATATGACGGGAGAGATCTCAGGGGAGAGATGTGAGGGGAAAGATACGAGGGGAGAGATGTGAGGGATGAGATGTGAGGGGAGAGATGTGAGAGAGATATGACGGGAGAGATCTCAGGGGAGAGATATGAGGGGAAAGATACGAAGGGAGAGATGTGAGGGGAGAGATGTGAAGGGAGAGATGTGAGAAGTGAGATTTGAGGGGAGAGATTTGAGGAGAGAGATGTTAGGGGAGAGATGTGAGAGAAGAGATGTGAGAGAAGAGATGTGAGAGAAGAATGTGAGGGGAGATGAGGGGAGAGAATGGCGACAGAGAGGGGGGAGGCAGGACAGGGAAAGGTGAGGGACAGGCGATCAGCCCAGCAGAGGTTGGCCAGGAGAGGAATTTGGCTGCCTGCCAGAAAAAGAGACCAACCGAATCAGTTTTCAGCACTCGAGTACGGCTGCTGCTGACAAGCAGGCTAGCAGGGCACTTGTAGGGCTAGTCTCATGCTGCACAAACGTACCGTCCTAATGATCGCACGTGCTTTTCAGACTACGCGGAACTAAACAAATTATCGGAGCGTGTAATCAGGCTGTTGTAACAGAAACCTGAAGCCATACGCGGGGCGTGTCCTCAGCACGGAGAAGTTGAGGAAGGGGGTCAGTTGAGTCACACAGACTCAGAACTTGCACTCTCAATAGGGAGAGCATTTGAGAGAAGAGAAGAATGACTCAGTGAAAGTTTCTAAATCTTCCTTGTGTCTTGTGTGTTTTTGCTTAAATTAATAAATAGCCGTTTAAACCCGGAATGTTTAAAGCAAGGACCACTAGAAGAAGAGTCCTTGGTTAAAAGCTTCTTGGCTGGCTGGACAGGATTATAGCAGTTTCAGTTGAATAGTATTGGACTCACCCGCTTGAGCTGCCACGGAGAGCAGCCCCGGCAGCAGGCATTAGTGTCTGTATTTTTTCAATCGTTCCTACTTGAGCTAGTCCTGAGCTGTTTAACTAATCGAACTCGCAGACTAGAGAGAAAAGAAGTTCTCAAGCAAAATTAGTAGTTGATGAAGCGAAAAGAAGGGATAAATAAATCGTTGTTCGCGCTGTTCAGTGTCTTTTTTAGAGAGGCTTCTGATATACGCCAGTGCATGCCCCACTTCTGGCCCACTGCGTACACTGGCCCGGACACAGCCAATGGGAGATGGGCTGTGTCAACCAATGCTATAACTACAGGCCATGGGACTTTGATGCAAGGAGTTCTAGGACTAAAGATTGAAGTGTACGGCTCGTAACATGACCCTCAACAAAGAAAATGCAGGGGTCATGAGCCTCTGGGAGATTTTCAGACTCTCACGGATGCCCCTCCCTGACCTATTG